>QRFJ01001978.1:238628-341319 GCA_006176705.1 Cocos nucifera | reverse complement strand
TAAAGTGGATCAGAAGCTAGGTTCTTACTTCCGGTGAGTGCAAGTGTGAGATTCTAGTTTGATAGGTTATATATTTAGTGCCTAAGGAATGGAGGAATCCAATGAGCAGATGGCGGGAGTAAGCTGAATTTAACAATGGGAATAATCCAACTAGATGGATATCTAAGGTGAAATGGTTCTTCAACAAGTTGTGATGGTTTATTAGAAGTCCATCTTAGCATTCGTTTGTTTGGAAGGAACATCAAGCTAATGTCTTGGACAGACACAAGGTGGTTCTTCTATGGGATATGTCTAACAAGGGCATATATCTGTGCTTCAGACTTATTGAGGATGATGGTTTTGATATGTTCAAATGGCAAAATGTTACGATTCTTATTGAGAAAAGAGGGCTATTGGCTTTATAAATGGGCAACTGGTTTGTCACCGCAAGTCCTTAGGTTTTCTTAATTTTTATCATTCAACGTCAAGCTCATCAATTGCCCAAGGTTTTGCATATTTACTGTTGCAAATCCATGGAAACAGAAGGATGCTATTCCAGGCTGCTGGCTGACATAAAACTGGTTGTGATGCAATGCTTGGGATTCAATGTACCTGACAATGGCCTAGCAAACTTCAAACTACTTGTGAGTTTTTTGCAGTGGTTAAATAATTACATTCTTTGGAGCCTATATGGACGGTGCATCACAATTGTATAACTCAAGCTTGCTAATTGCCGCTCTATGGAAAGGTTGGTTTTGGTCCTGCAAGAGTGTGAGACATGTTTTTCTGGATTATATTCTGCACATTTTTAAATGCTAAATATGACTCTTTGTTGGACTAATTTACTTGATTGAATTGGAAACATGTTGCTTTACCTCCAAATTGTGCACCAACTTATTCTTTTGGTAGAACATTTGTCATCTCCTGCAGATGTTAGGAAAAACAAGCTCTGATGCTCTATATATGAAATTGTAATGCCATCTTATTGAGACCACATGTGAGGCCTGCGGGCCTTAGAGATTTATAAAAGTTAAGTGGAAGTTTGCCTTTATTATGGAGCTTCTGGTCCAAGTGATGGTTTAGGATGCATTCTCTGCAGTGATGATTGAAGAGATACTTGATGAGTATACTACTAGCAAAAGAACTCATCTGACACACATGTGAGAGTTAATTATAAAGAAACTTGAACAGAGATTAAAATTAAAAAAAGAAACAAATTAAATACATAAAATTGAATTAAAAAGGATACATAAATTTAAAATAAAAATATGAAATGCAAAATGCAAAAATAAAAAAAAAATGAAACACCGAATAATACTAACTAACTAACTAACTACAACAAAAGTACAAACATGGAATAATACAATCAATAACATATAAAAAGTGTAAAAAAATCACATAGAAATTATAAAATACAATATTAAATATATATAGCTAAATTGGAGAGAACAAAATAAAATAAATTAAAAGATAAAGTCTCAGAAAATATAAGTGACATGAAAAAGTTTATAACCTGGTTTTGTTTTTTGGTGATCAAAGAGGAGCTCTTGGCAAGTTTTAGAAGACCAAACTCACAATATTTTCTTTAGAAGGGGCTTAGGGTGTAATGGGAGTGACTTCGCCCAGTTTAGGCAGATTGGATTGCAAAGGCAGAGAAAGAGAAGGGATAGGAGGAAAGAGAATAGATTGTGGGTGCTTAAGTGAGATTTCATAGTTCTATATGTGGTAAGCAAGAGATAGATGTTAGTGGAGAAACCATGTTCCTATTTATATACCTGCTGTTCTAATATAATTGTTCTTACATCTATGGTAAGATGAATTTGCATAGGAAATTTTAGACATCCATCTTATGTTATATATAATCCTAAAGGATGGCTGTGATCCTAATTTGAATGGGATAGAGGAAGGTTGTGCACAAGTGTGTGGTATAATAAAGAGAGGCATCTATTTTTATGGTAAGGTAAGATATTAGTGTTATCTTGGTGAGGCATCTAAATATAGGCACTATATCTTCTTGTTCTTCTAATTTGGAATGTCTATAGATAAGAAAGTGACATGAGGTACTAACAAAATATTAATTGAGCAAGATTATGCAGGGATTCAAGGATATTTGGGGGAAAAAATAATAGAAGAAATCTTGGTATAACATTCTAAAATTGAAAACTTTTTGCCTAAAGCAAACATAATATAGGGCATTGGAGCATAATTTCTATTGTTGAAGTTCATTCTGGACGTCATTGAATTTGTAAACTTGAGGTCATTTATCCTACTGTACTAATGATGACCATTACACATTTCCTGTTCTGCCAATTCACCTAATAATGTCCCTTCCACATTTCAAAGCACCAAAACTGACAGCTTCACCAATTTTGATGATTCGTCCTTTTCTTTTTTATGATGTTTTTGCTTATCTTTTTGTGGAATGTTCTTCAACATTTAATTGATTATGAACTCATTTGACCATCAATTGGGTAAATGGCAGCCAGATCCTGAGTTTAATGATTCATCCTAGTTGTTTTTAATGATCTTTCTGCACATTTCATTGTGGAATTACACTTAATTGTGGAATGATGCAGTCAACATGTATGGATGACCATGAACTTCTGTTTGACCATCAAGTGCATGTCAAAAAGTCTGGATAGATTTTGGGCCTGACAAGGTGGAATACATAGGCAACATCATTTGTTGTCGGGAATTTGCCACAGACACCAGTGAAGTGGAGTGCAAGGCTTGTCAATAATGCCTACACACTTCCAAGTGGTGATCAACCTGACCAATTAGATGGATCACTCAAGGGCAAGGCAAATATTTTTGTTGTAACTCAAACTTACAAGGAAAAATAATTAACTTTGGCTATGCATCAACATAGTTCATGATACATTAATGAGACTATGATATGGTGCTAGTTTGCTTACAAACAGTTGGTGAGTCATCAAAACATATACAATTATTCAATTTTTATATTTTATATTGTTTTCTTTTCTGTTTCTGCAAACAATTAGAAGGGGAAATTTTGGTGCCAAAATAGGCAAGGAGGAACCTGTCAAGAGGTCTGGATGTTTTCATTCCCACTGTACTTCAGGTTCCAAGTTCATTTTTCAGCATCCTCTCCATCTCTTTCTTTTCTCTTCTTCTCCTCTTGATCTAAAAACTACTAGTAAACATATGGGATCAGGTGCCAGAACCAATACCCAACCCATTGGATCTTGCATTTATCAACTTTTCTTGTTCTTTTTCATTTTTTTAAACTTTTGCTGTCGCTGATCTATCTCTTTTAGCTTGCAAAATGGTACTAGAGTTTTAACATACAGTGCAGTGAGTTTTGCCAATCTGCACTCTTGAAAATTGCAATTGGGTTATATGTACCAGTAATATCTAGGGCTGTTACACATTTTGACTTACTGTATTCTGCTGGTAATCCATCAACAAAGCATTTCTTGTATGGTTACATTTGATTCACCTCAATGCTCTAATCCTTGGCCCCATGGTAGCTGTCCGTAAAGGTTGAGTGCCTTGTCTTGGCCATCATAATTTTTGAATTGTTTTTTTTATTTGAAAGTATATCTACTTTAGACCAAGGTTTGTCAAACCAGTGTCGTGATTCGTACAGGTTGGCTATCGGTAAGGTACGGTGTAGGTCTGTATGCTGCCATGTCAGAGTGTACTGTAACAGGGAGGGAGGGAGGAAGAGGCCGGGAAGGGGTGAGGATAGAGAGAACCCTAACCTTAACTCTAACCCAAGGGGATTGGAGAGAGAGAGAGAGAGAGAGAGAGAGAGAGAGAGAGAGAGAGAGAGAGAGAGAGAGACTTGGGAAACTCTGCCGAAAAAGTGTAGGTTGCAACCAGAGATGGAGGCAGTGGAAGTGGCCAACCGCGACCATTGGGCTGTGGGAGATGGAATGAAGAAGGGGAGCCTTCCAATCCAAGATAAGGGTTTCAATGGAAATGAGGGAAGGGCCGGCATGGGAGAGTGAGCAAGCTTTTAACACATGGGAGGAGGCATCCAAGAGGGGGAGGGGAGGGTGGGGTGGGAGAGCGAGAGGGAAATAGAACGGAATCGGGTGAGGGGATCAGGGGGAGGGGGGCTTGGGATTTTATAAAGGGCTGAGTCATTTTGGTTCTTGCCTGGTTTGGTTTGGTTTGGTAGGGTCCAAACCACCTGGTGTGAGATGGTTTGGCTAATCTTACTTCAGTGAATCAAAAAATTTTGTTTTCAGAGAAATGAGGGTGAATCTTATTGGTTATGAACCTTTTGCAATGAATTTAAGCTCTTCTTCCACTCAATTTATAAATGTGATTACTATTCTTGCAATTGCGGTAACCCATGATCTGGATTGAGAAATTGTTCTGATATTTATATTGGTGTTAGATTTATTATAGCTTTTTTCAAGACTCTTGAACCTTAATTTCTGTTGGTTATTGCTTTTGCTTTAATGATCATGTTTTTGCTGCAAGACAATGTGCTGTCTTTCCTATTCATCTAGCTATGAGCTTATCATAGCGATATCTTTTGCACAGTATCAAAACCTCGATCTAAGTGCCAATTGTATGTTCCAACACTCATAATAAGATATTTTTAGCAATTATTAAATCAGATCCTATCTTTTGTGCTTTTTATTTCAGATCATGCTTACTGTTATATTATTGTCAGGCAATGCTCTGTCAGCTCTGGGAAGAAAGGAAGATGCTTTGCTTGTGTGGGAGCAAGGGTATGGAAATGCGGTACATGAATCAACAGATCTAAAGCAGTTGCTGGAGTTGGAAGAGCTATTGGCAATTGCTAAACAGTCTAAACCTGTTGTTTGTGAAGATCATGCCGTGGATGCATCAACATGTGATACAAAAGTAGTTGTCTCTGAAAATCATGTTTTGGATTCCTCTACTACAAATATGTCAACCACTGAAAAAAAGGTTGTTGTCTATGAAGACCATGTGCTAGAGTCCTCTAGTATGACGACACTGACCTCGGAGACAGGGTCTTTCAGTCAAAGTAAATCAGAAAATATGCATGAAAAACCTAATCATACCACAGAACCATGCAGCAGATCCAATGAGACCATTAAAATAAATCGAAAGGTTTTCGTTACTGGTCTTCCAAAAACCAAGTCCATTAGCTTGGATTTTCGATTATCACGGGGCATAGCACAGGTAAGTCTTATGTGCTTTATTATCAATTTTTCTCATCTAATTTGCCCATGCACATATAAATGTTTTTATACAGGTAAGGAAATTAGCTACTGTTTCAGCAAGATGAGGGTCTCATTGAACTATACAGTGGATATAGTTTAAATTTCTCATTTTAATTTTAGAAGTAAAAGTTGAACAGTGTGTAGTGATGTGGTTGTAATGTTTGGCTGTCTCTGGTTATCTTGGGATGAGTGTAACTTGTTACTTAGCTCTGCCTCTAAACCTGTTCGCAAAGTGCTTTGGCAAATTACAAAACAATAGAAATTCAAACAATGAGGAAACATGATAAATACAAATATTTAGGATTTTGGACGGAAGCAATTTAATCAACCTTAATTTGTAATGTGTTTCTAGAAACTCATCTATAAATTAAAGTAGGAAGACAATAATCTTCCAAGTCAAAATTATGATCTTTATATTTTGATTAATTTGTGACATATTTGTCATTTAGGAATCAATGCTCCAGAGTTCAATATGAAGATTTTTAGATTTCAAATGAAAAAGCCTTTCCTTTTTTCTCTTCTCTGTTTAACTAAGCATTTGGCACATTTCGTAGACCTCGAGTCATTTTATATTTAGTCTTTACACTTTTTGGTTCAATTTCTTCTGTGAAGTACCGGAACCATTCTTTTCTAGATACCCAATTTGTGTCATGACCTGTTGGTTCAAAAACTTGCTTAGCTGGTTAAGGAATGTAGAGCAGAGAACCAATATATATCTAGGGGATAGCCTATGATCTTGAGCCAATGGCTACTTGAGGTTTTGAGAGTTGAGCTCATAAGTAAATGCCTTGACAATGGTTTTCATTTTGCCACATTGATGTCATCAAGCAAAGTAGGGAGCAAGAATCTTCATGGATGACTTCAGGATGTGTACTTATAGATATGGTTCGTCTGATGGATATGCACCTATAGAGGAGGCATGGGTTGTGAAGGAGTTGCTGGATTTTCCTTGTATGAAAATCTGTCACGCATTAGAAGTTCAGAACATCCTTTTGATATCAGCATTAACACCGTGCACCATGCATAAAATTGCTTCCCTATGTTGTCTACCCATTTCTTATCCCCCACTAACCATTGGTTGAATCTTAAAACCAATTCCTTGCTTTTTGCAACAATTTCTGGCTTTCTGCTCCTTGTCAGAATAAATGGACACACGGGAGTTTCTTTGCTCTTTCTTCAAAGATCAGAATGCTAGGTACTAGTTTCATTTGTTTTTGTATATCAGATTTTCACAAATAGGCCATGGAAGTGTGAAGAGTGATGGAATTTAGGATTTAAAAGAGGGGCTGGATTGCTCTCCTGCAGTCTGCAGTGAGACAGATTTGTATAAAGAGGTTACATAAAACTAAAAGAAAGGTAGGCCTAAATTTGCAGGTTTAGGAGTGGAAGGGTGTGGGTGATAAGCTATTTTGCATGTTCTCGTCCAAAATTCTCATTAACAAATCTGATATATGAAATATATATTTCTGTCCATGGTTTTAAAATCCCGATGGGATGGTGGGCATCCCGTCAATCCCATCCCATTCTTTTGAAAAAATAGGAACTGAGATAGGGGCGGGACTCCAAAACCTATCCATGCACAGTAAGAAGAAGAGAGAGAGGAGAGAAGAAAGGAATGAAAGCAAGAAAAGAAAGGAGGGAAAGATGAAGAAAAAGGAAAGAAAGAAAGGAAGGGGGAAGAAAAGGAAAAAAAGAAAGGAATGATGAGAGAAGAAAAAGAAAGAAAGAAAGGAAAGAAGGAAGGAAAGAAAGAAAAAGAAAGCAAAGAATGAAAAAGAAAGGAAGGCAGAAGAAAAAGAAAAGAAAGAAAGAAGGGAAGAAAGAAGAAGAAAAAGAAAGAAATGTAGGAAACAAAGGAAAGAAAACAAATAAATAAAGAAAGAAACAAGAGGACAAGAGATATGGAGCATACTTTCTGGGATGCTTGACCAGGACAGCTGTCGGGATGGTGAACAGTGGGATGCCTCGTTCCATGGAGAAACTGGGACGCCTACATCCCATGGGATCTAAAACCTTATTATTGTCAAAATAAAGGAGATTAGATGCATTAAGTTTGGGATTTTCATTAGAAGAATTTGGCACGTTCTATAGAGTTTAAATGGCAAACTAGAGTAGGTTTGCTAACTTAAAATAAGGGGAAAGGAAAGATGGTGATTTAGGGCATGTTTGGTATTGCTTATTGTCGCTTTTATAGCTAAAAAGCACTTACTTAAAAAGGTGTTTGGTGACATCATCTAAGTTCTTCTATAGGAAGAAATGTCGAAAGAGAACTTTTAAGAGAAGCTAGAAAATCTAGCTTCTGGCTTCTCCTTGTCTCCTTACAAAGCAGAAGCAATAGAAAAAAACACCCGCAGGGCAAGAGACCTTGGTAGAAGTCTGGATGGGTTTGTAAAGGAAAATCATGATGCAAGTAAGATGTAGAAGCTGCTTTTGCAGGGTATGGTGACATCTTTGTGCTTAATCTAAAACAAGTGTGTGCATGCAAGGAGGGGGAAGGTTTTTTTCCCCCTTTTTGGGGCAGCGTATTATCAAATAAAATTGAATATAGGTTGACCTTTACTCAGTGTCCCAGCAACTCTAGATAAAAACAAGTAATGTACAACATTCTATGACTAGATGATGGCCCCTATAACTTCTTTTAGTTCAAACATCTATTGTTATTGTTTCAACCAAGCTGATTTTCTGTTCTTGCAACAACAACAGATGTTTTTAATGCCTAGTGCTTTAATGGTTTGGGAAGGTCCAATTGAAGCCTTTTTACTCAGCAAATATCTGGACTTGATATCCCCCCCCCGGGTCCAAATCTTTGTTGATACCTGTTGATTCAAAAGATTATATAGTGGGGACCCTTACATCATGTCTACGACATATTCTTGACATATGTTTGTATTTTCAAACTCCCCAAAATTTACTCCATTGGTTTCACAGCAATTGATAAAGAAAAGTTTATATCATCGGGCAATATGATGCTAAATGATAAACTCCTTTAGTTTTCTTGATTTTCATTACATATCCTTTCAACTTGTTGTGCATATGCTATCAAACATTTCAGCTTATGCAACTCTGTGTTCTGGATATTAGGAACTTGCCTGACAGGCACCTGTCTATGTTGCACGTTAATACATGTGCCATTGGTGGTATTATGCCATGCCAGTGCCCCTTTTGGTTATATCGCAAGTGTCACCCTTTTGCACTATCAGTTGTTCTAGTCAAGTACTATGCTGAAGTACTTGACAACAAGGATTGTTGAATTGGAACTGAACCTGTGCGGGCCGGTTGACAGTACCAAACCCCCTAACAAAACTATACTGGTGCTCGAATCGACGTAGCAGGGCAGAGGGAGAAGGAAAGAGAGGAAAAGAGAGAGAGGAGGGGGGAGGGGAACAAGAAGGAGAGGGAGAGAGAGCCTTCGGTGGCAGCCAGAGGCTCACTGAGACTGCTGGAGAGCTATGGTGCCCGCTGGAGGGCCGGTGGGGGGGGGGGAGAAGGAAAGAGAGGAAAAGAGAGAGAGGGGAAGGAGAGGGGATAGGGAGAGTGGGCCTTCGAAGCCCGCCAAGGATGCTGGAGTTTCGGAGGCATCAAATTGAAATAGGGGCTTCGGCTCCTATTTCGTCTCTTTTTTTTTCCAGCAATATCAGGGAAGTTGGCAACACAATTGCTGAGTCAACTTCATATGATTAATCGCAAGATAAAAAAAAAAGAAAACATGGGCCGAAAGGGAGGAGGCAGAGCCCCACCTTCGGCCTTCACCGGTCTTGGTGGTGGCATGGTGGTCTCGCCAACCCTCTGGAGGCCTCCGAATTCCTCCTCTCATTTTTTCTTTTCTTCACTTCCTCTATGCTTCTCTGGTTTCACCATGTGCAGCAATCCCGATTGCCCTCTGGCGGCCTCCGGCAACCTCCAGAGCCCCTCTTTCCCTTTCTCTCTTCTTCCTCTCCCCCCTTTCTCTCTTATGCTCTTTCCTTCTCCCTCTCCTCCTCGCCTAGTATCCCATTTTTATTGTTAGAACCATTCCGATCGGCCATTGGTACAGTTTGGCATGCCCTAAACCGCTCGGTTTGGGCCGGTTTGGCGAACCCTACTTGACAACATGCAAAGTTCTAATATTTGGACGTGGTTCTTAAATTAAAAGGATCATTAGGGCCTGATGAGTGCTAAATGGTATTGCAAATGTAACCATATGCAACTATTTTAAGTTGCCCAGGTGCGATTGCATCGTGGTGCAATGATGGATTGGGGGTGGCAACTTTAAGATTAAACTTGTCCATGTATTGCACCTCACATAATGTGATGCTCGAGGAGCATGCAACTCTGGAAAGGCAGGGGTTGCAGATCTACAACACCCCCCTGAATCACCATTGCTGCCACCCTTATGATTGCAATAGGTGGTGATTTAATCCGTATTTAGTTTTTTATTAGGGTGTTTTTATATTTAGTCCTGTTATCTGTTTGCTATTGAAGCATTCTTTTTACATGACTTTTTTTTTAGGTTTTGGCTGTTTATCTCTTTGACATTGAAGCATTCTTAGTCAATATCATTATTGCATCATATCCGAAGTAGCTAGTTTTAACAATGTATGTTTGTAGCCCTGGACAGCCTCAATTCCATTACGCATTTAATTTTGGGGGGTTTCAGTAGAATAATAAGTTCTTGGCATTCTTCAGTTTTTGGTTGTTGCATATTGAATATATGGAATCTTTGAAGTAGCCAGCTTTAAGAATCCTGTATGAGCTTGTTAGGAGGTTGTCAGAAACTTCTAAACTCTAAAACTTTATTATTGTTCATCTTTAAAACAACGAAGGCATGTTCATATGCTGAGGATAACGAAGGCATGTTCATATACCGGGGATGTGTTGCCTTCTAATGTTTGCTTGTCATTCTAAAGGACAGCAATTTAGTTAGTGGTAACACAGAATGCTAGAAAACCAAAGTTATAATAAATCTTCCTAATTGTGCCACATTTCTTAAATAAATATAGAATTATAATTTATGTAATATTTATCCATATTTAGGGATGGCAATGGGTTGGGTATGGGCCAGATAAGTCATTACTTGTAGTCTTGTACCCACTCTGCACTTGCCTTGGGGTGGAGTGATGCAGGTAGAGTTGTACGAGGCGGGTTGGATGGGTCAAGTCGGGTAATGCTGAATTTTTTTTGCAAACAACTCAAACAAATAAAAAAGAATATAAAGTAAACCTTAGTACTTCATAGACACTAAACAAAATAAGACTCGAAGGCGTAGAACATAAAAAATCGAATTTTCAACAATAATAGAAACATAACAAACAAAAATATTATTCGTTAAGAAACCCTTTAAACTGAGAACAGCAATCAACTTAAAAAAAAAAAAGAAGAAGAGAATTTGTAAGCATCATGGCATGTAAATAACACATGTTCAATCTTTCTCATTAGTGGAGTGATTAGGACAAAGGGTAGAAAAGGGATTTGTGAAGAGTTATATATATCTAGGTTGGGTTTGGGATGGGTTTTACCATTACTCATACCCGCCCTGGATCTGCTACAGGTCAAGTAAAACTGCCCCATTAAGATCAGGTTGGCTCAGGTACCTGATGGAGCAGAGTGGATTGCTATCTCTGTCCGAATTAATTTGTACTCAAATTTGGTAAAGCATATATATGAACCAGAAAATCTGACTTCCATTGGGTTGCCAGGATGAGCTAGGGCAAATTCTCTTTGGAAAGAAAATCTGATGCTGCAGTGCCCAGAAGTGCTTTTCGAGACTAACACATGCATGATTTGGTCTAAAAGATACAGTTGGATGAATTGATTAAATGCCTTGGTTTCAATGAAAAGTAGTCAAGCATAATACTTCTGTCAGTGATTTATGAAATTCATTTTATAATAAGATACTATTTATTTAGCAAGCATCTTATTTGTATCTAGTTGGTTCCTTTTGTTTCTGGTTGGTGATTCATCAGCTTCATTCAGATAAATGCATGGCTGTAATTTAAGGGCCAGTATAAATTCCACACATTTTGCGGACATATGACTGATACATTTTCAGAATCTTTGAATTTTTTAAGCTTACCTCCTTTTCTTTTTCCTTTTTCCACAAGCTGAAGCTTTTTTCCAATGCATGTTCCAAACAGGTAAATGAAGGGAATTATGACCAGGCTATATCCATCTTTGACCAGGTTTTACCTGCTTTTCCCCATCTTATTCATGCCTCTGTCTGTTGTTAACAGAATGGACATACAGTAACAGTAGACATGTACAGATTTTGAGAGAAAATCCTACATATCCAGAGGCTTTGATAGGAAGAGGAACAGCTTATGCATTCCAAAGAGAACTTGATGCTGCTATTGCTGACTTTACTAAGGTATAATAATTCATGCAAAGCAGCTTCCACTATTAATTTTGCATTTTTAGTATTTTTAGTATTTTTCTCTCTGGCAGGCTATACAATCAAATCCATCTGCTGGAGAGGCTTGGAAACGGCGAGGGCAGGCACGTGCTGCCATGGGAGAATTTGCGGAGGCAAGGCCATTTTATCCCATCATGCACTGATATAAGTTCTTCTGTTTAAAGTTTTATTTCTCTGCAATAAATTTATTTACTTTATATGTTGTTTAACTTCTTGTTTCAGTGGCTTGTTTTTGGCTGCTATAAGGAGGTGTCTTCTCTACTTTAAAAGATGAGTATCTAGGTCCTACATGTATGTGTTGTAACTAAGTCATAGAACAGAATTTTCTGGTAAGCAAGAGTAATTCTGTAACTGTAGAAACTAATTCAGGCGATTGGAGTAAATGTGTGATAGTGGTAAACGGAAAGGGTAACTTAAAAGAAAAGCATTGGCAGAGATACCATCATGAGACAAGAAGCCTGTCTATTTTCAGTAGATCAATTGATTAGGTGCAAGTGGCAATAGCAGTAAGTTTTTATCTGTTGTAGATATTTTTTAAAAAAATGATTTTCTGAGTTAGAAGTATTGTTGGGTAAAGATCAGGTCCCTAGAAATAAAGAGGGAGTGTAATAGTGTTCTCCAGGAGAGACATATTTTCTAGTTGAACTTCTAAAATGTATGGAGTGGATGAGCTATTGAGAATGGTTTCATCTCTTGAGGTTTAAGCTTATATGAAGGGAAGCTTTTTAAAGTACAGGTATGTGAAAAAGAAACGTGTGGATAGATTAAAATTGTGTATTCTTGCTTGTGACCAGTCAAAAAAAAAGGAGGGGTGGTGGCTAACTAGCATCTATCTTTGTGTAATTATTTGCACACAATGTTCCTTTTTCTTGCTGTATTCATACTTAATTTATTTTCTTTCTTGTTCTGTTTGTTGTGGGAATCCACCAACAAACAGGAGGTTAATCTTGCTTATTGTACCTCTATTGATTGAATAAACCCGAGATTTGTTCATTACTTTACCTCTTTAGCAAATGCATATTGTAAGGGAAAAGATTAACCAACTTGTGTCTCTAATAATCTTGTCACTGCTGTATCCTTTCTGCTAATTTGCTATGCGGAATGTGAAAAGATTTTTCTTGAGAAAGAGAAGCATAATGATATAAAATATACAAAATGAAACAAGGAAGCAAAAATGATAAAAGTTTGATTTACATAATTACTGAATATGATGGGCTGAAAAAATGTTTGAAGAATTTAAGACATTGCAGGCATGTACAAATGGCTCAAGGTAGGATTTCAGTAATTGTTCACAATGTCACACTACAGTAAGATTCCCTAAGATGGAGAATTTGGAGCAATTTAGATCTCCAAGCACAATGGGGTTTGGTATTGCTTCCCATATCCATTAGTATGTGAGGTACAGAATATCTATTTCAACATCTTCTGACTATTTGTTTTACTAAAATTACTCTCTGGTCCAGATCTGCTAGTTTATTAGAGAAAAGAAAGGCAAGTGCATTTGTTTAGCTTGAACTTATTTTGAGAACATCTATCTTGTCAGTTGCCTTATGAAGAACCTTGATATGAAGTTATGAGTAAACGTATAAATTCAACCATTCAAGGCCTTCCCACTTATGTTAGGGATGCAATCGAGCCGAGCCGAGTTGAGTAGCTAGAGGCTTGAGCTCGATTTGATTCAAAATACTTGGGCTTGAGATTCGACTCGAGATTAATCAAGCCTTAATATTCAAGCTCGATCGACTTGATCAAAAAAAATAAAAGACTAGTGTTGACGCAGAATCTGGTCGTCGCCGAAATCAGCTGGAGCGAAGGTGGACGAGGTTGCCGTCGGAGATCTGCAAAACAAAGTCCCGTCTGGAGTCGGTGGGGGTGGCTCCAGCAGGACTCTCCGACGATCAAGTCAGCTCTGGCCAATAGGAATGGAGTGCTCGGGAATGAGTTCCGCTGAGCTTAGAGAAGGAGAGGAGAGCTTAGAGATCAGAGTTCAGAAATTAGAGTTTAGCATATCTGGAGGGTCCTTTATAGGCGGAGCTTAATTGATGGTGACGGCCATACCGTCTAGTAGCGAGTCGTTGGGGGCGCATGGAGTTCGGTACGGAGAGGAAGGCATCGTCAGGTGGATAGTGACAGCCATATTGGCAGGTCATGGGCTGCATGGGGCTGGTTACGGAGAGAGTGGTGTCGCCAGTAGTGGCGGCCATGTCGTCCGGTCTCGTTGCCTGTGGCAGACTGATGGCGATAGTTCGTCCAGAGGAGTTTGGACTTGTAGAGAAGTTCGGTCGAAGAGGAAGCTTGGAGGGAGTTCGGCTCCCGCAGGCGCCTGGTTGGAACGACGCGGAGAGAGTTCGGCTCTCGCGGGAGTTCGACTGAAGCTCGGCGGTTGAGGAGTTCGGCTAAAGTCCGGCCGCTGAGAGTCCGAAGGAGTCCGGCCACTAAGCAGTTCGGTCGGTTGTAGGAGTTTGGCTAAAGTCCGACCGCTGGGAGTCCGAAAGAGCTCGGCCGCTAAGCAATTCGGTCGGCTGTAGGAGTTCGACTAAAGTCCGACCGCTAGGAGTCCGAATGAGCTCGGCCGCTAAGCAGTTCGGCCGGCTGTAGGAGTTTGGCTAAAGCCCGTTCGTTGAAGCTCTTCCGTGGCTACCGACCATTTCAGACTGAGCACTGAACTGGATTTCGGCAGGAGCGGGATTTATCCCCAACAATTATCCCCCCACTCTCGAGTTCGAAACTCGAAGGAAGGGAGTGCAGAAAAGGCGACTGCCGAAGTCCTCTTTTGGGCTTCGTGCTGGTTCAGGTCGAAGCTCAGAGGGAAGATTTCATCTTCAGCCAAAGTTGATGTTGAAGTTGAGGCCCGAGAGAGATCTCATCTCTTGCAACCGAGGTTAATACGGGAGCTCAGGAGAGATCTGATCTCAGGACGAGGTTATCTCTGATCTTATCTCTGACCGAGATTGTCTCGGCCGCTCGGGAGAGATCTTATCTCTAGCCGAAGTTGAAGTTGAAGCTCTCCAGCCGAGGTTGACACGGTCGCTCAGGGGAGATCTTATCTTCTGCGCCTGGGGTTACCTCGAAGGAAATTTTATCTCCTGCAGCCGAGGTTGATGGAGATCCTGTCTCCTGTTAGACTTCGGAGCTCGGATTACGACTTTGCTCGCGTTAGGACGAGGTTCTCCTCCTGTTCGTAACGGATTGCGGGGGCACGTAAGGGCCGTTGTCATGGCCTCTCCCCCCATCTCGTCCTTTGTGAACGAGGCCTTCGACTTTGCTCGCGTTAGGACGAGGTTCTCCTCCTGTTCCTAACGGGCTGTGGGGGCACATAAGGACCGTCGTCAGGAGCCTCTCCCCCATCTCGTCCTTTGTGAACGAGGCCTTCGCTCGGAAGAGATCTTATCTCTAGTCGAGGTTGTCACGGTCGCTCGGGAGAGATCTTATCTCTAGCCGAGGTTGACTCGGTCGCTCGGGAGAGATCTTATCTCTAGCCGAGGTTGTGCTCGTCGTTAGGACGAGGTTCTCCTCCTGTTCCTAACCGAGGTTGACTTCGGTCGCTCGGGAGAGATCTTATCTCTAGCCGAGGTTGTCAACGGTCGCTCGGGAGAGATCTTATCTCTAGCCGAGGTTGACTCGCTCGCTTAGGACGAGGTTCTCCTCCTGTTCCTAACCGAGGTTGTTCACGGTCGCTCGGGAGAGATCTTATCTCCCGAGGTTGTCGGTCGCTCGGGAGAGATCTTATCTCTAGCCGAGGTTGTCACGGTCGCTCGGAGAGATCTTATCTCTAACCGAGGTCTCGGTCGCTCGGGAGAGATCTTATCTCTAGCCGAGGTTGGTGCTCGCGTTAGGACGAGGTTCTCCTCCTGTTCCTAACCGAGGTTGTTCACGGTCGCTCGGGAGAGATCTTATCTCTAGCCGAGGTTGTCAACGGTCGCTCGGGAGAGATCTTATCTCTAGCCGAGGTTGGTGCTCGTGTTAGGACGAGGTTCTCCTCCTGTTCCTAACGAGGTTGTCTCGGTCGCGGTCGCTCGGAGAGATCTTATCTCTAGCCGAGGTTGTCAACGGTCGCTCGGGAGAGATCTTATCTCTAGCCGAGGTTGTGCTCGCGTTAGGACGAGGTTCTCCTCGCTCGGAAGAGATCTTATCTCTAGCCGAGGTTGTTCACGGTCGCTCGGGAGAGATCTTATCTCTAGCCGAGGTTGTCACGGTCGCTCGGGAGAGATCTTATCTCTAGCCGAGGTTGATTCTCGCTCGGACGAGATCTTATCTCTAACCGAGGTTGTCCACGGTCGCTCGGGAGAGATCTTATCTCTAGCCGAGGTTGGTCGCTCGGAGAGAGATCTTATCTCTAGCCGAGGTTCGGTCGCTCGGGAGAGATCTTATCTCTAGCCGAGGTTGAAGGTCTTTGACCTGTCCGTGTTAGGACGAGGTTCTTCCTCCTGTTCCTAACACGGCGACTATTGACTGCTTCTTTCCCTGTCATCATATAGTTTTTGCGCCCAGAAACAATATTTTATTGAAAGGAAGAACTTTTACCGAAAGGGAAGTTACTGACAGCACATTCTCCGAATTCTTTGTGTTTCAGGGTCGTGGTAGCGTTGTTCCTCCGCGTTTCTTGGGCGGCATGCCCAGGACGACCTTTTCTATCTCATGCTGGCCTCCTCAATTTGGAGCATGCTTCTCTTGGCTTTGTCGCTGGGAGATGACGAATCGTCGATGTACCAAGCTCCTCCTCCTCCCCGGAGGTAACGTTGATGACGCCGTGAGGCGGCCGACCTTCTTGTCGTTTCTGGTTACAGTAGCGCCCTTGGCCGATCTTCTCCTGCTTTAGGCTGGCGCCGGACGAATTTACCTAGCTGCCCCTTTCTGACGAGCTCCTCAATTTCATTTCGGAGCTGAACGCATTCTTCAGTGTCATGACCATGGTTGCGATGGTAGAGGCAGTACTTGCTTCGATCGCGTTTGTTTGAGGGAGACCGTAATTCTTCTGGTCTTGGCAGCTGGTTCTCAACTTCAGTGAGAATTTGAGTTAGAGGAGCGTTAAGGGGGGCGTAGTCGGGAAACCGTTCGAGGAGACCGTTCGGGAGGACTTCTTCGCGCCCTTCTGTCGGGGCTTCCTCGGTGGCGAGCTTGAGGAGTTCGAACTCGCCTGCGCCCGGAGGGGGTCCGCGAGCGCAGCCGAACTTTGCTTGCCTCTCCTTCGGCAGCGGGTCTATTATACTCGTCTGCCAGCCGCTCCCTTAAGGCTTCCTCGTCCTTCAACTTGAAGGCTTCTTCCGCACGGGCATATCCCTCGGTCCGAGCTTGCAGATCAGCGAAGTTCCTGGGATACTTTTTTTCAGGGAGAACAGCAAGTCATTCTTCTGAAGGCCGTCTTTAAGTGCGGCCATCGCAACAGATTGGTCCAGATCCCGAACTTCCAATGCCGCGGCGTTAAATCTGATGACGTAAGTCCGGATGGATTCCCCCTGCTTCTGCTTGACGTTCATCAGAGAATCCGAACCTCGACGCGGACGTCGGCTGCTGATGAAGTGAGCCACGAACTGACGGCTCATATGGTCGAAAGAGAAAATCGTACCCGACTTCAATGCCGAGTATCAGTTTCTCGCTGCTCCCTTTAAGGTAGATGGGAAGGCTTGGCTCAGTATGGCGTCCGAAGCACCGTGGAGTAGCATCATGGTCCGGAAGGCCTTCAGATGGTCAATCGGATCAGAGGTTCCATCGTAGATTTCAAGTCGAGGGAGCTTGAAGTTCGGTGGGATGGGCTCTTGCATAATCTGGAGGGAGAAAGGAGGATCGGTGCGGACGTCGGCATGATGAGCCAGAGCGACGTGGTCGAGCTCTTCAATCCGTCGGTCCATCTTCCGCAGTCTGCGATCAAAGGCATTGTCTTGGCTGCAGATCTTGGGGGACTTCCGGCTACAAACGGAAAAGGTTTCCTCTAGAGGAGAACCATGATCCGAACACGGATCCTTGGCTCTCTGTTTCTTCTTCTCAGGGGCGACGGGTGCGTTGGCCCGGGTACTCTTCCTTGGGGCCGGTTTCCGACATTCCGATAGCGGGTTTTCTGGTGGAGCCGCCGTCGGGGGCTGCCGTATGGCCTGCATTGCCTCGGTGAGGTCGCGGACCTGCTGGACAAATTGGTTGAACTGCTCCGTATCTACCGTGGATACAGGTAGAACCTGAGCTGCCGGGGCTAAAGCAGGAGTAGACGGATCTGGACGGAATCGGGGCGCGGAGGCCGCCGACCGCCGAGTTGAGGCTTTCTTGGGAGGCATTTTCTCTTCGAGAAAGAAAAGAGAGATCTCTGGAGAGGGAAGAGAAAAATCATCGTTGAGCACTCCTTTAAGAAAAAAGGAATCTGGGAGGTTCAGTCCCTCCAGCGCCAATCTGTTGATGCAGAATCTGGTCATCGCCGAAATTAGCTGGAGCGAAGGTGGACGAGGTCGCCACCGGGGACCTGTAAAACAAAGTCCCGTCCGGAGCCGGTGGAGGGGTGGCTCCGGCAGGACCCTCCAACGATCAAGTCAGCTCTGACCAACAAGAATGGAGTGCTCGGGAATGAGTTCCGCTGAGCTTAGAGAAGGAGAGGAGAGCTTAGAGATCAGAGTTCAGAGATTAGAGTTTAGCATATCTGGAGGGTCCTTTATAGGCGGAGCTTAATTGATGGTGACGGCCCTACCGTCTGGTAGCGAGCCGTTGGGGCCGCATGGAGTTCGATACGAAGAGGAAGGCGTCGTCAGGTGGATAGTGACAGCCATACTGGCAGGTCATGGGTTGCATGGGGCTGGTTACGGAGAGAGTGGTGTCGCCAGTAGTGGCGGCCATGTCGTCCGGTCTCGTCGCCTGTGGCAGACTGATGGCGACAGTTCGTCCAGAGGAGTTTGGACTTGTAGAGAAGTTCGGCCGAAGAGGAAGCTTGGAGGGAGTTCGGCTCCCGTAGGTGTCTGGCTGGAACGACGCGGAGAGAGTTCGGCTCTCGTGGGAGTTCGACTGAAGCTCTGCGGTTGAGGAGTTCGGCTAAAGTCCGGCCGTTGGGAGTCCGAAGGAGTCCGGCCGCTAAGCAGTTTGGTCGGTTATAGGAGTTTGGCTAAAGCCCGACCGCTGGGAGTCCGAAAGAGCTCGGCCGTTAAGCAGTTCGGTCGGCTAAAGTTCGGCCGCTGGGAGTCTGAAGGAGCTCGGCCGCTAAGCAGTTCGGTCGGTTGTAGGAGTTTGGCTAAAGCCCGTCCGCTGAAGCTCTTCCGTGGCTACCGGCCGCTTCAGGCTGAGCACTGAACTGGACTTCGGCGGGAGCGGGATTTATCCCCAACAACTAGAGATCGATTCAACTCAAATGTCAACTAAGCCATATTTGAGCTTGAATTTGAGCCTTGGTCATAATTAAGAAAATATTGTTAAAATAACATATAAGATAATATTATATTTTAAATTATTAAACTAATAATATGTATTATAAATAAAGTATAATATTATTAAAATTATATATACTTGATTAGGCTCATGAGACTTCAAGCCTAGTATTTTGCTAATCAAGCTTGACTTGAAAAACTGTTTGCGCTGCTCGAGCTCGACTCAAGCTTGGACCCAAGTAGAGCTCGAGTAGCTTGCAAGTTGCTTGGCTGATTTGTACCCCTAATGACCATGCATAGGAGCCTCATTAAAGACCTTCTCTTTGCTTAATAACATCAATCCACACCCTTTTCTCACCTTGCCATCCATAAAAACTCCAAGCTTCCCATTATAATTGGACCAGAGAAGCAACCATTTTTTTTCAGTTGGCAACAAAAAATAGTGCTAAGATCCTCAAGCTTCTAGCTTCTATTGGATAATCTTTATGAGAGGGATGAAACCTTTTGGTCTTGCTTGAAGGCTTTTTCAGTGATCCCGGATTCATCTGCATAATGTAAAATGTCACTGGATACCTGGACCCTGGTACTATAAAGCTATGTTGTTTGAGGGATGGTACCATGTATCACTCAAATGGTAATTTGTGATGTATTCACTAGCAACATAGTTACGCATGGAAATTATGCTCATTTTCCTTTAATAATTTCAGATATCTTGATTTCAGGCCATCAAAGATTTAACTAAAGCATTGGAATTTGAGCCAGATTCATCAGATATTCTACATGAAAGGGGTTAGTTCTTCCAACCTTTTCTTCTTGTCTATTTCACATAATGGGTATTGATATCAACCCTCCTGTATTCTTGTGTGTCCTTTTCCCCCTCTTTGAAATAAAGACATCAAAACAAGGAAAAGTCCTGGCAGTAATCTTCTCTTTTCCTCCAAACAGCATAACACTTAGGAAAGAGATATAAGTGACTGGAGCTAAGTCTTCTTATCATGGCTAATTAATATGTCATTGTCAAAATGGTTGGCTGACTTAATGCTTTATAAGCTCATCATAGTAACAATTGGCTTGAAATCCCTTTCCAAAATTAAGAGTACTAATCTGCTTTTATTTCATCATTTGGAAATTAATTTTTGTGATTGAGCTATGAAAAATTGAATCAGCTTGCAAGATTAAATGACTGGAACATATTTTTGTGCTATAACTGTGCTACATCCTACCCAGTATTAATTTCTAGTTTTTTGATACATTGCTATGCATGAAAACTTAGAAATCTTGTACTTCTATTAAGATAGCTGTAACATGAGTTTTTTGGTCATGATATGCCTTGTTGTCTTTGCGTGAAGCTTACCAGCTTGCAATAACAAAGCACTTAGGGAACCTTCTCTCTCTGTATGTGTAATCTACCCTACCAAGTGTGAGTGATAGGGACAATAGTAACACATCTTTTCAACCTGTCTCTATTTTAGCAACTTTATCTGTCATGAAGGGATAGCTTTTATTTATAAGATGTTATTTAAGTTGATAAATGCTATGAAAGTATCCAAGCTTTTTGCATCTTCTTCCATGTCCATCATACATGTATACCACATGACCAACAATGTGCACACTTGGTTGTAGCCTGTATTATAGTACCAACTTGATTGGTATCATTCACTTTGATACTATCTGGCATGAATGTGTTTTCAAACTGTATATTTTGCTAGGCATGAATAAGTAACCTGTGGTACTTTTTTTTTTAAAAAAATTTACTACGTGGATATCATGATTAATGATGTTAATTTTAAAATTTTTACTACTTGGATTCATTTTACAACTGTTGGACTTAATCTTAATATAACTTGATGTCATATGACCTGAAAGTTTGATGAATTCTGGTTCATGGGCCCAAATCTGAAAATAATTTTGAGTGCATGGAGTTACTTTAGACTAAATATTCATGGTTGTTCCATCTATCAGATAGACGTGAAACTGCAAAATGCTGTTGAGTTATCAGGTTAAATCATCTAATCTGAAGCACTATTTTGTGTTTCAGATAATATAGTGATTACAGTTTTTGTTACTGATACTATCAACACAACAAAAGTTAAAAATGCTTTCCCAGATTTGACTATATTGCATGGTTTTAAATAATAAACTCATATTGTGAAATATATCACATATGTTTCTGTACTCTGACCTAAAATACTGCAGGAATTGTTAATTTCAAATTCAAGGATTTTGATGCTGCTGTGGCAGACCTTTCTGCATGTGTCAAGCGGGACAAGAAAAACAAATCTGCTTATACATATTTAGTAAGTAAAGCATATTATCTTGTTTATTAACCATATTTTAAAGCATTTCTTGGAGTCCCAATATTTAAACTTTAGCATAACAATAGATAATGAACCTCAACCCTTCTATTCTGGACCAAAATCTTTCATTGTTCTTCATAACAATTAAGTCATTTCTTCAGGGCATTCCACATTTGGGTGTTCTTCAATCGGTCTGCATTTTTTTTTTTTTTTTTTTTTTTGATCCTTCACAGAGTTCCAAGCCCTTCCCTTCCTAAGGTTACTCTTTGGTCTTAGTTATAGATGTCCATAGTAAAGATTTGCCAAACCATTCCAAATCGGACGGTTCAGGGCATGCCGAACCGTATTGGTGGTCTAGTGGTGCGGTTTGGGTGTTCAATTTGGAATACCGATGAAAATGGAGGGAAGGATAAGGAAAGAGAGGCAGAGAAAGGGGGGGAAGGAAGGAGAGGAAAAGGCTGGCGGTGGCCATTGATGGCCCACCGAGGCCGTCAAAGGGCTGCCAAGGCCTCTATAGCTCTGCATGAATCCAAATAGAACAAAGATAGAGAGAGAGCGAGAGGGG
Source organism: Cocos nucifera (assembly GCA_006176705.1). Lineage (NCBI taxonomy): Eukaryota > Viridiplantae > Streptophyta > Magnoliopsida > Arecales > Arecaceae > Cocos > Cocos nucifera. Next base: position 319,564 of record QRFJ01001978.1, on the reverse strand, counting down.
GGGGGAGGGAGGGAGAGAACAGGAGGGGGAAGCCATGGGGAGGCTAGTGGTAGCTGCTTGAGGGCCGTGGAGGCAGGAATCCCCCCTCTTCCTGCCTTTCGCACCCCTTTTTTGAACTAGCGGAAGCCCCCTCCGATGGCCACCACCGGTCTTCCTGTGGCCTCCCCCTCCTTCCATCTCTCTCTCTCTCTCTCTCTCTTCCTCTTTCCCTCGCTATGGCCCTTTAGTGGCGACCGTTGGCTTCCCTTTCCTCTCTCTCTCTCTCTCCCCCCTCCGCTCCAGTTCTCTCTCTCCTCAGCTTTCTTTGCCATGCCGGTTTGGGCTTTTGTACGGTCTAATACGGGGCGTATCGAACATACCACCAGCCGGCCGGCATGGGGTTTGGTTCCGGTTTTGTGTACCTTGGGCCGCATTATCTCAATAAGTTCTCTATGACCATAGTTGATTCAACTGTCAAGCTTCTTTGTATACTCATTTGTAAACTAACTTTTACAATTACCTCATAACTGCTCTAATATTTTGATCTTGAATGCTCATTTTGTTTACCTGCATTTCTGCACCTTCTTTGTTGCATAATGTCATGGCACATACAACACGGATCCACTATATCAATAGGAAAAAAAACATCACTGTTTTTTTTTTTTTTTGTTGCACAAGTTTTTCTTGTTCCACCATGCGATAATCATGTAATGCTTCTGAAGCACATCTCGGCTTCATCCATCTATCTTTAGTTCTTTAAGTGTCTGCAGATTATGATTGCTTATCTAAATGATGCATCTAATGTAATGAAAGTATCAGTCTAAGCTACTCTTTCTTTTTTCCTTCCGGTGAGTCAATCTAAGCTACTCTACCAATTTATGTTCTAAATTTGAGTATCAAATATGGAAGGACCTCATTTACATTTGTGCTCTCAATGTAAATGTTTTTAATATCACTTTTTTTTTTAAAATGTTGATTAGGAATTCTTGGGCCTTGGTACAATTGTAAGGTTGCTCCATTATAACCTGGATGCTATAGGCTCAAAACATGGAAACAGTCTCTTTGCACACGGGGATAAGGCTGCATGCTTTTGATTCTCCCTAGGCCCCATAATGGTGGGAGCCTCATGCATGAGACTGCCCTTTTGTCACAGCCTTTTCTAAGTTTCTGATGTTACTCCCTTGTACTGCTCAACATTTGTGAAAATTCCTCCTGTGTCAGGCATATATTTTAAGCTGCTGAAAACAGTGTGTAAATTTTCTTTTCTTTCTCAAAGGTACTTTCATGAAATCTTCAGGCAAGGAAGCATGATCGCTTGTCCTTAAAGCTGTGTTGTTTCTTTAGATCTAGTTCTCTCAATCTATGCTACTAACCTCTGTCGTAGGTACCACATGTGGCTTTGGAGTTCTATTTTGTGGTAACTGGCAACATTCTGTGTCTGTATAAGAATAGGTCTCCAATCATTTACATTTCCCCTAAATTAAGTACTGCCATGTACGAGCTAGTAAAGCAATAGCTTTTCTTCTAATATTTTCTATACTACTCTTGGTAATATGGCAAATTTCAATTCCTTTAACTTCATTGCCTTGAAGATATACTCTACTCTTGTTTTTCCAATTGGATGGTGGTACACCAATGGCTTTTCATGTGGCTCTCCTTCTGAGCCAATTTTTATTTGAAAATTTTCATGTACCAGTTTCTTAAATGTTTTCTCCATATTTTCTAAGTATTAACATCTTGCTACAAAACTTTTGCAGTCGTAACTCATTATTTCCTCGTAGTGACTTACGTTATCCTTATTCTTAATATAACTAGTATCAACTCTTAAGATATTCTTCCAACCTTATCTTGAAGAGTAAACAAGCATTTCTTTTGTAAATATCAGTTTTGTGGTTATGATATCTATGATCATGACTGTAGGGTCTGGCTTTATCAGCAATAGGTGAGTACCATAAAGCTGAAGAGGCACATCTCAAATCGATACAACTTGATCAAAACTTCATCGATGGTTGGGCCCATCTTGCACAGGTAACTGATCTGCATACCATTGGCAGCCTTTCGATCAAATTCTTCACTTATTATCACTGTTCTATGCGGAATTTAGTTTCACCTTTCATATTTGGTTACATGGCTGCAGTTGCACTATTTCATTTATGTGCACTGACATAATACTTCTATTTTGCTTGGTTAAAAATATTTAGTATATGTTTGATTTCAATTCTCTTCCATGTAAGTGGTGTTTTCAGCTCACTGGTACTTTGACAACTTTATGTTGACATCTGCACTCATCAGTAATTGTGGTACTTCTCCTATCATGGTTCTATATATACTATCAGCTGGATGAAGTTTGTGTAGTGGACTCCTTTTTTTTTTTTTTTTAAATAATTTCTTTTCTTTAAGATTATTTTGACCAAAGAAGAGCCTTGTTAAGTTGGTTACTGGCTACATTTGTCATTTTGTTATATCAGCTAGGGGTGGCAATTGGGTCAGGTCAGACAAAAAATGGGTTGGGTCGGATGCAGAATAGACAAAAAAAAAAAAAAAAAAAAAAATCTATCAACCTGAATCCAATTTGTTTATTAAATGGGTCGAAAATCCCAATCAGATCCTGACCATTTTATTAAAGAAATAATCTAGTCCAGTCTACAATGGGTTGAAACAAGTTAATCGGGTTAAACAGTTAAGCATTACCACCCCTAATATCAGCACATATTTGATGTAGATGATAATACCAGAACTTCAGTGGCAGGTTTTGGAATGCATGCTCATCAAGACTAGAAACCTAATTTATATAGTTAGGGTTCTTGCTATAAATAAGACAGCATTCTTAGGGGTGTGCATGATCCTTACATGCTACATAGAATGAAAGTAGCATATTTTTGAGCATTACTTCACCAGCAAGAGAAAATGACTGTGAGGCATATAAAAGATCCCCCAACTAGAAAATGAAAGTTAATACTGAAACAAATTCAAAAAATGAATTAAGGAATGTTCTGAGATTTAGGGCCATGGATGATGAATGATAGGCTTACGAGGTGCCACAAGAATTAATAAGCTGAATGCTGATGATGAGACATGTGGCTATAGTACAATGTGAAGCTACGTGTATGATGATTTGTGGCAAGGTGAACCCATGAACCAGATTACAAACTATCAAAGACCATCTTTCAACTCCCGGAGTAAAAATCTTTCAGACTCTCCTAGCACTTGCTTCAATAATCCATATCCATCATATTTCTAAGAAAAAGCCATCCCATGATGTAAACTGCTAGTAAAGCCTCAACCATATTGTTGCTATTCAATATTTATCCTAGATATGCAACCATCTTCCTTCTCTTTCACCACCAGTCATTTTAACAACCTTCAATTGTTTGCTGCTATCCTGTATTGGCTATAGGAATTGTTTTCGTTTTGAAGTTTGCTGGTGGCCTTTCTTTCTCCAAGTATTAATTCTTTCCGTTAATTAGCACTAATTCAATTTTGGATACATGCAGACAGTATGATTTGTAATAAAATCCATTCTCAGAAATTAAAACTGCCAAATGAAAGATCACACTTAGGTGCTTGGTTAGCGGAGTATAATAATAACCTGGACTGCATCTCTGACGATAGTGTTGCGCCATTTTTTTTTTTTTTTTTTTTGGGAGAATAAAAACATCTACAATCTTTGTTCTATGTAACATGCTTTTGACTGTAATAGTTTGTGAAGATTGAGGAAATTACAACATATCTTTGTTAAGAATTCATCTTTACTCTTGGATATGAAAATTAGTTCATTTGTAGTTACGTGTGTTTTAATTCATCTGGAGCAATATATAGCTGAACTTAGGAGCGCCATTTCTCTGGGAGAGCTAAACAAGTTGGCAGATGCATTTTCTTTCTTAAACACGTTAAACAAATGTTAAACTAAAATCAAACATATCACATCTTAACCTGCCTGTGAAGCCCCATGGTTCACTTAATATGTCTATGTTTTCCTCTAAATTACTTTCTTAATATTTATCAGCCACATGCATGGCTTATTTGCAGTTTTACCAAGATTTGGCTAATTCAGAAAAGGCGCTGCATTGTCTCGAAAAAGTTCTACTTGTCGATGAAAGGTATAAATGCACATGATCTAATATATAATAATAATTCTGTCAAGAGGTCGAACCCTTCCATATTCTTTTGACTTAATAAGTTCTTTATCTTTGGTTCAAATGCTTCTTAGGTTTGCTAAAGCATATCATTTGCGTGGGCTACTTTACCATGGGATGGGCCAACACAGGTGATGAATCCTTTTCTCTTAGCAGTGCTTTCATAATTATGTTATATATTGGGGGTGAATGCTATTTTAAATGTTCTTCCTGCATTTCATCAAGGGGGTAAGTGGTTGTAGGAAGGAGCTGAAAATTTTCTCCTGGAACACTAAGTTTTGGAGTAGAAATTCAGATTTCCCTCTGCATAATATGCTGGACAGAAAGCAGCTAAACCACCAAAAAGAAAATGCATGCTAGCATGATAGTAATGATCTATGAGTCCAGTCCAAGAGATTCTAATAATCCAGACAGAATCTGATTGGTTAGTCTCCATTTGTTTTTTTGGGGGTTGCTGTAAGTTTTGCTATGTTGAATGGAATTTGTATAAGAGTTGTCTGATGCTTAATTTAAATGCTGAACAATTTTTTGATTTCAAGGGTGATATAAAATAGCTGGTCGCCAGGGGATGGTAAAGCCTAAATGGGACAGTAGTTGCAGTAAGGTTAGGTTTCCATCAAAGATCAGAGAGCTAAATATAAGAGCTGGTTGCTACTAGGAGTGAACAATGCTTTCTTCCTGGAATTGTTTAGTCATCAAAAACTCAAATGGAAAAAACTGGTTGCCTAAATGTTGATTGACTTTATTATTTATTCATTTCCATTATTTGCACACATAAAATCTGGATGACAGTCTTCTGCTAATTTTTCTTCTTTTCTTTTATCACATTTTCTTTCATTGGGCGGTGTTTATAGTGGACTTCAGTTTGTGAAATCTGAGAATGTTACATGCGGGTGATGCTGTTGTTATTCTTGCTACCATATGTTGATTGTCCAAGATCTGCATTAGGGTACTTAAATGGAATAAAGAAGGGAATGAAATGACTGATTGCATGGAAGTCTCCCTCTTCTTATGTGCTAGTTTGTTGAATGTTGGAGTCTCATAAATTGTTGTTTTATTTCATATCTGTATTCTTAGCTTTCTGTGATTTATCTGTTCTACTCACTGTGATTTGATATTGCAGGATTGCCATAAAAGAGTTGTCTCTTGGATTGAGCATTGAAAGCACAAATATTGAATGCTTGTACTTACGTGCCTCCTGCTATCATGCGGTTGGAGAATATGGAGATGCGGTACTTTGTATCAGCAAATACTTTACTCCCCCACCCTCTCTCTCTTGCACGCATGCATGCTCACGTGCACAGACTTTGACCTGTCCTTTCGAAAATAAGTTATCAAAGCTTCCATAGCAATCAAGTCACAAACTTAAGCATATTTGTACTTTAGAAGGAACAGGATTTCAGATTTTTGTGAATACAGATTTCAAGTAACAAAATGCATATTAATTGTATATTCCAAGTAAAACTTGTCATTTAGTAAAAAAACTGAGGTTTTATAGTGCTCTACAGAATGTTTTATTCTGAAGAAGTGCACCAAATATTTTGTATTATCTTGATATATTAAGCTACTAAAGATTGTTAGGTTTATTTCTGACTTTTGTTTGCTCAGCTTATCAAGCCAGACTTACCCAAAACCTCTTCCTTCTGACCAAATGCATGGAGCATCTCTTTTACTAGTTTTTCCTGTGCTGCTTTTGTTCCAGGTCAAAGACTATGATGCTGTACTGGATTTGGAACTTGATTCTGTGGATAAATTTGTACTTCAGTGCTTGGCTTTTTATCAGGTACTTTAATTAGTAATGGCCTAATAAATTCTTTCTGGGAAGTTAATGTTATGTTGCTATTCTTGTTACTAGCACTTAATATTCCAGTTTCTTATTTTAGTGGCAAAATTAACTGCTGCTGGCTATATATAGATTTTAGCTCTTCTGCACTAATTTCTTTTGTTGCCTTTGTCTTCCATTTGAAGCTTTCATGAGGTGCCGATTTTGCTTTGAAGGTTTGACTTAATAATTGAACGGATTGCAGTGTCATGGGAAAGAGACTTCTGTATCTTGCTAATTCCAGCAAATCCCTTTCTCTGTTTTTGGGAACTGCATTCCCTTCCTTTATTGTGCAAATTAACAAGATTATGGAATCTGATGATAATAGTATCTCACTAGAGTTCTTTTTCCCCCTTGAAAATGGGAGTGGTGCTTTTTCATTGCTAAGCAGGCAGCTCTTTTGCCTCTTCTGTGGGGAATATACACCATTTCCAATAGGCTTGGTGTTAAGAAATGGTTATAATATGTTCTCAAACAATGGATCATATTCCAATCAAGATAACTTGCAGATTTGATAAGTCTTGCCAGAAAACCTTTTTTCTCCTTTTCTTCTCTGTAAAAGGTAGATGTTAAATTTGTAGTTGGTTTATACCCTGTATTTTTTCCCGCTATGAACAATAGCCAAGCAATTTCATATTTCTGACCATGCATTTTGGCTCCTCTGTGTGCTATGTCAATTGAAAGACATTTGCATGGAATGTCCATGTCATTTAAATTTTATGTTTAAAGTTTGAACCCTTTAGATATTGTAGTTTTATAGGTGGATGCTCAATTTAGGTGGTCCATCATGTACTTTTGGTTGATGGTTTGGGTTTCAAATCCTGTTAGTAGACTTGTAGCCAAACTCAATCACCATGTACATATGCACACATGCAGGCACATGTTTTGTGTGTATACCTCGTGAAATGGGATATAATCATGATATATCCATAAAGATTCACTGAAGTACTGAGGGTTAATATGTCATCTTTAGGATTAATCCATCAAAATCGTAAAGGCACATTGATGTCACTTCCTTGTTCTCTTCCCCATAATGCTTGTCTCTTTTGTGAAATGTCTCTATCACTTTCTGAATCTCTAATGGGTTTTTACTACTGCTTTCGGTAGTGCAGTACTCTTGTATTAACTAATCCTTCTTGAATGCTTTATGTTGTTTTTGATTGAATATTTGGTCTCTGTACCATCCATTTCGTGCAAATACTACACTGCTGAGTTGGTTTTTCCCTCCTGAGATCTGCTGTAGAAGGAAATTGCTTTGTACACTGCTTCAAAGGCTAATAGCGAATTTTGTTGGTTTGATATTGATGGAGATATTGATCCACTTTTCAAGGTATTATTATTTTTAAATTATTGTTAGTGATGTTCAATATTCATGCCTTTTGATATGTATAATGGTGGAGATCCAACTTTGTGTGGATCATGAGCCATATTATTCACTTAATCATGATCCATGTTCACTTACTCAGTTATTGAGAATTTTTTTTAATTCCTCATCTGTGGTGTTTTAATTGTTTCTTAGATTCTGCGGCTTGTCCAACAGAAAAAAAATGTCCACTGTTTATGTTGGTTTAATCTTAGCATTGTAGTAATTGTTTATTGGCAACTACATAGATAAAATATGCTGACAACAATTAGGTTATAGAAATGCAAGGTTGATAATGTGTAAAGTCTCAAGTTCAAAGAAAGTTGGGTTTTAGTATATTGATGATTTATCATGTGACATAAGTTAGTGTGGGTGATTTGAAAGCACATTTTTTTCTTTGTTTTCTTTTCATTTTCTTAAATTTTAGTTTGGAAATTTCATTGATGAAATGATTTCTGAAGTTGATATTTAATACATTTGATTGATTAATTATATCTGTGGACTATATGTGCATATGAGTGGACATGTTCTCCATATGCATTTACTAACACATTGTTATGAAACCAAGAGTGCCAATTAGATGTTACAGTACTGAGATTATGCAAATTAATTGTTGTGGCACCAAGACCATACCACTGATACAAATCTCTTCTCAATTTTTTTCCTTTATGCTGGGTTCTTATTGTATGACTCAAAAAGTCTAAAAACAAAAGAAAAATGTCAAGAGATTATTTTTTGAAATGCAAATTGATCTCAGCAACTTGCTGCTGGGGGTATTGAAAATGCCTGTCACCATGCTCAATTTTCTACAAATTCCTTGGGTCCTTTTTTTCTTTGTGTATCTGCTTTTTAGGACTAATCAGAATCACGTCTCTGTCTGCAACTGCTCTCCAAGCATTTAAGTCTTTCTGATTATTTTAACTGAACATTATCCATAATGCTAGTGAAAGGGTTCTCAGTTGGGTAAACAGGAAGCAGATATGTATGGTTGAAGCATCATGAACTTACGATCACACTATTGCAGAAGAAATCCTATGCATATTATCTCTATAATCCCACCTCATTGCCTGCTAATCTGGTCTTTTCTTCTTCTTATGCTTCATGGATGCCTTGAATAACTGGTACCAGCACTATATCTGGACTTCTTTACTGGCAAAATTACTTTTTAGTGTGGAAAGATCATGTGAACCACTTTTGTGGGTTTTCAAAGAGTTGATTTTCCCTTTTCTTCTACATCTGGTTATTCCTGGGATGTTGTGTGTGTAATACACTAATTTATTATCTTCAGTGTAAATTCAAAGTTGGGTTTCTTGGAGCTACCAATTTGCCAAGTGACGGCTGTTGATTTTATAAAATTATAAGCAAGAGTCGGATGTTCTGGATTAAAGTTGTTAAAAAGTGATGGAAAGTCAAGTGTGTAAAAGCTGAAATGGTGGATTTTTTTTTTTTTTTTTGTTAAAAGAAAGAGATGGTGAATTTACTACATTTTTTAGTCCATGGGGAGTGGCATGTATCCTTGAAATTGTTGAAATTTTCTTAGCAGGCGGAAGTGTGTATTATGGGATGAGTTAGGTTGAAGATATCTATTGCTATTTGGAAAACTAGATGTGGCTGTGATTTTCGGGGGTAAAAACTGCATCTACCTCTCATTGTGTGGAATTCAAAAGCTGGAAATGTGATGAAAAGATTGGTTATGAAACAATATAGGCCTTCAAGTGAAATCTAGGTGTGTTGGGTGGTCAAAGATGCGTGGCTAGAGAATTATACATGCTCATATAGGGGTGGCAATCCTAACCCCAACCTATTTGCCTGACCTAACACATTCGATTCAATGGTCGGGTATGGGTCAATTAACCCCGATCTCTGGCATGTCATGTGGTTACGGGTCAAAAGGTATAGATTATTTTATAACTACATTTATAATTATATAACAACAAGTGTTATGAGCCATTTGGATATTGATCCAATAACTCATACCCTGTATTGAGGTGAGAATAGATTGAGAACAAAGGACCTGGTTGTTTATTGTTATGTGTTTAATTGTTAATTGCAGTATGGGTTTTAATTACTTGATATAGTAAAATGGGTTTTGATATAACATATTAGTATAAACAGCCCATGATTTTGTGAAACTAATGGGCGTGTTCATGCAACAAACAGGCCAAAGCAAAGCAGATCGGGGTGAAAACTCATCAATGGGTCAGGCGGGTTAGCTAAATGTCAGGTTCCAGTCAGGCATTCCTAACCCACTAGTGGGTTGGGTTGGGTTGGGGTCAGGACCATAAGGACTTATATATGAGCTCAACCCAGTCTGAATGTGACCAACCCCTCTTGCACGCCCACCCCCCCATCCCCATTGCTGTGCCGCCCATGTCCACACGTATGTTTGACCCCCAAAAAATTGAATGATTTACCTTACGGTCTAGTGGCAAAATTCAACATGTGGTAGGAATAGATGAATCCCATGAAACTATGTGGAGTTATGGACAATTCCTGGGGTAACACAAGGAAGTTCAAATATAAATAATGTATAAGTATGGTAAGAGGAAGTTGTAATATGTATACAAAAAAGAAAGCCTTATCTAATTAACTTGGGGTGAATTGAACTTATAGAAGACCAAAATCTCAGTACAGAAAAACTTTGAGTCCAAAGAATACTTGAACTATGAGGACTTATGGAGTGGCCTATGAATTAGAAAAGATTAAAGACTCCGACTGCATCAAGTAGCTAGCACTAGGCATGCCAAAAAAGAGGATGTTGTGGTGTAGCAGGTTATAGGAAGGCTGGGATAGATTTCCCTTGTAAAACCACACCAAACTCTTATGGTTCTGTTGGTTTTTGACAAGACAGGTTTTGATTCACTAGATTTTAGGGTCCAGCAGGCAATTGGAAGGTCGGATGGGTTTTCCTTGTAAAACCACACCAAAACTCACAACTTTCCTGCTGGCAATTACAGGCTACGGCTGGATTTTCTATGAAATTCCAAAGTTAAAAGATGGATCCTGCATGGTAGGTTTGAAATTTTTAAAAAGGGTATGGGATGCCAATCCCATGCTTCCATATCATGAAAACTGTGGGATAGTTCTTGGAGCATATGCAGTTCTTGTCAGGTAATAAAGCCAAATACGTTGACTTATTGGCAACAGGCTGCATGGAGAATACCTATCTACATGGTGTCAATGAAACATTCTCTCTCTTTATATGCTCTGTTGAAAATTGTTGTTTGAAGTGCAGACATCTATGATAGTACAGATATGTCATTATTGAATGGTTCATACAAGTTGTTGAAATTTATGTCAATAAAGAACTTTTGTGAATATTCTCTCTGCCAATTCACTCCAGAGTAGCTGTTGTGAGCATGCAGAATATTTTTAAATGACTAGAATAAGATATAAAATGCTTGCAATTTTTGGTTTCTGTACTTTTTTTTTCTGTATTTTTTTTATATGGTTTGTTCTTTTATTAATGTTCATTTGATCTGTGTTGATTGACTGGCTTGCATCATGTCCATCTCTTTGCAGGAATATTGGTGCAAACGACTGCACCCAAAATGTGTATGTGAGAGAGTTTTTCGGCAGCCTCCCTTACGTGAATCTTTAAAAAAGGGCCGACTTAAGAAGCAAGAATTCGTGGTTACGAAGCATAGACAAACGCTTATGCGAGCAGCAGATTTTATTGGACAGAAGATCCAATACAACTGTCCTGGGTTCTTGCCAAATAGGCGTCAGGTGACCAACATTTTTACTTCATTGCATCAAAATTTGGTTCACTTTTCCTATATGTTCTTTTATATACAACTTGTTGATGTTGTTATGATCATATCTTTTTTGTTTAGCTTGTTATTTCTGTTTTTATATTTCATGTCCTATTAGGTTTCTTAAAGAATAGGAGGAATTGGGATTGCATTGACTTTCAAATTTTATCACATGACGTTTCAGATTTATTACTTGCTTCATTTTTGTAATCCAGAAATCTGGAAATTTTATTAGGCTGAATTTTCTCAAGCTGTTTTTTTAGAGTAGCTCAGGCTCTTTATTTCTTCAGAGGCTACTGCACATGAAGAATATATCCCATCGAGTTGTATTATGAACGTGAGAAGTGAACTAAGAGATTCATATGGTTTATGGAAATCATTTTTCTGTGCACCTGTTGTAATGATATTGTTTCATCATTATGAAGAAAAATGTAATGCATAGTTGTTTGCTGGATGATGTTTTTTATAAATAGACATGTCTTAAAAACTGCTAATGGAACTTGTTGACTTGTTCCCCACCTATCTTAGGCCTGTTTGGCTACCTGATCGCCCTGTCCATGAGGCATTGGCCATGTGTAAGAAGCGAAGATTTGCTAAATCAAGAAAAGGAAGAAATCAAGGAGTGGGAGGAACAATTTGAGAACACTGGTTCCCAATCTTGCATTTGTCGGTACCAGAATACATCTGAAAAGCTTTGTTCTTGTATTCTGGAAATTTTGGGATGTGGGACTCAATAGATTCCCATGATCTCACCAAGATTTTTCACCATTCAGTATCATCTGTTAATATCTTCTTACTCACATGGGATATCACATTGGTAAGCTGGTTGGCTGGCCAAGCAGGCAGAAGGAGCAGGAATGAATTCAAATTCGATGCTATAGAAGGGAACTGCTGCTTATGTTTAAATTGCTATAAAGACTATCATATGTATACAGTTTTACATGAATCAACTAGTATTTTGTATGATATATTACATCCCTAGGAGAGGTGTATATAAATATAATCTGCTTAATTTATACAATATTATACATGCATAAATCAGTATTATTATATCATGGTATATTTATTGTAAGATTATTGTGATGATCATTATATTATTATTATTGCTATTGTTTGTATGTTTATAAAACTTACTGGGTGGGGTAAATTCAAGATGGCTTAAAGAAGAAAGACTGTTAGGTTAAGCAGAAAAGTTATGAGAATTGAGAAGAAAGTAGTAATACGCCATGGAAAATTAAAGATAGAATGGACTTGTGCAGTATTCTGGGATCTTGACATTGAAAGGAGAGAAAGTACGAACCGAAGGTTCAGTAATGAGTATGAACAATCTAATGTAACCTAGATGCAAATTGTAGAAATTATAACAAACTCAGACAGGAGTAGTCCTTAATTATAATGAATAGCAAAAAAGGATCAAAATTTGAGGCCATAATTGTTGATATAGGGGACATTGACTGTGGTTTTATTTAGATCAAATTGGTTGATGCTGAAAATGATTGTAATGGTAGTTAAGTTATAAGTGGTTTAATGGTGTCAAGTGACCGTAGATTGTAGAATGTGCCTGGGATTGGTGCACCAGCTTAGAAGTGTGATGACTTTTTCAAGTGAATACAAGGCTTTATGATGGTTCATGCAACTAAGATCCTCTGTTGTGATATTGATTAGATGATCCTCAACATACATAAAACCAGCAAGCATCCTTACATATTTAAGAAGTCTTCTTCAAGGTATAATATCAGAATGTGGTTTAATTGTTCTGACATAAAGAAATATTCAGGGCTATACTGAATTCCATGGTCAATTGCTAGATTGGAAAAGCATCAGGAATAGAAGAGAAATATATAATAAGATTAAACTTAGAGCTTGTAAGGTTGCCGGTAAGCTTATTTTAACTGGGGACGTATGTCATAGTAAAACTGGATGACAAATAAAGATTTGTAAAGTTGGACTAGGAATATTTATAGAATGGTCATAATAATTTCTGGTTGTAGTAACTGAGCTGCCATCTTAGTTCATGGTTGCTTTGGAGCTATTAGATGCATATGCAGAATCACCAGTGGAAATTGTCTCAGTATGAGAATTAAACAACCAGAAATGTCATTTGAGGTTTGCTATATCTTTAATAATAAGTACTCTAATGATCCATATTTTACATGAATTTGATTCAGATATGGTGATGAACCTTGATTCTTCTGATATTTGAGGTGGCTTTTGATTTTATTTTATTTTCTCAACTTCCTTTTAATGGGATAATAGTGTGATGTAATGTTGTGATTTTATAGACACAATAGGGAAAGGCTACCTTGTTTTCGGTTAAGTAAACAAGGTACTAATATTCAAGATTGGAATGCTGCTATGTGAGAAATCTTGTGTTTAAGTGGTCTTTCCTTTTCTTTTCCTGGTAACCTATGTTCCGGTGGTCTTCAACATATACATCAAGTAGGTGCAATAATGGATGGCTTCAATGACATGATATAATGTGGTGCTATCTAACCATCAATACCTATTGATTTCTAATCTATGCATGTTTTAAGATATCATGATCAACAAAGTAGAGTTCCAATGTAATTGCCTTATGCTGTATTTCGAGGCGCTAGCATGATTGGTACCATCAATTTTTGCACTCACTTGATGAGTGTGTTAGAGATTTCCAACAGGTAAGTTTCTTTATTTCTAGACATTTTTAGATATACAGATCAAATTTAATAATATTGGATCTTTAATTTGCCAGGCCTATCACTGACTTTGGGATCGCTAAAACTTCTGCCAAAGATTCAACATTTTAGCGGCAGTTTAACTCATTTTTTATAGCAATTCCGTAGTGCTCATTTTTTACTTGTATATTGCAGCTATAGCTAACTATTTTATGAACTTCTTAACATTCTTTGCAGTATCGTATGGCTGGGTTTGCTGCTATTGAGATAGCTCAGAAGGTTGCAAAGACTTGGCGCTTTCTGAGAAATGCAAATAAAAATGGAAAGAAAGTTAGGAAAAGGGAAAAACTCAGTATGCTAAGCCAGAATAGGGGTGGTTCTTGTACTAGTACTAGTAGCTCCTCAGAAACTTCAACATTGTATGGCTTAAATGAAGACAGATACACTTCTGGGCGTTCGTTGTCATGGCATGACATATACTCTATTGCAGTGAAATGGAGGCAGATCTCTGAACCCTGTGATCCTGTTGTCTGGGTGAACAAACTAAGGTAAGCCACCTTTATCTTAATTGTTTTTTCAATCGAGCCCCTTTTATGATTTATAGAGCAGATGTTTAGATAGGTAAAAAATTCTAGATAGCTGGATCGCTTTCATCAGGCTAAAACAACATTCTAGTGCAATGTAGAGATGCAGTAGCATAAACGACAAGTGCAAAACAATGAAAAGAAAAGCCAGATGCATGTGATCTGGTTATTTGATCATGTTTTCATCATTCTCAGACATTCCTAGGCAATGGAAGAGCCACCATCTTTTTTGTAACCTAATGTTTATTTCCTTATTATTTCTTTCTCCCTTAACATCTTTATGTGAAAGGCTTAATTTTAAAGGTTTGATCGTATGTTCATGAATCATGATTTTTTGTCTCAATATCACTCAAGCAATCATGTGTCGCATGACAACTTAAGCGAGGTCCATCATATGAGGTATTTTGACATTGATAGGAGTTTAGGATGATATCGGAGTGTTAAGCAGAGATAATATAGTTTTGAAGACCGAGCAAGGACTTTCAACGAAGGCTCCAAACATTAAGGGGATTTCATTATGTAGCTGGAGTATAAAAGATTCAGAAAAGAAAAAGAAAGATGGGGGGCAATTCTTAGATCTTTCTCTATTTGTTCATCCCTCCTAACTACTATTTTTTCCTCTTCTTCACCTTGGCAAGGCTTGGAGTGATGCTCACGACTCTTTTGACTTCTTCTAGTGTGCAAGAAAATCATCATAGCATTTGTCTCGCAGATCACCCTTTTTTTTTTCATCCTCTTCATTCTCATTCTTCTTGTCCCCTTGCTTGGTTTTTCGTTGTGGAATTTTCAGTCAGCTGAATGACCAAAGCATCGGTTGCTTCCTCTATTTGCTGTTGCTTCTCGTTAAACTTTGAAATCTGCCCTTGATCTGGAGTGTGTTTTAAGTAGCCTGCACATGATTGCCCTTTTGTTTCATAAATCTGTCTTCTCCTCTTTGTATTTTTAAATGGAACTATGTTAAACTAACTTAAGATTTTATGACTTGCTAAGTTGATACCATCAAAATATATCGTCTTTTAATTTTCTTTGCCTATCCGCGACCCCCCAACACCCCCCCTCCCCCATCCCCCCGCGCCCAAACACCATATTATTTTACTTGAACATAATTATCAAATTTTAGAGTTTAAATTATTAGTTATTTTGCATATGCTGGTCAGCTTGTTAAATATCATAAAGTGTCATAATATTGTGCCAAGAATGTCCCTCCTATTTGCTTGGTTATGTGGCAACATAGACTGCTGCACAAGACAGCAGCTCAAGTCAGATGAGCATAGAATAGCATGGTTTATCCCTATGGTTGAACCACAATGGCATCTAGTGGATAAGAGAACCGAGCATAATTATCTTGCTAGTTCAACTTTATAGTTTAAGGTGAACACCTAATGCATATCCAGATAATTTGATTGAGTGAAGAACATTGATTTATTCAAGTGTGCTACACTAGATGTAATTATGATGACGGATACAGCTCTAAGAAATTAAGATTTCTGTCCCACTTATCTTGCGGTGAGCTATAAAGGTTCCCATCATGTTGTTTTGGTAGAGCTCTAAATGTTAAGGTAGTCTTTTTCTAAAAAAAAAAAAAAAAATTGCAGATATGGTCGTCTAAAATAATGTAGACATCATGATCATATGAAATTATAATTTCTTAGTGCATCTTGTTTGTCCGTTTTATCATATTAAATTGATAACTCTGCTTTATCCACTCAAAACCAGTGAAGAGTTCAATTCTGGATTTGGTTCGCATACACCAATGCTTCTTGGACAAGCAAAAGTGGTCCGCTACTTTCCAAATTATCAAAGGTATGGATGTACATCTTATATATGAGATAAAAAGTGATGGAGCTAAGGTGTCCACTGAGGATTTGTCTCATTACGCAGGACACTTGATATTGCTAAGACTATCATGAGAGTCACAAAGTATGTAAATAATGCAGAGGATCACACTGTTGATCTCTCGGATGCTGGGAAGTTACAAAAAGTGAGTTCCATCAACACCTATCATTACAGTAGGACCACATTGAGCATCTCTTTACAATAGAAATTTATCATCATGAGACAGCTATGATTTTGTATTTGCCATGTTATGTTTGATCATCTTACATGCCTTTGGTTGTTATATGAAATCCAATGACTGTTGAATTGCTCCAAAAGTTCTACATTGGGACTCTGATCTTAATCATGTTTTGTAATGCTCTACCGTGTAAATCTGCATTATGGTTCTTCATTGTGAGGTGTGCTTGTACTTTTGAATTGTATTTCATTATGCGCATCTTTTTACTGTTTGGTGTGTCTGAATTGTTGAGTTTCTAACAGATAGAAAGATTATATCACCTACAGATAATACATGCAGGATCCTGTTCTGACCTATATGATGTAGTTGGAGAGAACTTCTGGGTGGCTACCACTTGTGATGGTACAGCATTTAAAGGGTAATAATGTCTGAAATAGTACATTAAAATTTTCTTTTCTTAAATGGAATTCTGCATTGACTAGAACAAAATTATGTCCATGCTATCCAATGTTGTTCGCATTGTTTGACTGGTAAAAATGTTGTATTTTTTTCAGGAAGTACCTTGAAGGGACAAGAATTACTGTCCAAAAAATGTAATTCTCTAAGATATCCTTTCCTCCAAGCATTGTGTTTGTTTGTTTTCTTACTAACATGATGACCTGCAGGGACAAAATAGGTTTTGACTTCGCAATTAGAACACCTTGTACACCATCCAGATGGGAAGAATATTCTGCAGAAATGACAGTTGCATGGGAGGTATGACCTTAGCCATTTTGAAGTATTTTGATATATGAAGAAAGATTGATAAGCACTGTAATTCTTTGCTTCTGTGTTAGAAGTGATACATTGACCATGCTCGCTAGTGGCTCTTTATTAAAATGGAATGGAAGTGAAATGGGACCTTGTATTCTTTTATTTATTTATTTATTACAGGGTGGTGAGGGTTGGGGTGGACAGAGGGTTTTCACCCATTATGATCTTTAATGAAAACCACCATTGGCATCAACCTCCATCAGAAAATCCGAGGTCCATCATCTGATGTTCCTGAAAATACTAGAATCTTACAACACTTGCATCTTCACACTTAACCCTATTGTGATGGTGTTGTTTTCAATCTTATGGTTGAAGATGAAACCATCAGCATTCAAGGGTTAAGAGTGAAGGAAGTGTTGCAAGATTCTTGCATTCTAAGGAATGTCAGCTGTTGTACAAGTATGGTTCTGTTAGTGCACATTTAGTTCCACACCTAAATTTCAGATCATGTACAAAAGAACATTAACTTTTATATGTTATTTCAAGTCATAGGAATTTGAGATCATTAAGAAACAAGGGCTAGTTTTCTTCATCTCCTTTAATGTATATGGATAGGCCTTCAAACGCATGTCAATTGGTTCAACAACTAAGCATGCGTTGATAATTGATTCTATGAGTTGTTGTTTACCATTGCTTGTTTCATAGGCTAAAGTTATGGTTCGCTGAATCGATCTGAACTAGATGGTTTAGGGCATGCTGAACTGTACCGACGGCTAACCAATGTGGTTCGGACGTCCGATGCAGAACGTCGGTGAAAACAGAGGGAGAAGGAAAGAAAAGAAGAGAGAGAGAGAGGGGGGGGAAGGCTAGAGGTGGCCGGGGGTGGTCTGGTGAGGTCATCGGAGGGCTATTGAGGCCTTCAGGGCTCCACAGTCCTTTGCGAGATGCGAGAAGAGAGAGAGATATAGAGAGTGGGAAGAGGGAGGGGAAGGTGGTGGAGAGGCCATCCGAGGGCCGTCGGGTGGCCTAAAAACTCCCTACGGTGGCCGTGGGTTCGAAACAAGGGCGACACCCCTGTTTCATCATCTTTTTTTAAGTGAAGCCGGCAATGAATTTGTGGGTTTTATTTAAGTGAAGTCGGCAAATTCATTACCGGCTTCACTTAAATCCATTGGCGGCTTCATTATTTATCGTTTTTTTAAAAAAGATGTTGAAATAGGGGTGTCGCTCCATCTGATGGCCACACTGTGGCCCTCCAATGGCCTCCCGCCGCCTTCCCCTCCTTCCCTCCCTCTCCCCCATTTGTCTCTTTCTTCTCTCATTTTCTCTCGCAAAAGACCGTGGAGCTCGGAAAGAGACTCGGTGGCCCTCTGGTGGCTATTGCTGGCTTCCCTTTCCCTCCCTCCTCCCTTTCTTTCTCTCTCTTTTTCTCTTCAGTTCATCTCTTGTTTCTGTATGAGTTTGGGCCTGGTATGGGGACGTACTAATACGTACCACTGGTCGGCCAGTATGGGGTCTTGTTCCAAGGCGGTGATCCTTGGACTAAACTCTTTGAAGTGCAAAGTGTGTGTGAGAAGCTTGTCTGCCCACTTCCATCCTAGTCATCATTAGTAACTGTCATTTTTCTGCCTTGAACCTGAGATGCTCATCTCACGAATGCCAATATTTGGCTGTGTATAGCTTAAGTTTAAGCTTCTGGAGAGAAGGATATATATATATATATATATATATATATATATATATATATATATATATATATATATATATATATATATATATTGAGTGAACTTGAAAACAGAATTATTGCTTTATTCTCTTTGAAACACCTCTTAAGTTGACACACAGCACAGGGATGCATGCTTAGTATCATGTCACACACTTCAACCTTTTTTAGGGCAGATGATTGGTTGGCGGTTTAGGAAGAAGGTCCAACCTGCCACCTCAGCACTAAAAATCAATTAGATAGTGTCGATGGATCCTAACAGGAGGTTTGGCCACCCATTGTTGGATACATGCATATCCTAAAATAGCTTTTGTCTAACACGGCCTATGACTTGGCCAAATTTTCAGTTGTTTCCTTCTTTAATATCTTGCTTTCATCGCTAATTTTACACCATCCTTGTTGTCAAACTCATCTTTGGTCCACATCTCAAACTCTAGCATTTCTTCATCTTGAATCTCACTAGTAATGATGATAATTGGTTTAGTTGAATTCTGGTTGGGTCTCAAAACCTTCAACCCATACCTAACCCATTTATGGTTGAGCAAATAATGCAAAGCCAAACACAATTCATTTACATAAACTGATGCTCAATCCACCAACCCAATTACAATTTCATTTCTCAGTCACATGTATTACTAAAAAATGAGAGCAAAACATGGCATGTAAAGATCACGAACAATGGAATTAAATTTGACCTTACATATGTCATAACAGTCACAAGTAATTTAGGAATCTTATTTTTTGCCAAAGCCATAACGAAAGGAGAAAAAGGTTGAATTTCAACAATTAGAGTAAATATGCCTAAGATCAATATATGACAAAACCAAATAAATCACATACGAGAATCAAGATAATCAAACAAAAAAAACCTCTTCTTTTGGTGGGAAAATAGAAACTTCATTACTATAAGAATAGAAGTCCCATGGTCAAATAAATATCTATCACAAAGTTAAGGCCTTGTGTGCTCACACATCAAACATCCACTTTCAATGTGCCATATTATAATATTGAGTTCCAATTCTTCATCTTAGTGATTTCATATCAGCATCAATGCTGCTTTCATTGCTCCAGATCAAGAAAGAAAGTGCACATGAGAGAGAGAGGAGTTCCAATTCTCAATCTTAGTGATTTCATATCAGCATCAACACTGCTTTCATTGCTTCAGATCAAGAAAGAAAGTGCACCCATATGTGTGTGTGTGTGTGTGTGAGAGAGAGAGAGAGAGACCTGGACTGGAGCTTTTTTAGGAGTCTAGTTGCATCCTTATTTCAAATATCAAGTCTCAGGTTCAATTCTTCTGTGAGATAGGTAGTGAGCCCTTGTCCTGTAGACCTCAAGTCTGATCCACACTTGAGATCTTCTCTTAGCCTTCCCAATAGCATCCAAGAGAATATGGGAGAGTGCTGTGGCTAGGGAGTGAGGAGGAAGAGAAAGGTGGAAAGGGGAGAATTCCAATTGACTGCACCCCACCCCTCGCCCCCCACCCCCCCTCGCCCCCCCCCACCCCCACCCTCCCCACCCCATGCTGCCAAAAGAAAAAGAAAAATTCAATCCAATTTGAACATGGCTAGTGGTTGATTTCCAGTCACCATCTTTCATGAGAGATTGAGAACTAAGCAGACGTGCTGATAAGCATTGATTCACCAATAATGACCCATTCATGGTGCTAAATCTGAATCCTGCTCATTTATTATTGGGTTGGTTTAAGCAACTTGAAACCAACCTGATTACGAGTAGCACCTAGCCATACCCATCCACTTCAGGCCAATTTGGAGGGAGAGAGCTGGCCAGGGCAAGTGATGCTTGCTAGAGGCCAAGGAGGCCCCTAGAGAGCCCTCCCCTTAAATATGGTTGAAATTGGAGCGAGTCGCCCTTGTTTCACTGTGAAGTGGAAAAAAAAAATCCATCACGACTTTGCAATAGAAATATGGACAACTCATTCCTGTTTCAACGGCATGGAGGGCCCTCTGGGGGCCTCCCTGGCCCTTCGGCAGCCACCGCCAGCAACGGTTGGCTCTCTCTCTTCTTCCCTCTCTCTCTCTCTCTCTCTCTCTCTCTCTTCCTCTCTCCGGTTCACCTCACGCACCATGGTCCGATGGCCTCCCTAGCCTTTCCTTCTCCTTCCCTCTTCTCTCTTTTCCTCTCTTTCCTTCGGTGTCTTGGATTCCACATTAGAACTAATATTGGTAGGTTGCCAGTATGGTTTAGCATGTCCTAAACCACTTGGTTCGAGTCGGTTTGGCAAACCATGTTTAGAATAAGATTGTCACGGACCCAGCCTAGTGGTAGGTCAAATCCGTGTGGCGCCCTAATGTTATCTGCACAAAGGAGCCAGCCAATGCGCACCAAGGCAAAACACACACAAGATACAAGAAAGGCAAGGCAACGTCCTCAAATATGGAAATGTAAGAATAGTGCTTTCATTAATAAAAATGAAGGATTACAAGCCTATACAACTGTCGCTCAGGCTACAAATAGGGGGCTCAGGAGGCAGGGGAGGCAACAATGGACACCATAAGAATCCGCAAGGAAACCGACCGACTGGATTGTTCTTGCCCACCTTTCCAATACTATACAAGTAGGGCATCCACTCAAATCCCACCTTGGGGGTTCTAATGTTCCGAGCAACATTGCACCCTGACATCTTGTAAACACCCTAAAATCCACCCCGAAACAAGGAAAAATGGCCTGGCGGCAGTTGCTCATTCTATGTAGTTATTGTAATGGTTTTGGGCCATGTTTGTTACATTATGTGTATTATAATGGGGAAAAGGTAAGGGCTATTATAATACGTTATTTAATGTCATAATGGACCATTAAATTGCAAGTAACAGCCGTTATTTTTCATTGCATCGTCTGTACAAATAAATAAATTGTATTATTTCAAAATTCAAACTTTTTGTTAACTTCCCTCCAAAAGAGAGTACAATCTGAAAATAACATTTTTATCAAGTGAAAAGTGATTGGAAAAATATTGTTGTCATTTTTCTGTTATCACCTATTATTTTATGTTGTAACATCATTATATCAGTCATGATAATGGTCACTATTATAATGCAAAAATGTCAGATAAAACATTGTAGGGCAAGCCTTTCAATCATTATAACAGTTAATTAAAGTTTTGATGGGGGTCCATATAACAGAATAACCCCATTATTGAAACCTTGCTGAAGACCTTCCCTAAGAATAGTTCAACATTGCTTAACCTTCTTCTTTATTGTAGATATATCAAATCAATCATAAAATCCTGTTCAGCTTTGCTGGTTTGTCCTGTTGTCTAACAATCTCTTATGTTTCTCCACTTCATCCTCCCTACTCCTTTCTAGATATGTGCGTCTTCAGTTGTAAAACATGGTCTGGAAAATGATGCATTTGGGGAGTATCTTGCCTTTGGACTCTGTTTGCATCTTGGCTTTTCGAAGTACAAACTGAACTGAATGTAATGTTCTTAGTTTGTTCTGACAAATTTATAAATTTTTACCTGGAAAGCTGTAATGGTTTGATGATTTCTTTTTAGCATAATAAATTTACATGATTGATATTTAACATGAGAAGGGATATCCTTCTGACAGTCAAAAATTAAAACAAGATGGATGATCATTGAGCTTTGTAGAGGAAAGGGAATTGCTTGAATATGGAATTCATGGGAGGCTCTCTACGTGTTAGTATAAGAGTACTATGTTAATGAAATAAATGGTTGCTTTATGGTGAGGACCTACAGACTCAAGATACAGTTAAGGCCCCACATCTTATACAAAATTGGCAAACTTTTGCTATTTTCAGGAAGAAGTGATTTTGCCACTGCACTTTATAATTTAGACATTTTATTATTTTACTTCTTCTAAAGCTACAAGTGGTGAATCGTTGCATGGTATACCGGGCCATATTTTTTCATTTGGAGTTGTTTTTTCATGATGATGTTAATGTCAATTCACTTCCAACTCATCCCCATACAGGCCCTGTGCAATGCCTATTGTGGTGAAGTATATGGCTCAAATGATCTAAGTATGCTTGAGAATGTGAGGGATGCAATCTTGAGAATGACATACTACTGGTAATGAATGAACATATTTAGGCATTCAATCTGACCAATGTTTTACATAACTCCAGCATTTGATGATTATGTGACTGGGTTTTCAGGTACAACTTCATGCCATTGTCAAGAGGCTCTGCGGCTGTTGGTTATACAGTATTGCTGGGGCTATTTCTTGCAGCCAACATGGAGGTGACAGGAAACATTCCTCGAGGCATTCAGGTTGACTGGGAAGCCATAATGTCTTCCAGTCCAGACGCCTTCCTGGATGCTGTAAAGCCTTGGCTCTATCCTTCTGTACGAATCAACACAGGTTGGAAAGATTATCCAGATGTAACTTCAACATTCACCACAACAGGATCAGTTGTTGCTGCATTAAGTTCTTATGAAGTTTAGGCTATGTGATCCTTTTCACATCTGAGGTGAGTTCTGCCAACTCTACTTTTAGACCTTGTGGTATATATTTGATTATGATAGATTTGGCGGCATTTTGAGCGCCGTCTCATGTTTTTGTTCCAGATATACATCAAACATCGGAGATTTCATTGACAAGCACCAGTTATAGCACTATGAAATGTTGTAATCAAAAGGTTGTTTGGGCATAGTATGATTTTTTTTTTTTTTTTTTTTTTAAGGCTGGCATTGTATGGATTTTTTTTGATATGTTGTACGCTAGTCAATCCCATTTTTATTATGGGAGGTATGTTCTGATGATCATGTTTCTCCTTAAAAAAAATAAAAGTATGTAACTATGACTAAAAGTTGGGACAGTGTAATTGTGGGTTTGTGCTATTCTTGGTAGATGGTCAGCATTGTGCCAAGTGATCCAGTGTCACCGCCTGATAGAAGTCGCATGAGTATGTGGATGGTCAGGAAATGAATTTGCGAGGCAGGGCCGCTTTCAAGTGACATCTCTCCCAACTCAACATCTAGTTCTTATCTTAGAGAGGTCATATTCTCCAGAAGAAACCGGATCTCAATTCTATATCAATTTTAGTGCCGGCTTTATGGAAGTCATGGTGGTTTCTCTAATCCAGCTATGCACGTATTTCGTGCTGCTTGGTCTGGGCACGAGATTCACTTATTATTGTCCAAAGCCTTTTGTAGCTAGAAATACCATCCGAGAGGATCCCTGCAGCACGCTCCCTTCAGCTTGACCTTCTCTGTGAAGGTGCCATCTACACCCGTTGTGGCAGAATGGCCTTTTTTCAAGTGGAAAGCATCTTTCTCCATTTTACGCATGACCAGGCATTTCGCCAGGCCCACACACGTTCGCATGAATCGTGTGATTTGACCTTTCCTCCTGGATATTATGATGTTAGAGCAGGGACTTTTGCAAGTGCCAATATTTCTCCGAGGTAGGTGTCATGTTTGTTAGCGAACACATTTTTCTTCCCCCAACTTGGCCTCAGGTTACCAAGGCATCAACTGAATCCAAATTAGCGCTGCTCAAGAAACCGTTCTATATTGGACTAAAAGGTCAGTTGAAGTGAAGATGTATTAACAAGCAATGAGCTTATGCTTGCACCGAAAATCTATCGAGAACCTACATCAAATAAGCATCAGCGTACACGTAAAGGTGTAGGTGGTCAGTGAGAACAGTTCGTAAACGCGTCTGCAGGAGGTTCTAGCTGTGTCTGCAAATAGTTGTTGTTTTATGAATTTTTGTTTCCATAACCATGTAGCATGCGTCTTATTTAAGTCATCCAATGATAGTGATTTCTGGTGCTCGACGGATGGGCGTTGGATAACGAAAGTTGCCAGTGCTTTCTCTTCACTGATTCTCCCAGATTTCTGAACTCATCGGCTGCCCCACATCTACCCGGTTGCCGGATCCTTGCCTCATCTACGTAGCATGCTTGAATTCTTCAATGATGGTATCAGAGACATCGAGCCCATGCGCGGTGACATAACGGTGATGGCAGTATTAAATTGAGTTCCAAAGATGTCTCTCATATGGTTTTGTGCAAAGTCCCTTCCAGAATGCTTAGTGTGTGTTAATAGATAATATTTTTCAAAAAATAACCCAAAAAAGTAAGAAATAATTGTTGTGGGATCGCTGTACTGAATTGCGGGTAATCTTTATCATATATAAAAACGACAGTTCAAGCATTACCAGGGTCTCGTCCGTTCCCGGTTTCTTCCGTTTCCGTCGTCTTCATCACCACAGTGCTCCAACCCTCTTTTGATAGAGATCCTCTACAGGGGCACCGTCGATCACTCATTGCTCTTTCTTGTTGTCATCAGAACGGGCAAACATGAATCGAGTTTTCTTCTTGTCCTTATGTATGGAACCGTTTGCATATACCCATTCTTGGACGACAGTTTTCTACCAATACGCAAACTGATTAAATGTTCTACAAGACCTCTCACAGTAGAGCTAGCGAAGGACTCGAATGGACGTATTATCGTACAGCAGTGCTTAAATCTCTGCTCCTATTAAGAATACAAGCTAATTTGATGGCACATCTTGCTCTTGTTCACTTTTATTGGCCTTATTTTCCCTGCGTTGTCTGGTACAGGCTTTCCTCGTCCAAAGTAGTCCACGTCAAAATAGAGCAGTCCACACTGCCCCCTCAACTCAACTTTCTTTATCGTCATTTTATAATTTTATTGCAGGCTATCTGCCAATTATACCGCAGGTGAAGTAGCTGAAGCACTAGAAATCTAAATCATCAAAATAAAAATAAAAATAAAAATAATGTCCAAATGCAATGTCATCTCAAAAGAAAGAATACAAGTGAGCGTATGCACCTAAAACCAGGTGTCGTCAATGAGATAAACAAAGGCAAATAGATACCTAGCAGGGGACCAAAATACAAGACGGAGAGATATATAAGAAAAGCGCAGCTATATCGAGAATTTCTATTCCATTACCATATACGCAGCCTGGACTTTAGATCACGAACACGGCAGTGGCGATCAGCAGCCCCGAGGTCAGTTCTCCCATCATCTTCCTCACACCCTCTGCTCCACTCTGCATCAAAAGAAATGAACAGCTAATCAATAAATTTAGCCCAAGATATGTATGTGTTCAATCCGAAAGAGAGATTTAAAACACAACGGGATTATAAATATTGCGACGGACAAAACATGTGATCACAAACGTCCACTAGATATTCTTTTTTAATAGGCTATATTACATGTGGACATGCCAAATGCCATACATATATTTTTGAGATAAATGCTGTTGTAATATCGAAATCTCGCCCCAAAAAAATGGCTGCAGGCCTGACGTACGTACGAAACAGTTGTCGTAACATTTACAGCTGGCACCGTCCGGTCTGCTACAATGAGTGACGGCGTGAAAGCGCACCGCGTCGACTGTTTAGCTTTATTCGGCAAATTACTTTATTCATCCGTTATAACGGCCGTTAATTCCGTTATAACGGTTAATGACGGTAACTATGGGAACTTTGTTCGGCAAATCACTTTATAACGTTATAATGGGGTTGCTTAAACCATGGTTACAATGTTACACCACGTAATATTGGAAGATAAAAGTACCAGATACCTGAAGTAATCCTCGATCGACACGTGTCTAGGAACAGAAACGGAACCACCGCGATGGACCGCTCACAGTCTCGTTCGGAAACTGGAGTCCAGCTGGATCTCGAGGTCCTTCGCTTTGTCCTTACCCTATTGGATCAAAGCTTTAGATCTCGAGGCTCAGTACAACGGTCAAGATTTCTTTACCCGCGACTTCGTCGCGCCCCAGACTCACGATCGGCTCCCCAGGCCGGAACTCAAAATTTACATTCTGCCCGATTTCAGCGTGAATTTTGAGTTCCTGCTAGGGAACGGCTGGAGTACGGCTCGCCTGCGTAAGATAGCCTTGGTCTACGAGGTTTCGCTGAAGTGCGCGAGCCCGCGTTACCTTGCCAGCTCCGGCTGTTCAGTTGCTGAAACGTGGACGCGGAAGACGGGCAGGGCGACCTGATACGACCGACGGTTTCGATCTTCCGGCGCACTTTAGCCTAAAGTGCGCCGCTATCGTATGCCGGTAGGACGAGCTCTCTGATCGGATCCGATCGTCTACGGCGCACGTTAGCTAGCGGGGAAGGCGGTGCGAGTAGTAGGAGTGGAGGAGTGAGAGAAGGGCGTACCGTAGTGTCGGAAGCTTCGCTATTGGGTCCGGGGGAGACGGCGCCCTCGGGAGCGGCTGGCGTCTCCGACTGGCTGGGGGTGGGGGCGGCGCCCTTCTTCTTGCTCTTGCTCGGAGCCGGCGCAGGCACCTCGGCGGGCTTCGGTGGAGCAGCAGCCGGCGTCGGAGTGGCGGCGACCGGGACCGGTGCGGGGAAGACAATGTGGGTGGAAGCATCGTCGGGGGAGAGCTCACGGGCACCATCGCCGGGGAGA
Source organism: Cocos nucifera (assembly GCA_006176705.1). Lineage (NCBI taxonomy): Eukaryota > Viridiplantae > Streptophyta > Magnoliopsida > Arecales > Arecaceae > Cocos > Cocos nucifera. The sequence continues at coordinate 292,389 of QRFJ01001978.1, read as the reverse complement.
AGAGACCGGGGCCGAAGTCGGAGGGGAAACGGTGGCCGGCGCCTTAGCGGGAGCGGTGGTGGGAGGGGTGGTCACCAGGGCGGCAGGAGGGGAGGAGGTGGGCGCTGGATGGGGCGGGGTGGTTGGTTGGGCGGTGGGGGCGGTGGAGGGGGCGGGAATGGTGGCTTGGTGGGGGGGGCGGCGGAGGGGGAAGGAGTGGTAGGTGTGCTGGGGTGGCGGCGGGGGCGTGGGTGTTGGGCGTGGAAGTGGGGGCGGCGGCCGAAATGGTTGGAGAGGAGGCGGGCGGGTCTGGTGGTGGGGACGCCCGCGGGGACCTGGGCGCCAGCGGAGGCGAGGACGAGGCAGAGGAGCGCGACAGCGAGGGCGGTGCGCCGATCCATGATCGCTAGAGAGAGAGGGGGGGTTGAAGTACAGAACGGTGGAGTCGTAGGGGTGGGTATAAATAGAGGGTGTAATTATAGGGGAGGGAAAGGTTTATAGCCTGGAGTGTGAAAGGGGAGGAGCAGGAGGGAAGGGAACAAAAGAGGCGAGCTACGAGGAGACGGAGCACAGACTGGCTGTGGGACCCGGCGGGTATGTGAGGATTGGATGTATATAAGTGGCGGGGTCGGACCGGTGGTGTAGCGCACCGGACAATAGAGATAAGAGATGGAAGGTTCTCGTGAGTCGGGTTGGGCCGGAGGTACTGAGCCGGCCTGGTTTGGATGGATTGGAGTGGAGGGCACCGCCAGGCAGTGGATGGGGACATGTGTCTCGTACGTGGGTATACGTGCCTTGTAAAGGATTACCCTTTCTTTTATTTGGCGGCCGTTTCGTTTGGTGGAGGTGCTGGAAGGAGCGTGGCAACGAATTACTTTGCGTATGTTAATGTCTTCGAATATTTTACGGAATTCCGGGGGATTGATTGCAAAAATATAGAAAAGTCGAAAATATTGAGAGCATGAGATGCATTATTCCAATAATAATTATTAATTAATATAAATATTATTTATTATAAAAATATTATAGTAATGATTTTTATTACAGCAAAACTTTAGATTGTTGGATAGGACTTATGTTGAAGAGCTGGATTAGGTTGAATCGATGCGGATCATGAATAAACCTGCAAGAAAGTCTCAAAAATCGATAGAATATCCTCCGGTTTAAAATCCTTCGATATCTAAGTCAGCTGAAGTCTTGAGAAGAGATAGTAAAAATGGAAGGTCGAAAAACAAGATTTGATCTTTCTTCAGTGGAAAAGTTGAGAATGATCGTAGCAGAGTCTTCGCTTTGTGAATCAGAACTTACCTTCCAAAAGAATATCATGTCTCTCTATTTATAAAAGGATTTGCTTAGGCTCTAAGAAAAGTTTATTAGGTCGTTAATTTGTTATAATGGAATGGTCAGTTGAACAACGACCGTAGGCCATTCGTCCGAGTGGTTTTTAGCTATAATATGGCTAGAGGACAACACCGATTTGATTGAAGAGCAACTGGTGCTCAATCGATCTCTACTTATATCGAGGTAGTGTTTTACTGATCTTACTGGCATGGCGAGATCGGTGTTTGATTGATCTCGGCAAGAAAGAGTTGAACGGTATTTCTCCTTACTACATTGGCGATGTCGGCTTTTTGCCAATCTTGACATGATAGAACTGGCGATAAGGATAAAAGTAAATCTAATTTTAGGCTTAACTGTTGAGTGGATTACTATTGTTGTTGAGATTGGTATAAATCCGATCTTCAATGAAAAGGCTATGGATAGAAAGATGAGCTACCGATTTTCAGGATGGTAAATTACTAATCTCATCTTGTATGGGCCATCGGAGATCGGTTTAAGATCGATCTTTATTTATAGTGACTCAATCCTGATATTGTTGAGGGTAGTGATTTGTCGGTTTGACTGGTATGGTTGGTATATTACCGACCTAAACCTATTGTTAGAATAATATACCGTACTTAGCCCTGGTACTGATTAATTTGAGTTTTAGATCAGTATTTTACTAATCAGCTGATATCCATCATCATGTTTTTAGTAGTCATATCGATCGATAATTTTTTTGATGCTGCCAATGATGATTGTCTGTACCAATACTTATCTCTTATTTTTCAAACTTGGAGTAGAATTCTCTACGATGAGTGTAGAAAGTCATTTCCAAAAGACATCTTTTTAATTTCTTCCATTGAGAACTGCACTGTGTGGCTGCGAAATTTAACTTTTTTAATGATTTGAAACAACATGTTGTCTCATTTTGAGGAGATTCCATCATGTTTGTAGTACTTGATATTTAAGAAAGCATGAAAGAGCGAGAAATCATTATTGATTATCTTACTGTAACCCAAACGATGTGGGACATGTGTCATTCTTCTATAATCAGCTGATTTATCATGCGAATGCACTTACGTGGCCTGATCAGAGCAGGGTACGCTGAAATAGCTTTTTTGCAGCCTTTCTAGATTGTTGACAAGTAGGTTGAATCCAACGGTGGGCAGATTGATCTGGATTGTCGCTCCTTTCTATATATAGGATGGTGTATGTTCCAATATCATTCTGTTGTTCCTTTTAGTGCGGAGACTCTGTGACTGAGATTTCGGAAGCTCCTTTGCATCCAGTCAGTCGAAGAAGAAAATCATACCGATGATCATTGGAGCTAAAGAGAGCCACTGGAGCCAGAAGAGAAGGCTTTCTTTTTTCTAGGTAGATCTCTCTTTCTTGTTTTTAGGTTTAGAGTGTCTTCCACTTATAATTTCTTTCTTCTCTTTACCATCTTCCTTATTTAGTCCTTCTCCATCTCCCTTATTCTTCTTTTTCCTCTTAGCCATGTCTTCTCAAGAGAGTATTTCTCTCTAAGATGGTAGGAGGGGGGAGGCAGTTCCAGATAATTGAAAAATCTAGTCGACCCAGCCCCAACTCAAGCTTGAGGTGGGTGATCCATCTCAGGCGACCATTGAGGCCAGTACTTCTGAAAATGATGGCTCAGAGTCTTCCATAAAAGAATTTTTGGACTATTTTGGTCCAAATACTGAGCCCTCCATCCTGATCGATGTCGATCTGAAGAAGCTCAGGAAGAAGTATCTTATCCCTGAGAACTTTCAACTAATTGCTCCTAGTTCGAGTGACCGCATTACATAGCCTCCTAAAGATTATATGGTATTCTATGATGAAGCACTCCGATTTGCATTGCATTTTTTCTTGCATCCTTTCATCTATAATATTTTGGACTTCTATAAACTACATCTAATCCAAGTCACTCCCAATACCATTAGGATCATCCTGGTTTTTATCATTTGTTGTAACTTTGCCACCATAGGACTTAGGATTTTTCTTTTTAGGGCACTGTTCATTCTGAAGAAGCATCCAATAGAGAAGGATTGGTAGTATTTTTACATCGATCTTACCATAAATTTGGTCCTTCCCTTCTTCTATTCACGATTGGAAGAGTCATTTTTTTTTTTTTGGATTCTTTTGATATCCCTTAGGATTTCAGTCAAGTAAACTCTGACTCAATTGGAACTCCAATAACCAGGTTTTACCTGAGGATAAAGAGACCTTTAAAGAGCTACCGGATATGAAGATGCCCAAGCTTAATCAGCTGGTGATGGATCAATCATTGTTCGACTCCAGCATCAGCCAGATCTCCTCAGGATGAGTCTACTATTAGGTTTTCTTTAAGTTTTTATGTGTATTTTTTTTATCAGTGTATCTCCTTTTATTGTGATAACACTTATGAGGTTTGATTCCAAGAGATTGACGAAGCAAAGAAAGAGGAAACAAGAGCCCTTCAGCCTTCCTCCTACAAAGAGGGGAAAGAAGAAGGAAGCCGCCATCTCCACATTGGTGTCCTCTTGATTTGCCCCAATTTCTACTTCAAGGATGTTAGTCTTCAATGTAGCTCCTATCGGTACTCTTTCCTCACCTGTATCATCTTCGATGTCGTGGGAACATCGGCAGTCTATCAAGGCAATCCATCCGTCTTCCAAGGAGTCAGCGACCTGCTTGAAGTTGGGCTCATCTTCTGCACCACCAAGGTTTAGTCCATCAACTGCACTGACCTTGACATTTGCTCGTTAGTCTTAGCCTTTCGGAGGGTTGAAAGTTCCTAAGCTTGACCCGCCATCAACCTCCACCGACAAGATTGACCTTGCCCAAGCTTTCCTACAAGATATACTAAGGTTCAGTAGGGACCCGCTGTATGCCACGATGCCGTAGCAGGATTTGAACACCCGTAGGAGGGACCTCGGGTTGGAGGAGCTGGTTAATTATGGCTTCAACAGCATTTTGGATGTAAGATTTTCTTGCTCTCTTCTCTCTTTCTTTTTTTTTTGATGTCGGTTATTTATCGACATGACATTGTTCTTTTTAGTTTATCAGTTCGTCATGTTCTTCAGACTGGTCACTGAACACATGGCATGATTTTTTGAGAATAAGAAGGCTATGGAGGAGGTACTGCAATCTGCAAAAGATTGTAAGAAGGCGACGAAGGAGAAAGCCGCAAAGGAGATCAAGGTCGTCGAAGAGTTGAAGAAGCAGCTCCAGGAGAAATTAGCCATAATAAAGAGAAAAAATAAGGCTTTGATGGATCACCAAAGGAAGGCCAATGAAGAAGAGAAGAGACTGCTGAAGCTGCAGCAAGAGGTCTCCAAGATTCTCGAGCTGGAGACCAAGATAAAGAAGCTGCAGAAGATGGTATCCTCCAGGAATGACATGGTGGCTACTCGGGACAAGGCCCTCCTAGTTTACTAGGGGGACGTGGAATGATTGAAGGCCACTAGTGGTAAGGCTATAGAGGATTACAAGTCCTCCGAAGCTTTTCAAGAGGAGGTCATGGAGGCTTTAGGGGAGGCTTTGGACTGTGGGTTCAACAACTGTAAGAGACTAATCGGAAAGCTTTTTTCTGACTTGAACCTGAGTGGTGTTACCTAGGAGGCCAACCTTCCATTGATATCAGAGATAGTTGCTCAGCCAGTGTCGTATGTGGCCCCTCCTATAGACGTACCTCAGCCTACTCCCAAGGTAGTTCCTCAACAGCCTCCTCCTACTCCCACCAAGGCCCCAACCATTGAGATCATATTGTTGGAGTCCCCGAATGATGACCAGACGGCTGTTTCTATACAAGCTCTTCAAGCGAATGCCTGATTTCTGTAGTTTTTTTTTGTTAGGTGTTTTGTTCTTGTTCTTGTTCTTTTTTCTTTTTTATCAACTCAGTTTTGGCTTTTGTAAAAATTTTTCTAAAGCAATAAAAATTTGTTTCCAATTTCATAGTTTTTGTACTTGCTTGTGATGTCGTCAGGTATTTCTGATCCATTGTGGCTCGATGAGGGCTAGAATGATTTTTATTCAAAAAAATCTTTTAGGTTATGCATAATAGATAACAATTGACCTTTAACTAGGTTTATATTAGCTAACCTTGGTCAGGTCATAATGTGAATTAATTTAGCAAGAATATGTGTGAAATTATATTTTCAACTAGAAGTTGAACTTTTAATTTAAATTGAGTAGAAGTTTAGGAGTACCTCTACTTGAATCCGAAATTGGCTAATCAGTTTTTTTCTTTTATCTGACAAGAGTCCAATTGGCTGCTTTCCGATTTCTTCTCTTTTTTCAAAAGGTTTCAGAAAGTATTTGCTGTAATTGAGTAGCCAGTTATTTAGATTTGACTCGAGCATCCTCAAATGTGAACCTGCAATTTGAGTCATAGTAAACTCTAAAAATCTAATCTATAGATCAGGTATTCCAAAATCCTAATTTGTGAGGTCTAATCTTGAGATCGGATAACTCACGATCTAAGTTGTGAGGTCTAATCTATAGATCGAGTGTCTCACGATCTGGTTTATGAGGTCCAATCTGACAAATCGGGTGTCTTATGATCAAGTTTGTGAGGTCCAATCCGGAGATTGGATGTCTCATGATCTAGGTTGTGAGGTCCAATCTATAGATCGGATGTCTCACGGTATAGTTTGTTCTCATTTGGTTGGACAGCGTAGCCTCTTTTGGACAAACTCAATTTTATCTTATTCTCATTTGACCGAACAGTATAGCCTCATTTGGATATATTCAATTTTACCTTATCCTCATTTGGTCGGACAGCATAGCCTCATTTGGATAGATTTTTGAATTTATTTGGATTTTTACTGAAGTAGCCAAGAGATAGTTCAGCATCTTGAAACAAGAACGTCTTTAGTGGGATGAAACTTTAGAGCTTTTATTCAACACTTTATTGATGGTATATCCTAAGATTCTCAACATTTCAAGTTCTTGGGATGTTTGAGCCATCTACATTCTCGATCTTGTATGTTTCTGGGTGTATCACTTCAATAATTCGATAAGGTCTCTCCCAATTTGGGGCAAGATTTTCTTGCTCTAGGAGTCTTGAAACTTTAACTCGGCAAAGAACCAAATCATCTTTATGAAAGATTTTCAATTTTACTCGGGCATTATAGTATCTGGCCACCTTTTGCTTGTAGGTTGCCATACAAATTTGAACCCTTTCTCTAGTTTGTTCCAGTAGGTCAAGATTGGTTCTCAATTGATCTGAGTTGCTTTCAACATAAAAATTTTTTACTCTCGATGTTGGAAGGCTGATTTCCACAAGCATCACTGCCTCTGCTCCAAACACGAGTTTGAAATATGTTTATTCAGTCGGTCATCTGGAAGTAGTTCTGTATGCCTAAAGGATATGATATAGTTCTTCTGCCCAAAGATCTTTGACTTCAGTGAGTCTGGCTTTCAAGCCTTGGAGGATTGTCCGATTCGTGATCTTAACTTTTCTGTTTGATTGTAAATGCTCTACTAAAGTTAGCTTGTGGTCGATGTACAGTTCGAAATAATTTTTTTTAAATTTTATATTATCAAATTGCTTTTCGTTATCGATAATAATTACTCAAGATAGATCAAAATAATAGATAATTAACTTTCAGATAAAATCTTGCATCTTTTTCTCTATGATTTGCACCAGTGGTTCAACCTCCATCCATTTGGTGAAGTAATCAATAGCCACTACTAAAAATTTTCTATCCTATTGCCAAAAAAAATAGTCCAAGAATATCCATCTCTCAAATAGCAAAAGACCATAGAGCCATAATTGATATGAATTTGGCAGCTGGTTGATGCTGAATATTTGCATATTTTTGGCATTGATCACATTTATTAATGAGGTCGGCAACATCTTTCTGAATAGTTGGCCAATAATAATCATATCAGATTACTTTATACGCCAATAACCTACCCTCTAAGTTGCCACAGATTTCTTCATGAACCATTCGAAGGGCATAATTAGCTTTTGAGAGTCTTAGACATTGAAGTAACGAGAGAGAGAGAATGATCTTTTGTACAATCTCCATATAGAATGGCGTATCATGGAGCTTGTCTTTTGACTTTTCTTGCTTCAATAGGATCATCTGATAATGCTTCTTTATCTAAATAATTTGTTAAAGAATCTATCCAGCTTGGTTCGTGACTTATTTGAGTAATCGTTAAAATTTTCATGCTAGGATTTTCAAAGATTTCGACAAATACCCTTTGATTGAGCTCAAAAAAATTTGATGTGGCTAAATGCGAGAGAGCGTTAGCTCGGGCATTTTCCGACCTTCATATTTGAATGATTTTGAGGTCATCAATTTTTTTTGATAATTTTTATATTATATAAATATTAAGACATGACATAATCTTTAGTCTCGAATTGATCTCATGCTTATCCGATGATAAGCTGAGAGTTCGTAAAAATTATGAGCTTCTTGACATTAAGCTCTTTTATCATTCTGAGTCTTATGATGAGGGCTTCATATTCAGAGCATGCTCAATGATAAATCCTTCTGGATTAGCCAAGATTAAGCCAGCCCCACTCCCATGGGCATTAGAGGCTCTATCCACATGTAGAAGCTAATAAGATTCTCCAACAGTTTCTCATGAAATTTTTGGGGTCAATTCTTCTCCTAGTATGGAATACTCTACCATGAAGTCAGCCAATACTTGAGCTTGCATGGAAGGTCTGGGCCGATAACAAATATAGAATTTATTGAGTTTGATGGCCCATTTGGCCAGTCAACCAGATGTGTTAGATCGTTAAAGGATCGATCTCAATGGTTGATCTGTCAAGACGATAATAAAATAAGCTTGAAAATATGGTCAGAGCTATTTGGCTGTTATGACGAAGGAATATATTATTTTCTCAATTTTAGAATACCAAGTTTCCGCATCTCGCAATAGGTTATTGGTGTAATAAATTGGTCTGTGTGTCATTACATCATCTCGGACTAAAGTTGAGCTGACAACATTAGATAAAATAGATAAGTATATAAATAAATCCTCACCTTCAATTGGTTTTGACAATAATGGGATTGAACCAAGGTATGTCTTGAGTTTGTCAAAGACAGATTGACATTCCTCTGACCATTTAAAATCTTTGATTTATTTCAAAATCTTAAAGAATGGGAGGCACTTCTCAGCCGACCTGGATATGAACCTGATGAGTGATGCTACTCGTCTGGTAAGCTATTATACTTCTTTTAGAGTGCTTAGGAGCTTCATTTCAAGTAGTGCTTGAATTTTTTTAGGATTGGCCTCTATCCCTCTCTGGATCACAAAAAAATTGAGAAATTTTTCGATTGTTACTCCAAAAGCATACTTATTATGATTAAGCTTCATCTGATATTTGCAAAATTTTTCAAATGCTTCTTATAGATCAATAATATGTCGACCTTCTTCCTGCTTTTGACCAGCACGTTATCAACAATACTTCCATGTTGTGACCAATTTAGTATTTGAAGACTTTGTTAACCAGACTCTGGTAAGTAGCATCTGCATTTTTTAAATCAAAAGGCATCATTTTATAGCAATACAAATCTTTGTCGATGATAAAAGCTATATTTTTCTCATCTTCAAGGGCCATTCTGATTTGATTGTGGCTAGAAAAAGCATCCATGAAGCTTAATAGCTTATGCCTGAAGTCGCATCGACTAATTGATTAATTTTTGATAGAGAAAAGCTATCCTTAGAGCAAGCTTCGTTGAGGTCGATATAATCAATGTAAATTCTCCATTTATCATTCACCTTTTTGACCATCACGATATTGGCTATCCACTTTGGATATCATGCCTCTCTAATAATGAATTCAGTCTTTAAAAGTTTATTGACTTTCTCATTTATTATCTTTTGTCTTTTCGGAATAAAGCTTCTTTTCTTCTATTTCATCGATCGGTGTTTGGGATTGATGTTTAGTTTATGCATGACGATGTCAGCAGAAATTTTAGGTATATCTGAAGCTGACCATGCAAATTTATCAGCATTTTGTCGGAGAAAAAATACTAATTTGTGCTTGAGGTCGGTATTTAGCTGAGTTCCTATCTAAAAAGTTTTTTTTGGATCTTCGCCCAGCGAAATAGTAATAAGTGGTTCAACTGATTCACCTCGACCTTTTTCATTCTCATCTTCAAGCTTCTAATCAAGAACTTCGATTGGTGGGGTTCTGAAAGGCTCCTTCATCTTTAAAGCTATTAAAAAATATTGCCTGATCATCATTTAATCTCTATGCATTTTTTCGATGCCGGATTATTAAAAATCGGACCAGCAGGTGGTTAGTTGAAAGCACCACTTTGAGAGCGTTGAGCCCAGGCTAACCAAGGATGGCAATATATATGGATGGTATTTTGATGACTAAAAATATAAGCTATATAGTTGATTGATAGGGTTCTCTTCTCGTAGTGATTGGTAGCGTGATTTCTTCTTCGACTACTATCGAGTCACCTAAAAATCCAATTAGTGGAGCACCAACCTATCTTAATTTATTCAGAGCATTCATTTTTAAGAGAGTATCATAGAATAATATATCTGCTGAGCTTTCATTATCCACTAAAATTTTTTTATATCATAATTTATTATTATCATAGAAATGATAATAGCATTATTATGACGGGTTTGAACCCCCTGGGCATCATCATCAGAAAAGGATACAATATTTTCGGGGCATCGTTTCTTTGGAGAAGGACTCCTAAATATCCTCCGAGGATCGCTATCTTTTGAGATTCCGTTAATGACCTCAATAGTCGACTGATTATGCTCGACAGCATCATCGAGCTTCTAGCATGGCTCTAGAGCTTGATTTGTCCGATCTCTGACATATTTGCTGAGGTAGCCTCAGCAAATTAGTGCTTTAATTTCATTCTTGAGCTGATAGTATTCTTTAGTATCATGCCCATGATTCTGATAAAAATGGTAGAATTTACTTATTTCTCTTAGCAGGTGGGGCCTTCATGAGATTAGGACAATAGAGATATCCTTGATTTTCAATCTTCATCAAGATCTATGATCAAGAGGCAGAAAAAGAAGCGTAGCTATCAAATCTCTAAGATAGACTCCAGGACCTCAAATTTTTTTGAGGTGGTTCACTAGTGCTCCCTTGGTTTTCGTGTTCCTCCTCATAGGGCTGCTTCTTTCTTTCTTTATTTTTCTTCTTCTTGTTATTCAGCTTTTCTTCTTTCTTTGCATGGGAATACTTTTTGATCCGAGCGAACATCTCCTCATGATTTTTTGAAAAGTTCTTGTTGAGGAAGAAAATCAGACGATAGTTCCTGAGTCCCCACTTCAAAGCTGACATGGCGACGGACCCATTAGAGTCTTTTACCTCTAGAATGGCTATATTAAAATGGACCATATACTCACTAAGGAACTCACCCTCCTATTGTACTACTGAGAAAAGGCTATCCGTATGCTTCAAATGAAGATGATTACTTTCAAAATAGGCTACAAAGAGCCTACTTAGCTAATCAAAAGAAGAGATGGAGCTTGGGTGGAGTCCAGAGAATTATATCCTTATAAATTTTTTAAGAGTAATGGAAAAGGCCATGCAAAGAAAGGCATCGAGTGCTTCTTAAAGCCTTATGACTTTTTTATATCCCTCAAGATGATCCTGAGGGTCTATGGAGCCATCGAATGGCTCCAATATATATATATTTTGAATCGAAAAGGAACTAGCTCATTCAGTATTTTGATAGAAAATGGGGATGTGAGGTTAGAATCCTTCTTACTCTGAGAAGGTCCTCCAAGCTGTATCTCTTTCAGTCTTTTCTTAAGATTTTGAAGCTTCTGCTCAAGACCTTCCTCCTATAATGGCTTCTTGCTATAAGAGTTGATTCAGCTTCATAAGATTATTCTTCTTGATCAAGAAAATGCTTCTGGTGGAATTCTTAAGGGACTGAAAGATGGCTGGTTCGTGACGTAGCCTCTTCGAAAATGGATTCTTGCTATTGCTCTATTGTTTATTAGAGCCATTGTACGACATTGATGAGGATCTGAACCTATTGCACCAAAAGATCAAACTGCTGTATATCGATCGTAGCTAGAGGATGGGATTGGATCATCTCTAGAGGGGCTCCTGGAGAAGATGGAGTCGGGTTCTGTGCCTTCTTCATCATTTTCATAAAATTCAAGTAAAAACCTCCTACTTGACGTGCTAATCTATTGCAGCAAGACTTCAGATCGCTGAAAAAGACTGGTACTAGAGAGCTGGATTGGGTTGAATTGATACGAATTACAGACCAACCTATAAAAAAGTTCTAAGAATCGATGGAATATCATTCAGTTTAGGATCTTCCGATACCTAAGTCAGCTGAAGTCTTGAGAACAGATAGTAAAAATAGAAGGTCGGAAGGAAAGAAAAGAGGATTTGAGTAAAGAGAAGGGTTCGATCTTTCTTCATTAGAAAAGTCAAGAGTGACCTCAGCAGAGTCTTGGCTCTATGAATTAGAACTTATCTTCCGAAAGGATACCATATCCCTTTATTTATAGAAAAATTTGCTTAGGCTTTAAGAAAAATTTATTATACCATTATTTTGTTATAACGAAATGGCCAACTGGACAACGACTGTAGGTCATTCACCCGAGTCACTATTAGCTATAATATAGCTAGAAGATAGCTCTGATTTGATTAGAGAGTAGCTGGTGCTCAATCGATCTTTGCTTATATTGAGGTCGATGTTTTACCTATCTCGTTGGTATGGTGAGATCGGTGTTTGATCGATCTCAGCAAGATAGAGTTGGACTATATTTTTTCTTACTACATTAGTGACGTCGGCTTTTTATCGATCTCGACATGATAGAACTAGCGGTAAGGATAAAGTAAACCTGATTTTGGGCTTAGCTATTGAGTGGATTACTATTATTATGGAGGTCGGTATAAATTCGATCTTCAGTAAAAAAGCTATAGACAAGAAGATGAGCCATTGATTTTCAGGATGGTGAATTACTGATTTCATCCTATATGGGCCATCGAAGGTTAGTTTAAAACTGATCTTGATTTATAGTGACTCAATCTAGGTATCATTGAGGGTGGTGATTTGCTGATCTGACTGATATGGTTAGTATATTATCGATCTAGACATACTATTAGAGCAATGTGCCGTACTTGGCCCTGGCATGGATTAATTTGAGTTTTAGATCAGTATTTTACTGATCTAGAGCTGATACCATCATCATGTTTTTAGGAATTATCTGGATCAATAATTTCTCTGATGCTACCACATGACTAGTGATGATTGTCGGTACCAATAGTTTTAGACAATTGCATGCTGCTCGTGTTATGGAATCGATGGCCTCCTTATGGCCTCCTTCTAAGCGATCATATCCACTTTTGTATATTTATGGATAAATTTAAGACCATGGAATCCTTCTCCATAATTCGGCATATCAAGATAACCTCTATATATGGATCAATCTTGTTGATACCAAAATTTGGCCTAGCTGTTGGTGATCTTGAGGATACTATTCGATCCATAGAGAGGCATTGATCTACACATAAGAAAGAAGAAAAGTTCATTAAATTGGCTCCTACCAGACTCTTGAATGTCTAAGTCAAATCAGATTTTTGAAGAACAATATAAAAAGAAAATATGATAGAAAATTATTGTATAAAATATTATCATGTTTTGGTTAGCCTAGTTTTGGACAGCCTTTACCTTGATCTTTTCATTTTTGGCCTTCTCAGATTGGCCTTAGGATCGATGTTTAGAAGCTCGGCCTTCTTAGGTCGGCTTTCTTATGTTGGCTTTTTTAGTTCAACTTCATTAGGTCGACTTCCTCAAGTCCACATTCTCAGGTATTCGCAAGTCAGCCTTCTCAGGTCGGTTTTCTCAGTTCGGCCTCCTTAAGTTGACTATCTCAGGTCAGCTTGCACCTCGATCTCGTATAGACCAACAAATCTATAAGAAAGAAAGAAAAGCAGAGTAATCGATTAGGATTTAAGATCCTCTTACCATAAGAACTTTTGAGTTATGAAGGGTTTTTCTCCCTCAAAGCATGTACTTTTCAGATCCCTTAGCACTGTTTATATACATGTGGAGCAAGGATTTGTTATAATTGGAGGTGTAAATCAAGAGATCAGATATAACTCCCTCCTTATGAACGATCACCTCCTTTCTTATGAGCCACAACCATCCTTCTATTTTTTGGATTCCTCTTAATTGCACAGAATGCAAACTTTTATTAAGTTGCTTGCTACATGTCCAACTGCTATAGGGAGGCTAATTTATATGCCATATCATATGCCCCCCACTTTCAAGCCCAAGCCATTTTTTTCTAACTGAAGCGAAGGAAGTAGTTGGATTGCAATTGATTTGTACATGATTAAAGAAATTGAGTGTTATTGAAAATAATTTTGGTGGTGTCTATACCTTATTTCTTTTGCTATACTTGTATTTGAATTTGGCTCGGATTTTCCCCCTCCCCCACCAACTTATCAATCAAATGTGTTCATATTTGATCTTCTACTTGGACGATATGTGTTTCCATTTGGGCCCAACTTTTTGCTAAGTCTTGTTATCGATTTAAGTGCTAGTATTTTAGAGATCCTAGCCGAAGCCGAGGTAACCCCATGAGGTCAGTCGACACTAGGCCATCTTTAAATTTAGAGATCTCAACTGGAGCAAAGATATCTCTAGTCGATCATCCTCATCAGTTTGGAGGTCCTAACTTGGATTGGAGTTTTTTTATTTTTTTTATAGTTAGCCTTGATCGAATATAAATTTGGAGGTCCTAGCTAGAGCCGGGATATCTTCAAGAGATTGGCCCTTCTCGATCAAGTTAACGGAGGTCCAAACTGAAGCTTGGATATCCCTAGGTCAGTCATCATCCAACCTTCCCTTCTGAGGTCTAAGCTAAGGCTTGGGTGTCCCTAGGTCATCAATGTGCTTCTAAACACTTATTTAGAGATCCCAACCAGAGCCAGGATGTCTCTAGGAGATCAATCCGATCCTGTTCTCAATTAATTTTTCTTGGTTGCTTTTCAACTTTTTTTTTTTTCACTTTTTGGCATGCCAGGAAGGGGAAGTGGGTGGGATACATTGTTGTTTCCCACAAATGGCATCAATCTGTTGCTTTAGAGCTGATATGTAATATTGAAAAAAACAAGATTGGAATAGAAAAAATATAAAAAAAGAAATAAAATATGAAGGAAGCTAGAGGGCCAAGGCCTTTCCTCTAGCATCATTCTGTTGATGCCAAAATCTAGCCCAACTATTGGTGATCTAAAGGGCATTATTTGATTCACGAAGAGACATTGATCTATGCATAAGAAGGAAAAGAAAAGCTCACTAGATTAGCTCCATTCAGATCCTCCAATATCTAAGTCAGATCAGGCTTTGAAATAATAGTAATAAAGAGAAAATATAATAGAGAATTATCGTGTAAAATGTTACCTCTTTATGGTTGATCTGGTTTTGGATGGTCTTTACCTCAGTCTTTTCATTTTGGCTTTTCTGAATTGGCCTTAGGATCGATCTCTAGGAGCTCGGCCTTCCCAAATTGGCCTTCTCAGGTCGGCCTCTTCCAATTAGTCTTTTTATATCGGCTTCCTTAGGTCGACCTCCTCTGATCGATCTTCTCAGGTTCGTTTCTTCATGTTGATATTTTCATATCGTTCTTCTCAGGTCCGCTTTTTTAAGTTGACTTTCTCAGGTCAACTTTCACTTCGGTCTCCTATAGACCTATGAACCTACAACAAAGAAAGAAAAGTGAAGTGCTAGATGAGGACTTGAGATTCTCTTACCACGAAACTTTAAGTTGTGGGGGTTTCTCTCTCTCAGAGCATATCCTTTTAGGGTCCCTTAGCACTATTCACATAGGTGTAGAGCAAGGATCCATGATAATTGAAGATAGAAATCAAGGAATAAGATATAACTTTCTCTTTATGAGCCATCATCCCCTTTCTTATGACCTATAACCATCCTTTATTTCTGAATTCCTCTAGATTGCAAAACTATAAAATCCAAACCTTTACATAATTATTTGCCACGTGTCCAACTGCGATATGGAGGTTGATTTATATGCCATACTAGATCCAATAACAATTATGCTCGCATGCTTTGAGAATGCCATAATTTAATTATAGTTCTTTCATTTATAATCATAATTTAATTATAGTTCTTTCATTTAGAATCACCAAAAAATTACCGGATATAGCATATCTCTCTATGCTATTGAGTTTAAGAAACAGAAGTTAGCAGCTGCATTTTTGGGTCGTTATATCAGTAGATTATTAGTACCAACATTATCATAAAATAACCGGTTGTGCTACATGGGCATGTTGCATGGAGTCATTAGAAGTTAGCAAAATACAAACATATTTCTCATGGATACAACAAGAAGGACAACACAACATGAAAGTGATCGCGCTCGTAAGATCCTTTGGTGCTCGCACCAGTAAGATGTCTCAGGTTCAAGATCCTATTTGATTGCGGAAAAACTAGAGTAAAGTTGAACAAATTTCACTTTTTATCTTCACTTGGCCAAAAAATCCATTGTTATCACTAGAATAAAGAAAGTGAAAGAAAAGTTATTTAGAATTCAATAAAAGCTAAAACACATATTTTAGATACTTATCATATAATATCTAGTTTTTCTAAACCTCGCTTATCTCCAAATCCTTTCATCTCCCATGTATGGTGAGTGATGCTGGGCTCAAGCAGCCAGCCTTAAAGCGACTGTTTCAGCCTTGATCAACCTTATCATGCCTTAACGGTACAGAAATAGGTATTTATAGAAATATCCATTGTACTGTTGAAGGGGAATGGATATATTTGTTGTTTGGTTGAGGCACAAGTACAGAAAATAAGTGAAGGAAATAAGCTACATTTAATATGTATATATTGAATTTTTGCTTTAATTTATATTCATCACGAAAATGAAGTTATTCTTTTTCTTTTTCCTTTGGATATTTATATAGTGCTCCAAGTAAAATAGAAGGACGTATTTATTTCATCATTTTGGTGCAATGGACTTATACCATGAGAATATCGCGCAGGTATAAGTTCCTATTCTTCGGTACTTGGCAAGAATTTGGGGATGCATCCCTAATCATAAACTCCATTAAAGAATCAAACTCGGGAATCTTGCAGAATGGTGTGAACATTTGAGCGAGTTCGTTCCAAAACGGTCGGTAGGCAAGCGTTTCTTGATGGAGTGGATTGAAAGGATTGAACTTGTCTGCATCTTCCGTTGGGATTGCTTGGATATTGGGGGCAGATCACACGAAAGTGGACGTGGGGTGTACGGCACGAGAAGGCCAGAGGAAGTCCGTGACGCGCCGCGGTGATCTCAACGGTCAAAATTTCCGGAACGCGGTTGTGTTCCATGATTTGATGGCGCGTCCTACCAACCCTCCTTATCCCTAGCCGTTACCTAAATCTGTTTTCCCCTTGATATATCTCCTCTTTTCCGTTGTCCCGTTCTTTGGACGTTTTGAACTGTTATGATTTTCTCTTTTTTTCCGATCAGATTTTACCAAAAAGGTTCATCGTGCTGACGATTGGTAAGATAATTTGGAATAACTTTAAAAAAATATATTTAGAATATTGTCTTGAAAAAAAAAAAAGAAGACTGACCAACACTTTTTTTTTTTTTGGATGTGGTGGAATCTTATACGCAAAAGAGAGTTTGGTTCCCAAATGATCATGGAAGAGATATGGCAAATAGCTGCATGGCCTCTGGGATTGATTGCTTGATAGTCATAATTGATGTTGTTAACATATTTTACTATCAGAATTATTTGATTGGGATATGTTAAATTTTAAAAATTATTTATTTAAAAAAAATAATTATGATAGAGAATAATTTTTATTATATTTGATTGATGAAAAAATTATTTTTGATATTGAAAAAGAATTACTAAGTTTGATCGGTGATAATCTTATATAGAAATATAACTAAATTTATGAATAATATAAAATATTTTTTAAAGATGATAGTAGCATTATCTTTAAATATTTTTTTATATAATTATGATAATTTCATTATCATCAATATCTCATTTCGTATCCATAATCTATTAAAAATATTTTTATCAACTATAAATTATTATTATTTAAAAAATTATCAAATACTAAATTTTTTATGATATTTGTTTGATCTTTTCTTTCCGAAAAATAAGAATGGGAATCACTAATTTATTTTATCATCTTTTTTTTTAATTTTCATGCCCAACATAATAGCCTGATATGTGATTTATTTTTTTATATCATATTAATCCCAACCAACTGAATCCTAACTGATCGAACTTGTTTAATAAGCAAAATTTAGGCGAGTGATTGTAATAAGATGAATGCGAAAGGGTACCTTAATTATAGTTGTTCCATTTTTTTTTTTAACCTACTACCTCCACGAGAAACTTGATGAGTTAATGATGAATGACAGCACATACTACTGATTTAAAGATTTGCTATAAATTATATTTGCTATTAAAAAAAATCACATCGTAATTTTGGATGGCCATGAGCTGAGCTGGACTCCAATCTTTGACCCTTTTGGTGTTGCAGCTGGAGCTCATCCCCTGTCGATTCTTTCAACTTAATTATATAAAAATTATTTACAAAAAAGTTGGAGGCCGCATCCGTATAACCACGCAAATCACTGCAAAATCTTTGCTAGATGAAGAAGAACAGATCCAGCAAAATGACCAGTCCAAAGCATTGGTCGGGCTTCTTTCAAGCTATCCTTGGAGGACAGATAAGCGATGAGTTAGGATTCACTTGACTTATAGGATGAAGTAATTAAAGAGGTCTGGTTCTAAATTATTGCCTTTCCATGTATTGCAGAATATTCCATGATAAAGATGGTCCGTGGTCTAGATTTGGACCGGTCTAGTTCAACGTCGATTTCAAGAGGATCTCTACCCATCAGCCACTTCATTCCCCTCTCGATTGCTTTTATTTAAGTCAATTGTGAGGGCATGTTCGGTTGGTCAGACTAAATTGTCAAGTAATAGCTGGCATTTGCGAATAAATAGACTATAAATCACAACTCACTGTCCGTAACCAAAGCTGCATGATGACAAGCATAAATTTAACTTAATTTTCCTTCGCCTAACCTATATACATGAATTTTAGGGTCAAAAAAATTTACTCATTAATTCAGATGCTTGCCAAAGTCTGTGCTTGACCACATTAGATAGGTTAAGAATTTTTCTTCTGTGGTGCCCGTTGAAACGAGAAAGGGATGGAAGAAAACAAAAGAGAGGAGGATATAATGAGATAGTAAACCAATAGTTTTAAGTAGGATGGGCAAAATATGATCCAACCGATCAATCCAATTCGTGTTTGATCCATCATAAATAGATTTGGATCTAAGCTAAACGGATTTAGATCATAAATAAATAGACCTATTTAATCCATTTAATATTTAGGTTGGATTAAGTCAGATAACTTATTTAATCCATTTAATCAGTTTAAAATCTATTTAACCTCTTTAAAATCTGCTTAACCTATTTCTGATCTATTTAATCCAATCTATTTAACCTGTTTAATTTATTTAATCTAATTTGATCTGTTTAATAAATAGATTAAGTGGATCAGATCGAGTTACTTATTTAATAAAAAGATTGGGTTCATTTTTGACCTGTTTCATAGACATGTTGGATTTGGATTAACGATTTTCTAATCCAACTCATACATGATCCGATCTAATCCAATTGCCATCCCCTAATTTTAAGGTGTCATCTTGGTTGAGTTGGTGCATTACATCTTGTTCGCTTCAACCCCATCCAATAAAGGTCATGCTTGTGGTCAGTGAGAATGTTGGGAATAGAATTGCGATTGAAAGAGAGAGAAATTCGGATGTCATTATATTTGAGGATCATCATGGTTGAAGGAAAAGAAGTAGAAGGGATGGGAAGGGCCAATATTCTGGATCTCATCGGTCATCATACCATGCAAAAATTGTGTTGAGCCCTTAAATATTAAATTGCTAGCACACTTGAACTTAAGCTAGGAATTGATAAAGTCTCTTGACACAAATACCAGCATACTACACACAAAATTAAAATTATTTATGTACAAATATTTTTTAATTTAATAATATATCAATTTATACTTTTAATTCATGAATTTCTTTAATTATAAAAGCAAAGCTCGATTAATTTGGAATTCATGGCATGGCATGGCATGCTTTATTTTATGAAATTTGGAGAGGATAAAGCTTTGTCCCTCTCTTATCCATTTAATATGCATGGAGATAAGAAGACTTAGTTTTAATATTATTCTCACCTTGATTCTCAGTGAAGCTTTCATCCTTCCTAGTTCTTTTGTTGAACAAAAGGAAAAAAAAAAAAGGGAGATTTTGAGGTGTCACCTTGCTATTTTTTGTGGGGTACATATGGGGGTGGGTCTAGAAGACTCATATTAAAACCGAAAAGAGAAAATACAACGAAGACAATGAAACAAAGAGAGAGAGGAAAAAAAAAAAAAGGAACAACATGCTAAATTCCAAGAAAACTAAATGCAAATGAATCCGTCAACAGCTGCATTTTAATGGAATTGGGCATGGCTGAGAAATATGAAAGTCTACATTTTGTTGAAGACCTGTTAGGGAGTCTGCCGGCTGATTTGCCTTTCTAAAAGCATGGGTGACCAATAATTCCATGGAGATAGCTGTTTGAATAATGTCTGATAGAAGAGGATGAAGGTCAACTATAGAAGTCGAAACTTTTTAGAGTTGTTTTGTAATCCAATAGGTAACTGTTGCTAAATCTCCTTCCGGCAAGATCGAAATTTAAACACTTAATCACCATTGTCAAAACTTCCCAAGCTGCATGAAGTTCTGCTTCTGGCAGAGAACACCATATAATTCTTCTTGCTCAAGCAAATAAAATATATCCTTTATGGTTTCTAATTATTAAACTAGCTCCCGCCTCACCGTTCGACCAAGATGCATCGAAGTTTGTCATAAGATGGAGGCATCCAAGAGACCAACAAAGACGGTATGATGGATGAGCTCACAGAGCTGCCGACGCCCCACTGATGTTGGTAAATTGTTTCGATATCCTTCAATAATACCTCATAAAATTCCACTGCCAATCGATGAGCCATGACTGATGCTTTATTGGGCTTGCTTTGATTACGAGCATTCCAAATGACCCATGCAGCATAAGAGAGAATTTTTTTCTCGGATTGACACGTAGATCAATTAAATACTGCGGTGAGTTGATATGGGGAATCGTACACGATCCATTCCAAACCTGACTTGCAAAAGGACATATAACAAGATGGTCGATATCTTCCTTAGTTCCTCCACTCAAGTCACAACTTAAATCTATATGCTATATACTTGTAGATTCCAAATCCTCTTTGCATGGTAGCTGGGCCCAGTTCATTTTCCACTAAAAAAATTTAATTCTAGGAGCTACGGCCAGCCATATGCCATATCTAGCTGAAATTATCGTTGGTTTGGTCTTTAGTTTCCTTCTGTATAAGTTTGTAGACATCGGTAACTTCCAGTTGATTAGAACCCATTGGAGCCCATTCCATTCTATCCTGACATAGTTAATTTTGGCATAGCAATATACATCACTTGCTTCAATATTTGATTGAGGAATTTGCCGTAGCAACCCTAAGTTGCATGCTCTTTTATTGTTCGGCAACTGTGTTACCATCTAGTCATCATGGCAGGCATGGTATTAATAGGTATTGGTGAAATACTAATTGGGATGTTGGAAAGCCATGGATCGCCTGTAAGATTTATGCTCGAACCATCCCTAATTCGTCATCTGAGATTGTATTGCACCCGCTTGGAAGCCGAACACACTGCTTGCTCTTTTTCTCCAATGGTAAGAATTCCATCCCTTGAATTTATACTTTTTGCCTGCGCCAGTTTGCTCCAAGTGCTCTCCTTGTTAAGAATTAAATGCGCAGCAGCTTTGCCCACGAAAGCTTCGTGTCGTAGTTTGATACATCTCCCTTGATTCTTAATTTTGCAAAATTTGTCCCAAGATGCAAGATAAATTTCCTTGCCGCCGTATCATGTCGCCAAAAGAAAGCATTAGAAATCCTATCAAGCTTCTTCGGAACATTCATTGGGATGGCTGTGTTTCTTAGCAAACAAACATAACTGGAAGTTAGAACCGATTAGATCAAGAAAGGCGCTCGCTTGCGAGGATGTTTCCACTTCCAACCCTCAAAGTAACAGGAATGTTTGGAGTATCCACAAGTCGTTGTTTCTTGGAAGCATCCATATCTGTCCCGAATTGAATTTGTGATTTGTGTCTTCTTAGTTGATCTAAATTTCTACCATTTGCCTTTCTCACCAGTAACAGATGATGTTGGGGCCACTTGGAGTAGGTCTATGTCCGTCTAAATCAAGGCTCGTCTATTAGCAGCATAGCATGCCGTAAGGACCTTGATAACATATCAGCACGGAGGATAAATAAAAGCAACCTTGTCTCCATACGAGAGATGAAGTAAAAGAGGTGGTAGGGACAAGAATTGAGAATGAAGGATTCTGAATACAAGATATTTCCCAATTAATGAATATAAAATGGAAGTAAAAATGATTTAGCACAGCATGTAAACATCCCCATGGCATTCTATTTAAGCCTTCTTCCTATCCACCTTCATGGCCGTCACAAAATTCCTCTTGGATGCCTTGTTTATGGAATGAAGCACTTCTCGTGCCACCAATATGTTGTTGATGATGTTATGATTAAATACAAAGGGCCCCTTGTTTAGCTGAAATCAACTTGGCCATAACTTACTTCAACTGATTAACTAATACTTTCATTGCTCATTAATAGGTTGTGTGACATAGGCTTATGGGTCTATAATTAGTCATCTTCGAATCCGTATATTTCCATACCCTAAGCATCTGAGTAGTGGCAAAGAATTCCTCAATTATAGCTATAGTGTCACCTCTGATCGAAAGGACTTGAAAAATATGGGAGCCATTTGAGCTAGAGCTTCATCGACTTATATATCCATAATTTCATGTACAAGTTGCTGGTTTGTTACAGGAATTGAGGCGGAGTGGGCGTATTCCAACCATCTTGAAAGTGCTTTGAATTTCGCTACTTTAATACCCTCAACTTTATATGATTTGGTACTTCCTTGGATGCAAACTTATTATGGAGAAAAAGAAGAGTTGGATTCGCCTTCCTTCGACCACCTGAGTCGAGGTTTTAGCACCAAAGGATTTCTTGAAGCCTCAGCTTACGGCTTTTCCAACCGATTAGATTTTTCAAACAAATTACCGATAAACTCTTTGTTCCGTCTTTGAAAGATAACTTTGTTTTTTTTTCAACATCTTTAGCACTTTAATCTCGTGTGAATCGGTTCCGTTACGTTTCCAGGCCATTCGAACTACTCGCCGAACACGTTCACTCCAGAGCCAAAATTTCTCGAATCGAAAAAACCTCGGCAAAAATTTTCTATTGGCTTAATTATGCTAAAAGCCCTAAACTTTTTGGGGATTTTTAATTTCATTCTATAATTTTATTTCGAACTTTCAAATCGATGGAGTCGTCGGAGCTTTGAAATATGAAAAAGAAAAAAAAGAAAAAAAAGGGCTATATAAGCACACGACATTATGTCATAACTCCATCATAGCAGGGCAGCAGAAATTATGGCCAAGGTCCAAAAAAAAAATTTTAAATTTTTTTTCCATAATTAAGCCTTTTCCTATTCAATTCGATTTGCAGCAAGAGAGGGCAATGATCAAACTCCATTCTTGCCAAATGATGCAATTTAGTGGCTTGAAACTTGTTTAGCCAATCAGAAATGGCACGTCCATCCCCCAATCTATCCTACAAAACCAATATCAATCAGTCCATTCTATTTCTGTCGAATCAAACCTCTGAATTCATCGTGAATCATTAATGGACAACCCACAGATACGCAACTCACGATCACTTCCCACATGGCATCCCTGCCATAAATGACTCCCAAAATGCATCGTCCGACATCGCTGACCGAAATTTCCCCCAAAGATGGCTTGTTTATTTGACGAACGGAGGTCAATGTGTTGCAATTCTTTCCTCCAAGGAATTACGATTCTCCCTAAAAGACCTTGCATGGAATGCCAAAGGTCTTCCAATTATTTCTCATACATTTTTCGAGTTCTGGTGACGATCTTGCCTAATCCAAAATAGTCAATCGTGTAGCCCAGACTATAGAGATGTTAGCCAGGATCCCAAGATCATCTCGTCTTGGAAGAGGTCGAGTTGGCCCATCCAATCAACATTGAAGACACCAAAGACATATGGCCTGGCATCAACCGTTGGATTTCATTTGGACCGACTCTTTTGGAACGTGCCAGAGAAAAATATTTAGAATGATAATAGATGCGCCCACATGAGAATCATGGTGCCCTTAACTTGCTCGGGCTTAATGATTGCTGCATGATTTATAAATGTGTGGATATAATTTTCAAAAATTGAACACTCCATTTATAAGTTCAACCCATTTATATAAAGATAAATTAGATGGCCTTCATCTGATGGTAATTAGGTCGGATCATGTTGGATGCAAGTCTGGTTAAGTACATGCGAACCCAAATTCGTCTAATTTATCGGTCGGTCGGATATCCAATATCAAATCTGTCCTTTTCATTAGATAGATAAGCCAACTCACCATGCATAACCTGATTAAATGGTTTGAATAGGTTCAATAGGCATTAAATCAATTTGATCGGACTATCAAACCTATCTAATTGATAAAGATTTTAAACTCGTGCTTGACTTGTTCGATAAACAAGTTAAATCAGATTGATTTGTTTGTTCTCTAAACTTATTTTTATGAAACCTAAATCTATTCAAATTAAGCTGGTTGTAGATTAGGTTGCATAAATCACCACCTTGTCATATGAGAATGATGTTGAGCTAACATATTACATTTTGATATTACAGAGGCCAACTAAATATATTTTGGTTGAAATAGAAGGTTGGAGAAATTTTGCAATCCTCAAAAATTTCAAGATCTCAATCAATATATAATGATTTTTTCATGCGAACATATGTACAATGATTAGAATATAAAAATATCACCTTTAAGAAAAGATTGATAATCGGCTTGAATCTTGCTTTTATCATTTAATATCTTTATAAAAAAAAAATTGTTAGGGTAATTAGGCAATAAGTTGATAATGCTTGAGCTAATATTTTATGCTATGCGACGTTACTCCAAACCAAAACAAAGATGGCTAATAAGGATTGATTTTTTTCTTTTAATTTATCTAAACCAAAATAGGACCTGGCCTAACCTGATCACATGCCCCTAGTGACTAATTTTTTGTTTTTTCCTTCCCTTGCTGCTATGTTGCATTACTTATCCTTGCATATAAAAAGATTGGGCCTTCCACCAAAAAATAAATAAATAAATAAATAAATAAAAAGACCATTGTGCCCTTGAATGTTTCCCATATTTCACCCTCCCAGTCCACTTCGAAATGTAAAGCCGAAGCGCGCTTCATCCGCCGTCTTCCCAACTCCCAAATCTCAACGTAAAACCTTCCGCCTCCGCCTCTCTATTTCATCCTCCGTCTCTCGTCGGCATCGATTACTCCCAGCTCTGGCCATGGCTTCGATGCTCGCAGTAGGATCCCTCTCCGCCTTCGTTGTGGCCGCGCCTCCGCTCACCAAGCCCTCTCGCCAGCCCATCCTGACCGCCGGCGGCCTCCCCCTCGCTCGACGAGCGGCCACGGTGGATGTGCGAGCGTCGGCCTCCTCCAAGCCTGCTCCGTCGGCGGGGACGAGGCAGCCCAGGGGCATTACCAAGCCCAAGCCCGTCTCCCCGGCAATGCAGGCCATCGTTGGTGTGCCGGAGATCCCCCGCACCCAAGCCCTCAAGCGCATCTGGGCTTACATCAAAGAACACAACCTCCAGGTCTTTCCTTTCCTCCTTCCCTCTCTCTCTCTCTCTCTCTCTCTCTCTCTCTCTCTCTCTCTCTCTCTCTCCGTCTCTCTCATTATCGGTGCTTTCGTTCCGCTTAGGGTTTCAGGAGAAGGTTTTTGGTATCTCTCTGTTTTTTTTCCTCCTTTTATCCATATCCTCTAATAAACCGCATTGCCGGCCTTTCTTCTATGATAGATGGTCCCATAATGGAGTATTACGTTATTTATGTTGATATATGGCTGCCATCTGCCTTCTCGACTTCATGGATGCTTTCAAAATGTCTTTTTTCTAGAAAAAAAAATGTTTTTTTTTTTAATAGCTGTTCGATAGAATAGTACTATACGATTTTTTTTTTTTTTTTTTTTTTAAAATTTATGAGGACGTTGTGCCAGGATGATGCATAGATTTTGTCGTGGTTTTTGAACCAAGTTTAATAAAGTCTGTTCCGTATATCGTGATAAAAACTATGCATAGGTTTCCATTAATTATGAAGCGTTTTATTGTTGCTAGATAGTCAGAGGCATGATATGGGTATTGTTGATCACTCCAAGTGGGCTGTGGGCATCTCAGTTTTGTACCGATGTAGCATCTGCTCGACGTATCCATTACTAGAAGGACGTCATCGTGTGCTCGACTCGCATCTGATACAAGGAGTATTTAGGATCCCTATTTGGATTATCCTTCCCTCTCAGTTGGCCGAGGTTGGCGTTGGCTGGATCGCTTTGAGTTCGTTGCAATTTGGTGGGGTCTGAGGTGGATCGTTTTGTTGATTTACATTTATATGGCACCCTCTGCATCCTCATGGAGGATGTGCCAAAGCTAGGGAAGGAAGCCGCCGCTCCACCAGCAGCGTCGACATGCTTGGGGCCAACTACTAGCTCATCAGGGCTGCTTTGCCAATGGGACTGTGCTCCGTATCGCCTAGGATCTCGCCGAAAACAAGGGTGCTTGCCTGTGCTTCGAGATCACTATTGTCACTTTCCGAGACACCGACGACATCCACTTCAACAACCTTATAGGCCAGACTCTCTTCGCTGACGATGTAGTGGCACTCATCGTCGGAGCGGATCTGATCCAAGGTATCGAGAGGCTGCTTTTTCAAATGGCCTCTGTGGTACAGTTGATACTATTGGATAGCCAATGGGCCATTAAAGGGCACCTCAGGGAAGTGAGCCTCACCTTCCACCTCCTCAATCAAGTCCTTACCATTATTTTCAAGAACATCGAAAGGACTTGGAGGAGGCGTTCTAGCCGTTGGATGTCTCCGAGTGGAATTCGTTGTTCTAGATTGTGCACTCTGATGGTGCGGCTATAGTTGATGCGATCGAGTCAAAGCTGAAGTTGAAGCTAGAGAAGTTTCGGACAATACTATATATGCTTAGCAAGTATGGGAACATGTTGAGTGCTTGCGTGTTCTTCATAATAGACGAGATGAGGAAGTAGTTAGTGGAGGAAGGGAAAGGAACCACTGAAGAGGGACTCAATCGGGGAGTGCTATATAGATTCAGGCTAGGGCTCACCATGGAGACCGTCATCCTCAAAAGTGTAGCTATCTAGGATTTCCATGCTACATTTTTTTCTTGTTGGTTTAGTTGATTCAATTTTCGACCAAATAGTATTTTAAAAGACTATATACATATATATGTATATATATGTATGTGTGTGTGTGTATATATATATATGTATATATATATATAGATAAATAGATATATGTATAGATAGATAGATATATGTATGTATATATATATATATACATATATATATATATACATATATATATATATACATATATCTATATATGTATATGTATATGTATGTATATGTATGTATGTATATGTATATATATATATGTATGTATATATGTATATATATATATATATATATATATATATATATATATATATACATATATACATACATAGATATATATACTATATACATACATAGATAATATACATATACATACATATATATGTATGTATGTATATCTATATGTACATGTAGATGTATGTATATATCTATATGTACATGTAGATGTATGTATATATCTATATGTACATGTAGATGTATGTATATATCTATATATATATATATATATATGTATATATGTATATATATATTGTTGGTGCATAATCTGGTTGACGTCGGATCGAGCTGGAGTGGAGGAGGATGAGGTCGCCGCCGGGGATCTGCAAAACAAAGTTCTGTCCGGAGTCGGTGGTGGTGGCTCCGGGACTCTCTGACGGTCAAGTCAGCTCTTCTGACTAACAGAAATGGAATGCTCAGCAATGAGAAGTGAGCTTAGAATTTTAGAAGGGAGATGAGAGCTTCTAAAAAGCATATCTGGAGGGTCCCTTTTTATAGATGGAGCTTGTAGCGGGTTGATGGTGATGGCCATACCGTCTGGTCGCGTGCTGTTCGGGGCTGCATGGAGTTCAGTACAGAGAGGAAGGCGTCGTCAGGCGGATAATGACAGCCATACTGACGGATCGTGGGCCGCATGGCGCTGGTTACGGAGAGAGTGGTGTCGCCAGTAGTGGTGGCCATGTCGTCCGGTCCCGTCGCCTGTGGCAAACTGATGACGATAGTTCGTCCAGATTTAATAGCCGTGGCTCTGAGAAAGCATGTATTGATTGGTGGATTTCGACATATATCAATTCCAGAGGAGTTCGGACTCTTGGAGGAGTTTGATCGAAAGGAAAGCTCGAAAGGAGTTCGGCTCCTATAGGAGTTCGATTGGAGGAGTGCGGAGGGAGTTCGGCTCTCGTAGGTGTCTGGCTGGAGGAGTGCGGCTAATGCTCGGTCGCTGGGGAGTTCGGAAGGAGCTCAGCTGCTGAGGAGTCCGATCGGTTGAAGGAGTTTGGCTGAGACTCGGTGTTGGGGAGTTTGGAAGGAGCTCGACTGCTGAGGAGTCCGGTCGGCTGAAGGAGTTCGGCTA
Source organism: Cocos nucifera (assembly GCA_006176705.1). Lineage (NCBI taxonomy): Eukaryota > Viridiplantae > Streptophyta > Magnoliopsida > Arecales > Arecaceae > Cocos > Cocos nucifera. The sequence goes on along the minus strand of QRFJ01001978.1, from coordinate 264,336 downwards.
AGACTCGGCCGCTGGGAAGTTCGGCAGGAGTTCGGCAGGCTGAAGGAGTTCGGCTAAGGTCTGGTTGCTGGGGAGTTCGGAAGGAGCTCGGCCGCTGAGGAGTTCGGCGGGCTGAAGGAGTTCGGCTAAGACTCGGGCACTGAAGCTCTTCCGTGGCTACCGGTTGCATTAAGCTGAGCGTCGGACTGGACGTTGGCAGAAGCTGGGTTTATCCCTAACATATATATATATATATATATATATATATATATATATATATATAGAGAGAGAGAGAGAGAGAGAGAGAGAGAGAAATTTACTAAACCAAAAATTTCTTTTAGAATAGATTGTCAGTTTGCAAAATATATTTTAGAAAAGGATGTGAAAAATTTGGCATCTAAGCAAATATTTGCAAGAAGGAAAGCTATTTTATCCATTTTTGACTTTGATATTGAATTCAAAAACCGAAAATATAATTCCCTACCTGATTTTCTCTCTCGGAAATTTCTGCAGGGAAACTTAAATGGCTCCTAAAAAACCCCTACTCTACTTAGAAATAGTCTAAATCGGACTATGCACAATCTTCAGCCAGCTCTTCAAAAACTCTTGTTATCCTAAAACATTTGCTTACACCTAAAGCCAGATCTTGGTATGAGGCGGTGACCCAAGAAGAATAGGAACTAAGGGAACAATCTTCAACACTCTTTAATGAAGAATTAGTAGTCCTTGTCAAATCCAATCCAGGCTTGATGCATTTAGAGGTTTTCCAAAAGGCAATTGCAGAAACTTCTTCACAAAAATTGCAATCGATATCTTTAAATCCTAAAACGGAGGTTGGGATTTTTGACCCAACTCTCCTTCAAAAGATATATTTTAAAAAATCAATGACAACCTATCAACAAAAAAACTCTCCAACTGATGCTAACAGTTGAGGATGAATATTTTGACAATTTCCCATGCTTGGTAGCAGAAAAATATTCCCACCAATATGGCATTATCAACTGAAGAATTTTCAAAAAATGTAACGATTTTATGAATTTGTCCTGGTCGATACAGATTCTATGGCTATCAAGCACTATAGAAATAAAGATAATTCTAATGAAATAACTTATTCAATGGTTCAAGCTATTCAAGTACTCACTCCCACATTTTAGGGAGGTCATCCTTCAAATTTTCGTAAATTCTCCCAAGAATTTTCTCCCTAGTATTTTAACTGTGGGGATTATCAAACAGCATGGTATACAGCCTTCTTGTTTCAAAATCAATCTCATAAACACTCTCGGCTATTTTACTTTAAATTCGGAGCAACCTTTCACTTCCCTTACTAGTTCTCCAACTGATGGGAATACTTTGGACCTATTCCCGAAAATCTGCCACAATTAGCTAATGAAGGCTTTGATACCTTCTATAACCAAGCGGTTCTCCCGACAAGAGACCAAAGGTTTCCAATTTGTTAATTTTCTTTTCCTTGTTTGCTCTCGCTTGGATTGTAAATTGGGAATATATATTCCTTCAAAATCCACCACTGCGTGATAGACTGGCAAGAAGATTTAAAGTTAAGTGGTGGCAGAATTTAATCCTGTAGAAGCCACTAAACCAAATATACTTGAATGGTTATCTATACATTCACCCCAGTCTCCACCAGCAATGGATCCAATAATAGCCCGGTTTCTACAACAAAAATCAAATACTAGTGCGAAAATCGTTTGTCCGAAATCAAGAACAGAATATAAAGAGCTTCTACTTGAATCACTAGACAAACTAGAAGAAGAAGAAAAAGTTAGTGAACAAAGCTCCTCATTTGATCCGATGTTCAATTTAGAAGAACAGTTCCTAGAATTATAGGATTGTCTTGAAGCCACCTCAGCAAGACACTGCACCAAAAACATGAGCCACCTCAGCAAGTCAAAGCAAAATACTATGAAGAAGATCAAAATTGACTAAAAATCTCTGACCAGCAAAAGGACACCACCAACTATACCAGACAACCAGATAGCATGCTTGACAAAAGATGATAGCACCAATTTTCAACAGGACACCACTAGTTTTTTTTTTTTTTTAACAACTTTAACAACTTTATCAAAGCCTACTTCTGCAAAGGCACCGGCGTATGCAAAGGCATCGGCCTATCTATTTTAGCAAAGCCTACTTCTGCAAATGCATCAGCCTACGTCTGCAAAGGCATCGGCCTACCTACTTTATCAAAGTCTACTTTTGCAAAGACATCGGTCTATTTCTACAAAGACACTGGCCTACCTATTTTATCAAAGCCTACTTCGGCAAAGGTACCAGCCTACTCACAACAATATGCCTGAGAAAAGATTCTCGGACTTAACCTGAATTAGAATCCAAGACTCTAGAACCCTCCTTCCAATCTATAAAAGTAGTTGAATAAGAGTTCGGGGTGGTTCCTACTAGATCGTTCTCTTCAAGGGTCATCCTCAAAAACCAAGTTCTGTCTTCAAAACCCGGGTTGATAATCAATCAAGCCTCTACAAAAACCCAATCCATGTATTATCCAAATATATCCTAAATCCTCTGTGCCCATCTGCAAGCTCCTCCACCTTCCTGAAAGAAGTGGGGAGTTATGTTTGTACTCCCCAAGATTTCAACAATAATATTCAAAGTTTACTTTTCCAATTTTCGAAGTAAGGTATTCTTTCTCGAGATTTTGAAATCCTTTATATCTCAGCATGATTTTATTCACCGCTGGTATATTATAAACAGTCATAGTGCCGTTTACTCATTGGAATTTCCAGATAGTGGGCTAGAAGGAAATTACTCCACAAGTTTGGAAATCAATCTGGAGAGCCTTCAAGGTGGTTGACTGATAGTACCAGAATAGGAACATATAATTCTTAGACACAATACAAATTAGTTCAAGTAATAGAAGGAACCACTCTAAGCATGATTGTGAGTGGTGAAAGCCGGTTATGCTCAAGAGTCATTCCCAGGTGAACGATTGAATTACAATTTTGTCTTTAATAAAATAGAGTCCGGAACTCTTCCCATCCTTTCTCTACTTCACCATTATTTCAAATCAGATCCTTCCTCTAAATAGTGTGTCTATATATATATATATATATATATATATATAGTCTTTTAAAATGTTGTTTGGTCGAACACTAAATCAATTGAACCAATGAGAAAAAATACAGCATGGAAATCCTAGATAGCCATACTTTTGAGCATGATGGTCTCCATGGTGAGCCTTGGTTCAAATCCATATAGCACTCCCCAATCGAGTCCCTCTCCCGTGGTCCCTTTCCCTTCCTCTACCGACCGCTTCCTTATCTTGTCCATTATGAAGAGCATGCAAGTGATCAACATGTTCTCATACTTGCTAAGCATGTGCCGTGTCGCTCAAAACTTCTCCAGCTTCAACTTCAGCTTTGACTCAATCGCGTCAAGTATGGCCGGGCCACCAAGGTGCGCAATACAAAACAACAAATTCCAGTTGGAGATATCTAGTGGTTGGAACACCTCCTCTAGGCTCTTCTCGATATTCTTGGAGATAATTGATGGAGATTTGGTTGAGGTGGAAGGTGAGGCTCACTTCTCTAAGTTGTCCTTCTATGGCCCACTTACTGTCCGGCAGCAATAGTTACGTTGCCAAAATCTTTTGAAAGAGTGGCCTTTCGATACCTTGGATCGGATCTACTCCGATGATGAGTGCTACTGCATCATCGACGAAGAGCCTGGCCTACGAGGTTGTCGAAGTAGATGTCATTGGTGCCTTTGACGGTGACGACGGTGATCTCGGAGCACACAACAAGCACTTGAGCATCCTTGTTCTTGGTGAGATTCTGGGCGATGTGGAGGACGATTTTGCCAGAGAAGCAGTCCTGGTGGTAGAGCATGATTCGCTTGATGGACAGGTTGAGGCCAAGGAGCTTGAAGAGCTAGTAGTCGGCCGCGGGTATATGATGCTACTGGTGGAGCAGAAGACGACATGGGTGATGTCGGACTTGAGGCGGCCCTACTTCTTAATGGCCTTGATGGCGGCTTCCTTCCCCAGCTCCGACACCTCCTCTACTAGGATGTCCTATTGGGCATCTAGAAAGGGCACCATGTAGGCGCACATGTTCGGGTTTTACTTAAGGACATCCTCGGTGAGGAAATATTCTTTCTCGGCCTCAAGTGTTTGCCGATCTTCTTGTCGGACACATACCGGCAACACATAGTGAAATGGTCTTGCTGGAACCTTCCAAACCATTTTTTTATTTGCGTGGTCATGGAGTGGAAAATCTGGTGTTGTGGGCATAATAACTGCAAACGATGGTCCATCATGGTTGTAATAACTACCCACGATTTTGGCCCATAAATGCCTTAACTATGCTCTTAATATTCGGGATAATGGATCGTGGATTTTCTTTTATATAAAGGGGGATAGAGGGGACCCTTAGGGTCCACCGTCGGGCAAACTCTAGCAAGTGGACATTTGGTTGTAGGTTGAAGGAGTCATTCTCCTCGATTTCTTGCCAAGCTCCAAGCTTATCCTCAAACCGATTTGCAGCTCAGCCTTCTACCGATCTCTCCGGAGTTTGGTGGCAACAAGTATTTATTTGCTAGATCTGTCAGCTCTAAGGAGTTATGTTTTTCTTTTATTTTTGTAAAAGTGAAATCAAGCATGACAAGTGATTGGAGAAAAGATGATATGTGATGAAAAATTCGTATTTGCTAGAAGGGTTGTGGAAATTGTTTGTGAAATAGAATAAAATATATATTGGTAGTAAAATGTATGGAGAGAACTTGTTTGTCTTCTGTGGTAGCATTGCTCTAACTCCTTCTGTCTTAGATGCCATGAGCAATGCTCAAGATAAAATTAGTTTTGTTACAGCAGTAAGTTATACTAGAAAAGGCAATAAGAGGAATGAAGGAGGCAGAGTAATTGGAGGCGGGAGTCCGGACAAGGAGGATGAGAAGGAAGAGGAGCTGGAATAACATTAGCATGAGGATGAGGGAGAGCAGCAGCAACAATAAGGTCAGAAGGAGAAAGAGGAAGAGGCAGGTATGAGTTGGAGTGTTCTTCTTAGATGTAAAACATTATTGCAAAACTGCCTCTTGTCAAAGTTTAATCGTCCATTATTCACCGGAGCATTGCTTGTCCATCACCTGTGTCATGTTCTGCTTCCTCTGTTCGCTTTGTATCTCTCCTACTCTCCCCTTCTTGTCACCTCTCAATGATAACGGAAAGAAAGGACTGCTGGGTTCTATAAATTCCTTGTCTGTCCCGCCATTTTTGCACTTTAAACCTTATTTTTTGGCATTCTTACACGATGCTAAGTGGGTTGGGGCTACATATAGAGGCTGATTGGGCCTTGAATGAAGTGGCAACAGGCCTACCCCTGTCCACACGGTCGTGTGTTTTGTGAAGCCTTTATATTAAGAGCAATTTGGAACTTTGTCCTACATAGAAGATCATGTTCCTAGATAACATGTTTTGATGTTCCAAGAAAGGATGTGGAAAGTAGGAGAAAACAACAAATATATAGGGATGCAAAGGAGTATGCATAAAATTGGGCTCTAATCATTGGGACATGGCTTGTTGCTGATGGTTATGTAATGAGATTTGTTATCCCCATGTTATATCCAATGCCACTCCTTACATGTTTGTTGTTAATCAAATCACATTCCTCAATGCATGTTTCTTTTTCTTTTTTTAATACTTTAATGATTATAGGAAATCCTAGTTATTTGCAATCAACTAGTCAAATGAATATATTTTATTTTGCCATTTGTCATCTCATTTTTGGAAAATTAAAAATGGCCCTTGGGAGGGCCTGTATGTGGTTACTTAAATACTTATGAGGTTGTTATAAGTTAACTACAATTCTACAACGTACATTTATACGATTTACAGTTTCCTTAGATTTTTCACATCATACTAATATATTCTTTTTCTTTTATTATGTTTCAAAGTAGCATTATTTCAGTATGTAGCTTGGTATTACTCGTTATCTTTCTATATAATTTGTACCACGGAGTAAATGACGTCTATTTGGACTCATGCTGGCATTCCTGTTGACTTTGCTTTTGATCTGGCTGTTTTAAACAGATTTTGATCTAATTGCTTGTGGTGATTGCTATTCCGAGTTATAATACTTAAGCAAGTTGAGTTTTAAAGTATGGGAATCAAGGGTAATAAGGTTTTGATTTTGGAAACCGATCTTATTATTTCATTGTTGTATTCCCTTAGCAGCAAGGAATGAGAATCTTCCAATATTGTATGCCTATAGCATGTTGCAGTTACAAAAGATTGCCAGTTGAAACTTATTAATTCATAGTTGCCCAAGCTGTTGTATATACATCTGTCTTTAGTCATGTAACTCTAAACTAGCCTATACTCTCTTTCTTCATATTGCCAAGCTTAATTTGTAAGGTGGTGTATTTTCTAATGGGTTCTAAGACAACTCAACTTCTTCATAAGGTGGTGTATTTTCTAATGGGTTCCAAGGGAACTAAACTTATTTATAAAGAAGTGTATTTTGTGATGGGTTCTAAGACAACTCAACTTCTTCATGCAACATTGTTTTAGGTGGATGAAGATTGGCACACTGTCCTAGGAATTTTGAGATTACATCTGTTTTGCATTGGTTGAGATTGGTGCTGGATCTTGAAGCAAGGATCCCATCATGTGGATGGTAGTTGATGTTAAATGCCAAATAGGAGAAGATGTCAAGTACTCTTGAAAATTTCCACAAGTGTGAACTTGGCAGCACCCAGATGATTATGTTGATTGGGGATCAATAAAAAGCTCCAGCAAAGTTTATTGTTGGGTCAAATTGGATAGGGCCATAGTTGACATAATTGTGGTGCTTTAGGCTAGAATCACCATTGTGGCCCATCAGTCTTATTATTTTTGTTGACGATATTCTTTTGCATCTTATATTAGGCCATGGAAAGACTGCTTACTCTGGATGCTTGGTTTTGATTGAACTTCCACCCCTACATTTAGTATCTTTCATGACGGATTGTTGTCTTGCGTTTCGTTTTCCTGTTTTACAGGATCCAGAGAACAAAAGGATTATTGTGTGCGATGAGAAGCTGAGAAACTTATTTGGAGGGAAAGAACGTGTTGGGTTTCTTGAGATCTCAGGGCTACTTAATCCTCACTTTGGAAAGTAACAAGTTCGACCAGGCCAACCTTTTTGTACATGGATTACAACAGTTTATGGTGATCTTCTAGGTGGAACATGATTTCTTGTGATTAGCTTACTTTTTTGTTGCCTTTGGATGACTTGAGATTTTCTCTTGATCTGTTCTGTAATCAAGATGTACTTCCAGTGCTTTATTGTCAAGCTGGTGGTTTATCCATTTGATCTCATGCTTTGGTAAGATTAACGTTTGCTACATGTCATCTTTCATCTAAGCTCAAGCATTTCTCAGGTAACAGTTACTTTCCTCTCTTTGCTTGGAAGATTAATTTGTTTGGCATGGATGACACTCTCCAAGAAAAGAAATGTGGATGGTTGAAGTAATAAGCTTGTTATTTGGTTCCTTAGCCACGCCCTTGCTATTGTAGAGTTGACTCAAGAGCAAGTGTGCCGAAGCATCATGTACCATTAATTCATTTCTCACAGGTTTCCATAGACCATATATTTGTTTCTTTGTACATGGTGCTTCTATTAACCAGAAAATGATTACCATATTTTAGTTAATGCTTGTAGCATATCTAACGCTTGCCTGGAATGTGTATTTTCGGCTTTTCTTTTATTTATTTTTTTTTTCTGACCATCTACATTGCTTTTTGGTTGCTCTTTGCACGACTTTAACAAAACTGGTCTTTTTGTTTGATTGAAGAATATAATCTGTTAATGAAACATTTTACGTGGCTTTCTACCTGGTCTTTTTATTTGCCACGCCACGCCACGCCATTCCCATGACGCATCTTCCGATCATTGGTGACAAACCTCTTGATGTGTGACCAATCAAGTGTGCTGGAAGTTTTGAGGGAAGGCTGGGAGCATGGTTTCATGCTTGCCACAAAACTGTCTTTTGTATGATTTAGGTCTGACGGTATGGTGGCTCTTTTATTATCAGTCTAAAGCACAAAATTGTGTAGACTAACCGAAATGCTGCAGGCGTTATTGATGTTTTGCAGATGATTCTTGGAATGTTGAAGAATGTCCTTCGGTAAAATAGTAGTGGAGGTATCAATGCTCATTTTTCGACAATTTCATTGTCTTATTGAGATGTCGAGAATGGTTCAGAGAGGTATTCTGCAAAGGGGAATGTGACCCATCTCTGGAAATAATGCAGCTAGGCAAGGTCAGCGTAACCTCTTATGGTTTGAAGCCCGAGGAGTGGTGAAACACTTAATAAGATGTAGAGCTGATGAGTTAGGATAAGTACCCCAAATTAGTGCCTCGTTGTTGGGTTATTTTGGTTGCACAGAAAGATCAAATTCTGACACTAGCCTTCTATATCCTGTGCATTTTCTTGATTGAAAAATGAAGCGGGAAAGAGACTACAACGTGAGTTTGCTGGGTAAGAATTGTGAAGGAAATCGTAAGATTAGGAGTCAGGAATGACCACTACAGAGCAGTCTTAACTCTTGATTAATATGAAGCAGGGTGGCCTATTTGATGATGCTAATCATTTGGCAGCTCGGGTTAATATTGCTGTTGTGTGATACTCTGTTGAATTGCCTCTAAGCTTTAGTTAAATTAGAAATAAACTAACTAAAACAGCTCCAGGGGAAAAGAGATGAAGTACCGGAAGGGACCCATAAGAAAAAAATTTCACGTTAGGATTCTCTTTAAATGCCGTCCGGTGTGCATCACCGAATCCACCTCAGGTAGAATGGATGGACGGACGTGGATTTGTGGAGATCAGCTTCCAAGATGCGTCTAGGGTGGCGAAAAAGCCCGTAACTTGTAAATATCTGACTTCTATCATCCATATCACTGAGCATCACTTGAAATACCCAAACGGTGCTCAAAATAAAATCCATCATCTCAAGATTTTCAGGATTTATAACGTCCGAGTACATCATCCATATGATATTTTTAATGCGACTGAAATATAGCTGGTGAAACCTCTCAATTTGGCTAAGAATATGGAGTCAGAAAGATTAGAGAGATCATTACTACGGCAATTTCATGTTCTTTTAACCGACATAAGTCACCTTTGACTTGAATTGTGGAGAAAAATTTTAACACAATCTATTAACACACCTAACACTCCCTTAAACCTGTTTATCCTATTCAGACATGGGATATTGTTTGAATATTCTATCAGTGCATCCTCATACCCTCGAATGATAAATTAGTTGTTCTAATCAAATGGGGAAGAACATGCTCTAATAAATGTTAATTAAGATGTTTCCAACTAGGTATGCAAAATCAGTAATAATCAAGTGCTGGATATATATACTACCATACTAATACATTGCAAGTATGCTGGTGCCGATCAGGGGCATGAGTGAGCGAGTGAGAAAGAGAGAAAAAGGTGGAGAGAGAAGATGAGGAAGGATTTCTTAGAGAAGGAAAGGCAAATCAAGAGCTAAAGCTCATTATCCAAGTTCGTAGGTTGTCGATCAGAATGACCAATTTTTGATGAAGATCAAAGCTCATTAATAGGGATTGAAGGTTGTCGACCGAGGTTAGAGGTCATCAATGAAAGGTTGGAGGTAGTTGATTAGGGCTGGAGTAATTAAAGAGGTCTCTCATGGTGTTGTCGTCGGAAGACGAGATAGGAATTAGGAGGGTGAGGTGAAGGGATGGAAAGGGAGGCCTGACTAAGGTTCTAGAGGGAAGAAAAAAGACATGGTAGGAAGCTAAGGTTTTTTAAAAGGGCTCGTGTAAATCGGATCAAAACACCGGAATGTGTGAAATATTTATCTTGGTTTGAACTACTTTTAATTTTATTTTATTTCGATGATTTATTTATCAGGCTTTTTAACCAGTTTGATTTATTATATCCCAAACTACCTACCTGGTTCGAGATGGTTAGGAAAATCTTAGTCTCAAATAAGATTATAAGTGAAATCCATGGACATCTGGAAATGACAATCTACCAACACAAAAGGCCAAAAATTAATCGTACGTGGAAGCTCTTAGGATCCTAAAGGTCGGTGCCATTAGTTTATTCCCGTGTTTAGATTTTAATAGAAAAGGAAAGCTAAGAGTGGTGGTGCATGCTATGATTGATTACTGTTAGCAAGTGGCCTAGAAGAGCTGTTTCCTAGACCATGTCATCCCTCAATAAATAAAGTTGGAAGGTAGCTCCATTATCCTTTTGCAAAGACATCGATCAGAACAAAAGGTGACATGTCATATTAGCCAAAACATGTGCGCTGCTCAACTATCTTGGTCTATGGGAGACACAGCAGGGCGGTTCTTAAATAAGCATCAGCCTAATCCTGAACATTCTGACCATCGGATTTTATTTCTATTCATTTTATACTTAGAATAAAGACAATCATATGGGATTTATTAGGACTGGAGAACGGGCCAACGAAGGATTCTGGGCCCAAAAATTTTAGCCAGTCAGGTTTAATTTCTTTCAGGACAGACTTTGGACTAGCTCCATACGCCTTTCGCTAACATCCCAGCCAATGCCAAGTCCTCGGTGGCTGGCTGACTTGAAAAAGAATCCGGTTCAGGTTGAGCTCATCCATTGGCGGTTGGTGGATGCTCAAGTGAGAACAACGTATTCATGGGCCTAAGTAACTCAGCCCATACTGCTATTTGTACTGGTTGAAGCCCTTGGTTAAAAATATTCATATTTATATTTATTTTATTTAATAAATATAGATATAGATATAGATATTAGTTGGACGTAAAAATTTATATCTATATTTATTTTAAACATATATAGATATCGAAAGTATGAATATAAATATGCATATAAATTGAATGATTAAATTTTACGATCACATAATCAAAGATATTACTAAGTGGATGATAAATCAAGTTGATAGCATATTAATATAATCATTTATTTCTTCTAAAAATTTATTAGTGCTATATAAAGTTAAATAGAATTATAAATAAAATTAAATATTCAGATATGGATTGAATAATTGTCTATTCATATCCATATCTATTTTTTTCTAAAGAATGATCGGATGCTCAAACTTTTACTAATATTTGGATATATTTAAATATAAAAATCGATTTATTCTACTCACTATCACCTTTAATCATCCGTTTGTCCGATGAGGTTCATCTTGAATATATAAAGAGAAGATTTTTTAACTCTAATATTTTCATAATTAGGTGGACAAACCATGATGTTGATTTATCACCCTCGATGAAATTTTTTAATATTAGAAGGATCCAAATGTTCCAATATCTTTTGCTGGCAGAAGACTTGAGATACCAAAATATTGGCCAATACGAGGCTTAAATATAGTCCTGCGTAGCGTTTCTAATATGCACTAATTAAGAACATCACACACAAATGCAAAGAGATTAAAAATCTTGACGGATGGAACAAATCGAAAGGCCTATGTTTTTTTGCGAGTGCTTGGTAGTCAACGTCGGGGAAGACCTGGGGTCAAGGCAAAAAGGACGGTGGAATCTCCCTGCTGCTCGGGATCAAGCTGGAGTCTCTTCGTATCAGAAACATCGTGTCAACCTTTCAAAGATGAGAGGGGTGCTAAGAGGAGGGGAAGCATAGGAGCTCTTTTAAGATGCACACATGGTCCTCTTGGTTCCCCTCATTAATATCTTGGTCCACTGGAAAAGGAGCGTGGAGTCATCAATGAGGATGGCCTTGGAGCAACATCATGATGTAGAAGCTTCTGAGAGCTATAATCTTATAACTATGAGGTCTTCCGGCATGACAATGGAAGAATAAGCGCTGTTTACAAAAAGCATGCAGAAATATCAAGTTCTCACACGCTACCTGAATTAAAGGAGGGAACAAGGCAATGAATGAGATCGGGAATCACATGGGTCCTCAAGCTCCATGCCTTTGCCGTAATAATACAGCCATAGATCCTGCTGCACCCAAGACAATGTCAGCCAGGCCCCATCCATCTACCATCGGTAAAGGAAGATTAGCCTGGGATGCTAGAGACGCACGGTTTCCTCCTAGGCATAACCTCATCCGAGGATGGGCTGTGGATGCAACTCCACCGGAAATTGTAAGTTTTTCATGCAACAACAAAAACAAGGTGATGAAGAGCACTTGGAGAGATGATATCAGCGTCCATTAAAATGAAGGTAGAAATATACAATTCATATAATACCATGTAGGATAAAAAAGAACACATATAACCATTCAATAAACCGACGGAGAACAAAAGTGTGGTTGGTTTACATCAACCAGCTTAGCAGGACTAGCAGCAGTTCAAATATCACCATGGCTGGAGGAGGACAGGAAACTTTATATTCCAACCCCACAATCAATCCAAAGTTAAAACTCTTTCATCTTCCTACATCCCGAACAGTTTAGACGTCGACCAACAAACGAAACATACAGACCGACAATAAAGAGAAAGAGAAAGAAAAAGAAAAAAAAACCCTCAATCTGAAAACACATCAGAACAGTCACATGCCGGCGACGAAGTTTGCCGTTGCCACCAGCAAGAGAATTAGTCTAAGAACCGAAGCATCAGCACAACCTCGATCCTCCCCTTGAGGCATGGAAGGCAGCATTCTGTGGAGAAGAGAAGAAATTCCAGATCCATCCCACACACAGATTAACCAAACCACTCCACCTACCAGCAACTCTGTGTTCAGAGTATAAGAATTCAGCAAGGCCAGCAGGATGAGGCCTGTGAATGATTATGCTCCTATTTACAGAGGAAACTCCAATTACCAAATTTAAGATCCCCACGAATTAGTGTCTGCTACCTACATTTCATAGTGCGTTAGTCAATTAAAAGATGAACTAGAAGTATGAACAATTTGATTCCGATGCTAAGTAGTCTCAAGCATTAGACTTCCACCCTCCAGACAATGTTATCATCATTATCATGCGGTTTCTCCAGAGCAGCAACCTTAGACCGATAATTCCCTACCAAGTTGTTGTTCTTCCCCCTCTCACCTTGAGGAAGCTCACAGGCTTCACTAATCGACCCGGATTTAATGTCGCCCGGAGGGATGAAACAGTCCATTGAAAGGCCAGGAACATCGAACGCCACCTCCTCGATGGTCCAAACCTCCTCCATCCTAGTCTTGGTATGGCTCATGGCAACCTCACCAAACCTAAAAAGTGTCACAACAGAGCGGCCTGAATGGGCGATCATCATACCTTCGACCGGGCGGTAATCTTCAATGAAGGAATTAATGGTGGTTTCCCAGTACACGGCGTCTCCACCAGCATTCGACTGGATCCGGGTTAAGTGAGAATCCTCCATTTGGACAAGAAGCCCAGTTTTCTGGCTGAAGTACCCAAATAAGACATGCCTAATGATCTCGGCAGGGCCTTCACTCCTAGCTTTCAGTGTCTGAGGATCGGCACACAGCTTCAGGAGGAAGCAATCCTCCCCATTGACCTTCTTCTCTCCGATGCACCGAGCATCGGCAAACATACTAGCTGTTGTCAATGGATCCAGACCCTAATCAAAGTTAAGTCAAGTCAGTCAAAGGTGGCTTCTTTAGCAAGGGCAATTCAAGCATCAAAATGGATTGATCTTATGTTGATTGGATTGGTCATAGACCTGGAGAGCCCGGCGGAGGGGTCGGACAGGGCCTTTAGCAGCATGGGCACCGAGCCAGGGGGTATGGCGCCAGACAAGCTTGCCATTGCAGCCAGCATGGACCTTGCTGCCGCCGACCGCAAGCTCGACATACCACATGTCAGGTGCCATCTGCCAGAGGACAAAGCCTCCAGACTCCGCGGAGCGGGAGGCGTTCCGGTTCTTGATGACCCGGGTTGCCGTCTCGAACTCCGCCGCCAACATCCGCACCTTCCCCATGGCATACGAGTTCCGAATGGAGCTCAGCAGCTTCAACCCTCCTGAAGCCGCTGTATACTGCTGCAGTATGTATTGTGCCGACGATGTCTCCTATCAGGAAGAAATCATCAAAACGTTAGCTAAAAATCCATCTTGCACTGAATCGGAATCAAAAATGAGAATTTCATGCAACTACGGTGTCTAATTAAAATGCGCACGGATTAAAAAAAAAAAAAAAGATCTGTTTTACTGAAGGAATTACACATTCCATCTTCCCAATTGAACATGGAGGAAATCATCTGATTTGAGTAGGATTTCGAATGAAAACTGCCAAGAAACAATAATTAAATGCATGCATTTAGTTAAGATCATTCATGCATTTAATCAAATCTGGAAACTACAACCATAAATAGCTACTCTGAATTACCAAAAATAAATAATGTCACTGATTCTTCCGCCCACCAACTAAAATCTAGTGGGTGAAATTAACAAAACAAGGGGGTGAAAATATCAAGAACCAAGAACACCAAGAAGAATGGTGAGAGAGGGAGGGAGAGCATACAATGGGGGTGTCCTTGATGCTGAGATGAGGCAGGGGATCGGTGGAACAGACGTTAATGGGGGCGAGCGGGGCGCCCATGACGCCAAGGAGGAGGCGGAGGTCGGAGCGGCGGAAGGAGGACGAAGCGGCGGAGGAGGAGACGGACGGCGCCCGGGAGAGCTGTCCCTTCACCCACTGCCCCCACCCACCACCCCCCTCCTTCCTTGGGTCCCCGCCGTCGCCGGCGCCCGGATCGGGTCCCTCCATGAGCGGCGCCAGCGCCTCCCTGACGGGCCTCAGACTCCCGGATCTCGGCACCGCCAGGTCCGCCACAGCCTGCTGCCGATGCAGACCCTTCCACCGCCGCGACAGTTGCAGCCCCACCGCCGCCGACGCGTTCCGCCCGGGGCTCTCCGACCTCATCCTCCCTGGCGACAGCCCCCTCGCCACCTCCTCCCGCACTGCCGAGAAGAACCCTTGCTTCTTCTCCATTCCCTCGTCCAAACACTAGCCTCCAATCGAGATCCAAATCCGGGGGAAAAAACAAACAAAAGAAAAGCACCAGAACCCTAAGACCAAGAGAGAGAAGGTGAAGTAGAAGAAGAGGACTTCATGGACGGATCCGGGAGAGATTTCGCTCTCGGGGGGCTATCCACAATTTGTGGCGCCGAAGACGAATGAGTGGCGGCGGGGAACACGGGGATTGGAATGTGATTCTTATACTCTATAAGGGGGATATAGAGAGAGAGAACGAAGGAAGAATGGAGAAGAGGAGCACTGAAACTGACTTGAGCTCTCCGTGTGTGTTCCACAGTTCTTTAGAGGCAGGGAAGAGAAAAGAAGGGGGCTGAGGGAATAAAAAAAAGTTGGGGAAGAATTCCGTTGAGGGTGGTGGGATAAGGATGAGATGGGAATAGGAGCAAATGCTTGGGGGCAATTCAGAAAAGGGGACAGAAGGATCGCCACAGGAAAGAAGCGGCAGGCGCCACTTGGGTGACAACGATACGATTTAAAGGAGCGAAGCTAGGTCGAGGTCCGGTGACTACCGACTAATCTTACCTCCCACGCGGTTTGCCATCTTCCGCCCTTCGTTGAGTCGTTGACGACGGGGAGAAAGCCAAAAGAAAAAATCGGAGCTTGGAGGTGTGAGTCACGAAGGTGACTGTACCCGGTATTGACGGCGCCGTTAGAAAGGGTCCGATCAGGCTCCGGTTGTCACGTAACTAGGGCAAGATCTAGTTGTAATTAATTTCATTTAATCGTCATTAATTCGTCGACTAGGTTCCATTTGGGTTGGGCACGGTCCTGATGCTGGCTTTGACTCGCGGCTTTAACGACAGAACACGCGGTTGAAGGGATTTAAGATTTTTTTTTCCACAGGCCACGATAGTCCCTTCTCCATCATGACGGTGCAATCGTGATTGAATGGATTGTGATGTTAATTCCACCATGCAAAAAACGGTGGGACCAATCTAGTACCCGTGCAAACGTGCGCGTGCGGTGATCCGTCGTAATTCTGACATCAAATTTCGATCAGAACCGTCCAAACGATGACCCATGATCAGCGAGACATGACGTACGAGGGGGTCTCCATCTATATTCATGGAGACAGCCATGCAACCGAGAGCGAACAATCAAAGGTTTGTCGTCTTGTGAAGGGTGCGAGTCCACCACATGTTAAAATTATGTAGCATCAAATTTGGCTACCGTTGCTACCGTTCTCGTCCCACGACAAACCCCTTTCTTCTTTCCTTTCTAATATTTTATGTCTATTTTACTGTTTATTTACTTGCATCATGATCTCATAAGCCAACCAAGAACACAGCCCTTTCTAAAGAATTATTATTCAAAGAACAACCACATAATTTATGTTGATATATCGAATTAGTTAATGTGAAAGATATATATTTTTTTCCCCCTGATCGTCCTCACGTAATGATCAAATAAGCCAATAAAGATCTTATAACTTATAAAGAACTTATTATTTTGTATGGATTCATCTCCTTTGTGTGTGCAAGCATTGATTCGATCTGGAGATACAATCACTTGATGAAAGGTAAATCAACGGTGATGGGACAGTCACGAAGCCTAAATGGATTCGGATTATCTAGAGGGGGTTGTGCGGATCTTTAGATTTCGTAATCTTTCTTGGATATTAAAGGAGTTGGATGGGGAAATCTCTTGGATAAAATAGGAAGATGATCTATTAGGTATGTAGGGATCCAATGAATGCTTGGGGACCATCTGCAGGCTAGGGATGCCATGTGTTGATGAGGAAACTGTGAGTACAGGGCTAGAGGTTAAGGTAATTTAATGGATCGTTTTTGCAAGGACCGGTGTTTACCCTGATTTAGTTTCAGGATATCTAAGTTTCTTAATTTATGAATTGGATCAAAGCATTTGCCTCGTTACTTGCAATGCTCAAATTTCAGTTATTTATATGTAAAATACTTTAAGTACATTTTTTTTTTTTTTAAAAAAATTATGGATATGTATATTGCAGTATCTCAATAATTATGAATATTCTAATTCTTGATCACTCAAGCAAAAAATATTGCACATTGCACTATTTACTAAAATTTTTGTATCTATTATATATTAAAAATTTCATACGAAACTTAAAGAAATATGGTAATTCATGCTTGCTGCAAAATGAGTTTGTCTATCTATACTTGCCATGCATGAGAAATGCCTCATGGTGCCTAGATCCATTATAATTTTATCCCCTATTTGGTAGTAGCAAGCTACTAATATATATATATATTTTTGAAAGGAGTAATGTTGATTGTTAAACCTAAAAAGAATAAAAAGCAATGTCCTATTACATGCTTCATAAACCCTAAAAAAATGCATCTATCAAAACTCTCAAGCCTCAAAAGACCGAAGGGAAAAGGAAAAAATAAAATAGGTGCTAAATTAACAAATATTTGTAGGTGGAAATTAGCTATATGCCCCAAGAATCACATTAACCATTCATTAGTTTTGTGTGGGGACA
The DNA here is from genome assembly GCA_006176705.1 of Cocos nucifera. NCBI lineage: Eukaryota > Viridiplantae > Streptophyta > Magnoliopsida > Arecales > Arecaceae > Cocos > Cocos nucifera. The sequence goes on along the minus strand of QRFJ01001978.1, from coordinate 246,966 downwards.
CCGAATCAAGTGCTTATGAAAACTAAACAAGCAAGACTTTCATGATTCATAAGGGCACATACACAACTTTTGCGTACACCAGCATAACATTTCACAAATATATTTGTTCTATCTTTTTTTTCTGAAAAATAAAATTTGTCACAAAGGGTCCTCCAGTGTATTAAATCTTTTTATTATGCACATGCTTGTAATAGCCTATTATTGTGCAAGACTCATCTCATCTTCCTCGTGCGTGCATAATGCTTTTGAACAGTAGTAGCGGCATCCCATGCTTGCGGCTTTGGGAGAAGGTACCATCAATCATCATGGAGAGGGCCATTGTACAAGCTCGTGCAGCACATTGTCACAATGCAGTATTCTAACTTCTATAGCCATAATTTTATTTTTTTTAACAAAAAAAATCCGATGAATTGGGTTCCATTTTTATTGACTCGAGAAGGAATCAAAGGATCTTAGATCCAAGACTTGCGGAAGTAGAAACACATGCTTGAGATCTTTCGTGCCTGGGTTACCAACATGCTGCAATGCTCATTGTATTCAGAATCTGCAAAGCAGCGGCAATGCTAATTTTCTATTTATATATGCTTTTTTAGAAAGAGCCGCTAAACAATTGGATATAATATGTACAGATTAGATACCATTTTGAATAGTACCATTCTTTGCGGTGGCTTACATGGTTGGAGGCATCCCTCCATCTAGTTGCAATGCATGAGATCCTACGACATGCGATGTGCATGGTTGAAGACCAGATAATTTTAATCATTTTTTCTTTGGCCAAAGAGAAAGGGAGCATGTGAAAGTGTATGTAAAATTTATAAAAGTGCTCTCAAAATGAGGACATAATCGAACATCTCATCAATTAGTTGAAGGCCACTTAAGCTTTGGAAAATATAGCGGCCAAATTACATAACAATCATCTCACGTACACATTATAACGGTTTAAACATGCATGCATTTTTTTTCTTTTTTCTTTTCTTTTCTTTTCTTTTTGCAAATTCAGAACATGTAGATAGAGCAATCATATACACTAATTATTAGTTTAGTGTTTTGCTGATTATATATAATAAAAAAATTATTATATGTCTAGGTTTAATTAATAATGCCAATAAAGCTATTAGTTTGCTATTAATACCTTATTTTTTTCATTGCAGTGACTAATAGCAGTTATTTAACATATGAAATTGATTTTAAATCTGCTTTGTATCTATTAATAATTTGTTATAGTAGTACTACAGTTGCCAATAACAAGCTGCTAAGAATGTTACGTAATTGTAATGAAATTATTAAAACATTGCTTCCACAGTTGCAGACTAGCTTTTTTTTAATAATTCAAGTGTTGAATCTTTTATTCGGACTGCTTCTCCGGTTCTCCTCCATTTACGCTGCCATGCTAAACGTCATCCGCAAGAGAAGATAAACTAATGTTTTTGTAAAATTCTCGGAATGTAAGGTAGCTGTACTGCATTTAAGTGTTTTGAGAATGACCGAGAGAGTCAAGTATAACTAAAAATTCTACCACTTGTCATGCTTTACATGGGGATCAATGGGCGTGCAAATGACCATCTAATATTAAGTACTCCAATAAATTAAGACTACGAGCTCAAAAGGGTTGACACTTGAAATTCCCCTACCAAGTTGTTAATTTTAATTTGCATATACGACTGACTTCATCTTGCCCTCTGATGGGGAAAAAGAGGATCGATCCTGAATTCTCTCACAGCATGTGTACATGGGTAAAAGGACTAGACCATGGGTTGTATTTATATTCTAATGAATGTGGCAGCTAGTGGAGTATCCTGCCATAGTGATTGCTTATACTTTGTAATCCTCATGGCCAAACAAAGCAAACCAGTGTTCCTCTGATAAGATTCTTGATGACAAAGCTTGGTTGTTAAGACTTGACCTCTCTTGGTCGTAGGCATATGGCTCGATTGGAACTACTGCAGCCTATGGAGTCCTCGAGCACATGCAGATAGATGCCCAAGCAATAAGTTGAAAGATTTGGGGTGGTTAAAGGTTGAATAAAGTTATTCTTCTCTTTTGTTTAGTTCACCGGACCAATAGGAAGCATGGAGGGGAGGTTGTGCACGCTGCTACCAGTACCAGGCACACATCCACACAAATGGAGTAGGGTTCGGGGGGGGGGTCTCTTATTAGTTACCACCTATCTAGAGTGGGCTTGGATGATAGTAGCAATATAGTGGGAAAATGCTATTTTATTTGTGTCTGGTGGCAAATGTGGGGCTTACGATTGACAGTCAACTTGTCCCTCATTCATGAATGGACAAAAATAATGACATGAGGGGGAAAAAAAAGGACAAGAGCATCTAGTCATAAAATAGGAACTTTCTAATTTCTAGTCCAATTATGGTGAATTAGGAGCAAATTATGATGTGCTTTATTTGCAGAATAATTACCATGTAGGTATCTAAAGCTGTGCATGATAAGATAATTGCTCCACCTACTCATCTGTCTTATTTGGAATATTGATGCATATACCTGTCTGTGTAGCAAGTCCCCCCTTATAGAAACCAGATCTTGTGCTCTCATATTAAACTGAACAAGAAGGTAGGTTCTCTACTTGCCGGTTGCCACATTTAATTGCATCACATGAGAGAGAAAAACAAAGTCCGGTTCTCCCACCAAGTAGAAAAGAACCGATTAGATTGTGGTAGCTAACAATTGACTAATATCAAATCTAACATGCAATGAGCATAACTAGAAGTTGGTAGACCATAAATATCTTGACTTCTTTTTTGACCTACAAACAAAGTTTATAAGTTAGGTGCATGTGATTTTAGAACCAATATACAAACTTGTAGATCATTTGTATGAACAGTAGTTGAGGAAAGTTTAAGTAGCCATCTTTTGTAATGCATGCACTCCCTAGCGTATGATAGAGGTGGCAAATGGAATATGGAGGAATGCCTAGAGGGAGTTTTTTTTTGGTTTGAGCCAATTTTGAAGGAGAATATTACCTTTCCAAATGAAATAAGATCGGTGCATTTTATAGGATTCTAAGTTGGCTTGCTCGACCTTAGCAAGATTATAAAGGGGGACAATGTGAAAGGACTTTAAGGAAGTAGTAGCAGGGAGGGCCCTCTTTATTTTCTCACTCGTTTCTACAGTTATTGCCAGCTGCCACTATACCTAGAGACTTTGGCATCTATCTCGCCGTGGATTGCGGGGTGTGTGGAGCCTTGCCTTGTTTCTTCTCCAATCACCTTCGCGCTATACAATTCCTATTTCTTCTCACCAAAAACATATATAATTAAAGTCCGTTCCAAGAGGGAGATGCCATGCAACAGCTGTACATAAGGGCATCAGCCAAATGGGTGCATGTCGATTTCAATGCTGAAGTAGACAGCTGATATGTGTTTGTTGGGTAACCCTAATGAACATGTTAAACCCGAAGCCTGCACGGAAATTTCTACCCTCAAGTCTGTCAAAAATAGTGGTAGCTAAGGTTTTAAGAGATTGCACAGCTTTTATTGCGTAGCCATGTTGAAGTTGAGATCAAGTTCCAATTAGCAAGGAAGTTTTGAACTTTATTATTCATCTATACTACCTATATATATTTGGACTAGGTGACCTTTTTTCCTCCTGACAAGAGAAGGGATTTGCTGGTACTTGTGGGGATGTTCAACATCATCCTGTTTGCTCACATAATCCTGCATGAGTAGATAAAAGGAAAAGGGAATACAAGAATATCTCAAAATCTGGGGCAAATGGAGGATTAAAGTACTAAGAATATGGCAGAGGATTTGAGAGGAGATAATTAGGTGAATATTTCATGTTGCAGAGGATAGTGTAATATTGGACATGCATTATCTAAAAATTAAGTTGCTTTCCTCTAATTAAGCTAGACTCTCTAAGTTAATTGTTTCATTCATTGAAAACCTAGAATCTCAATTCTCACCTAAAAGTTGGTCAAGAAGTTGCATTTTGAATTTGCAGCCCTATATAAGTAAGTGTTTTTTAAATCATGGAATTAAAAAGGTCCATGATTTTAAAAATATTGTAAAAAATGCTTCCAATCATGCATTGTCACATTAGTAATTAAATGATGAATCTGTAAATTAACAAGCATATGCAACTGCTTAGACTTGTGTGTGTGTATATATATGTATGTACATACGTACGTATATATATATGTATATGTATATGTATATTTGTTTTTGATGTAATTTTGGAGGTTTCCTCCGATTTTATTTGATCATTTTATATGCTCCAAGATGAAAGTAGCTGACTATGGTACGCATCTGCAAGAAAGTCATGGTTTATATCTGGCCTGACAGGCCCAGCATGCATTTTGAGGAGAAAAGAATGTTTCATCTCTTTATGTCACCCATCCATCACTGTCTCCAACCCTTCACTGCACGTTAGTTGATGGTGTGTACCCTTAGTATCATGGTCGGCTCTTGCCCTCTATCGATCTTCTACCATGCTTCATTGCTATATTTGTTGCTCGTGTCCTCTTATAACCTAAATTTGTTCATCGCTCGTAGTGTACCATCTCTTCCCAACCTTCACCAACCATCCAATAAGTACCACCACAGCTAAATATACATACATAGAGATACGAGTGTCTTGCCATCATAATTATTGTAACCCTTGAAATCTCTGAATGCTTTCGTCATTTGCATCACCTATGTTACCATCTGGTCTTTTCTTGTATCATATTTTCCTAACCTCTGTGGATAACTTCATAGCATGTGGCTTTTAACCACGTGATCGAAAGTTCAAATGCTTCATATCTATAATTAACATTTACCATAATTTTTTATTAATTTTTTTATAAATAATTACATCTCACTATATTTTTTATATTTATTAATTTATTCTTGGTAATGGTATATGCATCATGTGCTACATTCTAGTATTTACTATTACCATTGTTATAGAAAATAAACTTCTATTTGGCTACCAGATCAACTTTTCAATGTTAATGTTACACATCGTAAATTATATGAATCCACTTTCATTTAACAAACCAGATACAAAAGAACTTTTTCCCTAAAATCCTCAAGGTAAGGTTTCCATTACAAGTTCTTATATGATATGCTTTCGTTGTCAAGATGAGAAAGACTTTTATTTTTCTTTTTGAAGTGCTGTATGTAATATGATCCTGAACCATAACAAGTGACAACTAGAGACAATGGAAGAGAGAAATTACGAGAAGGTTTCTAGAGAGTGGAAGAAATCACAAAACTTATACAAGTAAAATTTTGGATTCTATTACTCTTATAAGTTTTTCCATCTTGATCTTTAATCAATAATATTTTATATCTGTTAATAAAAAAAACGCAAAAATTACATGGTCTTTCCTCCTGTGAAGGGCTCGTACTCCTCGGTCAAATGTTTATCTTAGACCGGTGATATTTAATGAGAGATGAGCCATCATTAAGACAATCCTTTCGGTTAAACTGTATGCAGATGTACAACGTCGCATACAAAGGCTGGAGATGGGGACAGAATATATCTATGCCCCTTCCACAAAGGGCACATGTGGACAGACAGGGTGTTGAAGATTTAAAGCTCTACCCTTAAATTTTAGCTTCATTACTTGGTACAATGCAAAGGGTACAATCAAGGATGGGGACCCTAACCTTGCTTCCACCAAAACCTCCATTCACAAGCTAGGCGAGGGGACGCTTTTGCTACGGATATTAACATATATAGTTCCATGTAGCACAACGTAGTCCTTCAAAGGCAACGTCAAAGAGCCTGTAAGCCACGTACGTAAGACGTAGTTTTTTTTTTTTTTTTTTTTTTGTGGAAGTACGTGAAACGTGGTTGATGAGAGAAACCCATAGCATGGAAAATATATCAAGGCATGAATATGGGAAAAGACAAGTCCACGTGACAATGCCTACGGTGAGAACCTAGTAACACCTAAAATAATCGCCCATCTGGGTGCGAGCGAGCAACTTTAACCACCATCACTGCCATTTAAAACTTATCAAAAGAAGAGCACAGTGTAGATCAATCAACTTAATTAATTAAATGACCTTTGATAAGGTAAGGGGGATCACTTCCCTCTTTGTACTAACCTCACACAACACAACTACTACAAGCAGAAGCTGTGTGGTCTAGCCCAACAATTACTCAAAGAGCATGAATGGTGTGCATGGTTGGAGTTGGAGCTAAATATTACATGTCAAGCAGAACGCATGATTAGGTTATGCGTGTTGGATTCAACTTTGCTAGGTCACTTAGTATAACATTTTGTTTTTCTTTAATTTTTCCTACCTAACATATGGAAATATCAAATAAAATAATGCTAGAAAAAACTCGAGTCGACGTTGTTAACCGAAAGGACAACATGTTTCTTTTGACTATAAACCTCCATCAATCATGCATGCATGCTTAATTAGATGAAAATTTATAGTCGTCGAGGCCAACCGACACTTAAGATTGACCGGTTTGACCAATTCTCTGGCTCTTATGAGTTCAAATCAGACTCATAAAGGCCGTGGTTGGACCCGTCCACACTTCAGACCATAGTTCTTAAGCGGGTCCATCGTGTGAGACCATCCTTCGGACCATGGCCATCACAGCTAACCCCACTTGCCCTGCCCACCACGGCAGGGTCCTCGGAGCACCATAAATGCCCCCGCCCTTTGGCTCTCCTTTGATGCCATCGGCCGCAAAAAGGACTCCGAGTCCAACGTTCTCCGTTTGGATCCCATCACACACCCACAGTCTTGGGATCCCCGCCACCTTTTACTCTTAATAATGGGGCGGGATACTGTGAACAAATGTGGGCAAGAGGCCCATGACATGACACATGACCATCAGGATGGCCATGCCCCTTTAAAGCACATGGCACGCAGCCTAAGTGGGGCGGGGATCAATATATATATTTATATATATACTAGTTTTTAGCCCTCACATGAAACTACGGTGAGCACCTCTCTTTTTTTTTTTTTTTTTCCCCCTCATCCTTCTTCTCTTGTTGTTAATTCCATCCGAGGACACGGGCAGGAAAGCAAAAAGAGCTACTAGCATGGTGGCATGACATTTGGGTTGCTGGGGTGAGGACACTCATTGGCATGTGGTTTTGTTTAAACATTGTTGGTGGTGCATGGAGAGGAGATACTGTCGTTAAATGTGACACTGTATGGAGTTCCACTTCTTTTGGAGTGGAGTGTAAGTAAGATCATAGGAAGGCACCACTACTGGTAAAACTTTAACATGATGGGATGAAAAAGAAGTATCATGTGACTGTGTGTGTGAGAACTGGTAACTGTTTACCCCTGGACTGATGGAAGTCTTAAAGCGGTACAGCTGTAGAAAATGCTTTGTGATAAGAGGAATCCAGCATGGGCCTCGACAGAATAGGATCACAGGTTTCTGGTCTTGGACAGACACAGACATAACAAATGTTAAAGAAAATAAAGTTCTTTGGTTATCGCACACCAAGCTCGAGTCCAATGAGTTTGAGCCGAATTAAGGAACAGTTATGGCGTACTTGGAAGCTGTTTTGCTTCAAGTTGGGCTAATAACCGGACAGTTATTTGATATGAAACTTTCGTAAGGTACTCAACGCAACGCAAAAGAGCTCGCTTCTCTTCACGCGTCTGGACCAAAATATCATACCAACTGTAATTTGGCTTAGCGGTCGGTACCTTTCTGATCCCCCTTTGGATGAGCTTTTAAGTTGAAGTGCTACGAATCGTACGTTTCTGTGACGACATGATAAATACGTGATACATTTACCACAATGGGGAGTTGTGAACCATAAAAGTGACAGCCAGGGGAGCACGGCAGGCGACCGACCCCATGTTTCATAACTCTCAAGGAGCTTTCAAGGACAGTCAGTACAATGCAGGCATTAAAAATTCATGATTTTTTGTAAGTGAATCAGCTCAAAATTATATATATATATATATATATATATATATATATATATATATATATATATATATATATATATATAAAATTAAAATATATTTAATTAAATTTAAATTTAAATTTGATCGAATCAAAATTCTATACTAGAAATTCAACGTCAATGATCTAAATCATTGGATGTGATCTATTATGTTAAACTGCTTGCACACTAAAAATCATATCCAAATTTGATCATATCAAAATTTTATAATAAAAATTCTACTAAATCGTTAAATGTGATCTATTATCTCAAACTACTTACATACTAAAAATTATATGATTTAAAAATTTCTAATCTATATATTAAGTAATTCAAAAATATATCTAATTTAATTTTATTTAGACTATCTAATTTTTGACTACTTGATACATAGGCTAGGGATCTTCAAATCATATGATTTTTGATGTGTAAGTGATTTTGAAATAGTAGATCACATCCAAT
>QRFJ01001978.1:228628-231128 GCA_006176705.1 Cocos nucifera | reverse complement strand
AAAAATATAAATTTAATTTATCTAGTAAGTTTTAAATTAATTACCTCTCTATGCACATGACTGGCCATAGACCCATGGCTTAGAGTGTGCGTATAATCCTGGGCTGCACGGTTATCTCAGTTCTGATGGAAGGTAGCCTAACAAGTATTAAAATAAATAATAAATATTTAAAAAATATTTAAATAAAATTTTAAGCATATTAAAAAATTCAAAAGTTAGAAATTTTATCTCAAACTCCTGGCTCCTCCAGTGTCTAACCATCCTCTCCCACTGACTTGGAGGACAATCCTGTATCTAGGAAACAAGTTCCTCTGGAGTGTCTCATATGTGCTCGAACCATTCTCTATGGAGCTTGACCTTGTAACCTCGATACAACTCTCCGATCTTCTTCAATCGAGCATCTCGAGCTCTCTCATGATCGGGAAAGTCGTAACTGCACAAATTTATCAAAAATCTGTTACAAAATTATTCTAATCAAACATATATAGTGTAAACATATAAAATGCATAAATATAATTAAGATGCACATACTTATCCATATCTCCTCCCATATCCGATCTCTGATGGTAGCATCCATCAAACGCTAGTCTCTAGGCTCTATGAAAATGATGTTCGACCGCCTCACAAGCACTCCAAAAGAGAAATACATCTTTCATGCGGTCTCCCCTACCGGCCTCTTCCCTACCGACCTCTCCTTCGCATCATATTGCACCATCATCTAATGCTGGCGGTTTCACACGTGTACCATACATGTGGGATCGTAAAATATCTGGTTGGATGATGCACCTACAATGCAAATATATTATGCAAATATATGTGTACAAATACTATATAAAAAATAAAGTTGTGCTAATATAATAAAAATATACACTTTTATGTCTGCGATGGTAGAGACTCAGCTGCCAGTGGAGTAGATGCCACCGGTGGAGTAGATGCCGACGGTGAAGGTTCCTGAGTAGCCAATGCCGAGGTGGATGGAGTATACTTCGACTGCTCTTTGGATGCTTAACTGCGTGTAATCTGCCGAGGGGTAGGGATGAAAGCTAGATGGTATTTTAGTGCCATCATGACCTACAACGTTAATGAACATTAATCAATATAACATCGTGATATATCAAATTCTATTCGCTCGAAAATCGAGCCGACTTCATGCCTGAGGAAGCCGACTTCGTGCCTGAGACATCCAACTAGGATCCTCCCTCAGCTGACTCGATCACGGTCTGAGCCGGCTCGACTGCGTATCTAAATCGGCTCAGCTGTGTACCATCCCCTCGATCACTTCCTCTCTTCCTCTCTTGCCGATGACGGCGGCGAAGCCAAACCCCTCCTTTCCAACTTTTCCATTTCTCGATCTCTCTCTCGATCTCCCTCATCGACGAGGTTGGACCCCATCCTTCCCTCTCTTACTCTCTCGATCTCCCTTGCCAGCAAGACCGGACCCCATCCCTCCCAATGATGCCGACGAGATTGGATCCCGTCCCTCCCTCTCTCACTCTCTCGATCTTCCACTCTTCCTCTCTCGATCTCTCTCGTCGGCGAGGCTGGACCCCCTCCCTCTCAATGATGGCGGTGGGATCGGATCCCTTCCTTCCTCTCTCAAGTACAGATTCATCGGATATTTAGATTTAGATCCGGTACGAGTAATTAAAATTAGATCCGGATCTAAATATCTAGGTTTTGATTTAAACCCAACTCGTTGACAGATCTAGTCCATAGCCATCGATATGGCACGGCCCAAGACTACCGCCACGGCATAGTCCAAAAACTATGACATGCAGATAATTATAATATTTATAATAAATATTTATAATATTTATTATAAATATTCTATAAATTATTATAAATATACATGATTAATAAATAATACTATAAAATAAAAAAAAATACCTACGGCTATAGAAAGTGGATCACACTGAAAGCTCCAAGGATCGCTGACGACAACACTAGAGGAGGATGACAGTACTAAAGGTAAGCTGTAAAATAAAAGCAAGATAGTGAGATAGAGAAGGGAGAAAAAGAGGAAAGAGAGAGTAGGGGCGGTCAGGGATGGAGGCCAGAGGAGGGGGCACAGTGACGAGGAGGCCGAAGGAGGCTTCGCACTTGATCGAGGAGGGTCAGAATGATGGTGGTGGTGGGGGGTAGGATTTTCATGGGGGTCGAAGGAGGGTCGGATGGGGGTTTGTCGGAGGGGGGTTCGTTGGGACCCAAGAAGGGTTGGATGGAGGGGCGGGGGTGGGGTGGGATTTCGCTGGGGGCCGAGCGAGGGTGGAGGGGGTTCACCGAAGGAGGAATTTTCGTGGGAGGTCGAGAGAGGGTCAGATGGAGGTTCGTCGGAGGAGATTTTGCTCGGAGGCCAAGGAAGGTCGGATGGAGGGGTGGGGGGGCTGGGTGGAGGGTGGCAGGTGGCGGGGAGGGACGGTCGGGGATGGAGTTCGGAGAGGGAGGGAAGGAGGGGTGGTACCAATAGGGGGAGGAGGGGTGACACCAATCGGGGGGGAGA
>QRFJ01001978.1:221128-223628 GCA_006176705.1 Cocos nucifera | reverse complement strand
AGTAGACTGATAGTGACAACCGTAGCCGTTCGATAGCTGACTGCTCAAGATCGCGTGAGAGGAGCATCGTTTGCAGCAGACTGATAGTGACAGCCATAGCTATCTGATAGCTGGCCGCTCAAGGCCGCGTTGGGGCACCACCTACAGCAGACTGATAGTGACAGTCATAGCCATCCGGTACTGAGCCGCTTGTAACCACGTGGAGGGATGAAGAGCTTTGACATATATCAATTTCAGAGAAGTTTGGATTCCTAAAGGAAATACGACTAGAGAGGATCATCCGGGAGGAATGCTACTTGAAATCTGGAAGTGTTCCACTAGAAAAATTTAGATGGAGTTTGACTGATGGAGAAGTCCAAAAGAAGTCCGACTGATGGAGAAGTTTGACTAAAGAAAAAGTCCGAAAGGAGTTTAGCTCTTAAAGGAATTTGGCTAAAGAAAAAGTTCAGGAGGAGTTGGGCTCCTGGAGGAATCCGATTGAAGGAGAAGTCCTAGAAGGAGTTCGACTCCTAGAGGAATCTGATTGAAGAGAAGTTTGACTCCTGAAGAAATCTAACTAAAGAGAGTCGGAGGGAGTTGGCTCCTAGAGGAATCTGACTGAAAGAGAAGTAGGAGGAAGTTTGGCTCCTAGAGGAATCATTGAAGAAGAAGTCCTAGAAAAAGTTTGACTCTTGAGGAACCGACTGAAGGAGAAGTCCGCAGGAAGTTGGGCTCCTGGAGGAATCTGACTAAAGAAGAAGTCTGAAAAAGTTTGCTCCGAAGGAATCCATCTAAGGAGAAGTCCGAAAGAAGTTTGGCTTTGAGGAATCCGATTGAAGAATAGTCCTGAAAGGAGTTTGGCTCTTGGAGGAATTCGATTGAAGAAGCAGTTTGAAGAATGTTCGGCTCCTGAAGGAATCTAATTGAAGAAGAAGTTTGGAGGGAGTTGGGCTCCTAGAGGAATCCGACTGAAGGAGAAGTCCGGAGGGAGTTCGGCTCCTAAGAATCCATCTGAAGGAGAATCCTGGAGAGTTTGGCTTCTGGAGGAATTCGACTGAAGGAGAAGTCCGAAAGGAGTTCGGCTTCTAGAGGAATCCAATTGAAGGAGAAGTTCGAAAGGAGTTCGATTGACGGAGAAGTTTGATCGAAGGAGAAGTTTGAAAGAAGTTCGGCCATCGAAGGAGTTTGATTGCTTGAAGAAGTTCGACTAGGGTTTGACCGTTGGAGGGAGTTCGGGGGGTTCGATCGCTGGAGAAGTTCGGTTGCTAAAGGAGTTCGATCGAAGTTTGACTGTTGGAGGAAGAATTCCCAATCAAAGCTTTTCAATGATTACCAATCGCATTAGGCTAAGCATCAGACTGAACTTCAATGGAAGCGGAGTTTATCCCCAATAATAGTCTCCTCACTCTCGAATTCAAAATTCGAAGGAAGGAAGTACAAAAAGGCGACTGCCAAAGTCTTTTTTCGAATTCTGAATCCACTGAGGTTGAAGCTCGAAAGATATCTTATCTCTTGCCGAGGTTGAAGGAGATCTTAACTCCTATTGAAGTTGACGTTGAAGTTCGAAAGAGATCTTATCTCCTACTGAGGTTGAAGAAGATCTTATTTTTTATTGACGTTGACGTTGAAGCTTGGGAGAGATCTTATTTCCAGCCAAGATTGAAGGAGATCTTATCTTCTATTGACATTAAAGTTCGGAGAAGATTCTCTCCAGCCGAGGTTGAAAGGAGATCTTTATTCCTGTTGACATTAACATTGAAGCTCAGGGGAGATCTTATCTCCAACCAAGATTGAAGAAGATCTTATCCTATTGACATTGAGTTGAAGCTCAGGAGAATCTTATCTCCAACAGTTTGAAGAAGATCTTATCTCCTGTTGACGTTGATGTTGAAGCTCGGAAGAGATCTTATCTCCAACCGAGGTTGAGAAGATCTTATTCTAGCCGAGGTTGAAGGTCGAAAAGTTCTTATCTCTAGCCAAGAATGAAGGAAATCTTCTCCTATTGAGTTGATGTTGAAGCTCAGGGAAGATCTTCTTCAGCCAAGGTTGAAGGAGATTTTATCTCCTATTGATGTTGAAGCTTGGGGAAGATCTATCTCTAACTGAGGTGAAGGAGTTTTAACTCCTATTGATGTTGATGTTGAAGCTCGAGGGAGATCTTATCTCTTGCTAAAGGTTGAAGAATCTTATCTCCTATTACGTTGGCTTGGGGGCACTTAAGGCCGAGATTGAAGGGATCTTATCTCCTATTGAATTGAGTTGAAGCTCGGGGAAGATCTTATCTCTAGCCGAGGTTGACTCGGTCGCTCGGGAGATCTTATCTCTAGCCGAGGTTGAAATCGCTCGGAGAGAGATCTTATCTCTAGCCGAGGTTGTGCTCGCGTTACGGACGAGGTGATCTCCTCTATAAGGGCCGCTGTCAGGGCCTCTCCCCCCATCTCGTCTTTGTGAACGAGGCCTTCGCTCGAGAGAGATCTTATCTCTAGCCGAGGTTGTCATGGTCGCTCGAGAGAGATCTTAT
>QRFJ01001978.1:19789-221103 GCA_006176705.1 Cocos nucifera | reverse complement strand
CTGAGGTTGAAGCTCGAAAGATATCTTATCTTCTTGCCGGGTTGAAGGAGATCTTATCTCCTATTGAATTGACGTTGAAGTTTCGAAAGAGATCTTATTCTCTATGAGGTTGAGAAGATCTTATTTTTTATTGACGTTGACGTTGAAGCTTGGGAGAGATCTTATTTCCAGCCAAGATTGAAGGAGATCTTATCTTCTATGACATTAAAGTTCGGAGAAGATCTTATCTCCAGCCGAGGTTGAAAGGAGATCTTATCTCCTGTTGACATTAACATTGAAGCTCAGGGGAGATCTTATCTCCAACCAAGATTGAAGAAGATCTTATCTCCTATTGACATTGAACGTTGAAGCTCAGAGAAGATCTTATCTCCAACAAGGTTTGAAGAAGATCTTATCTCCTGTTGACGTTGATGTTGAAGCTCGGAAGAGATCTTATCTCCAACCGAGGTTGAAGAAGATCTTTATCTCTAGCCGAGGTTGAAGGCTCGGAAAAGTTTCTATCTCTCAGCCAAGAAATGAAGGAAATCTTTCTCCTATTGACGTTGATGTTGAAGCTCAGGGAAGATCTTATTCTTCAGCCAAGGTTGAAGGAGATTTTATCTCCTATTGATGTTGAAGCTTGGGGAAGATCTTATCTCTAACTGAGGTGAAGGAGTTCTTAACTCCTATTGATGTTGATGTTGAAAGCTCGAGGGAGATCTTATCTCTTGCTAAGGTTGAAGAAGATCTTATCTCCTATTGACGTTGAAGCTTGGGGGGATCTTATCACCAGCGAGATTGAAGGAGATCTTATCTCCTATTGAAGTTGAGTTGAAGCTCGGGAAGATCTTATCTCTAGTCGAGGTTGAAGGAGATCTTATCTCCTATTGACGTTGAAGCTCGAGGAGATCTTATCTCTAGCTGAGATTGAAGAAGATCTTATCTCCTGTTGACATCGATGTTGAAGCTCGGAGGCCATCTTATCTTCAGCCAAGGTTGAAGGAGATCTTATCTCCTATTGATGTTGACGGTTGAAGCTTGGAGGAGATCTTATCTCCAGTTGAGGTTGAAGGAGATCTTATCTCCTATTGAAGTTGACGTTGAAGCTCAGGGGAGATCTTATCTCAGGAGGTTGAAGGAGGATTTTATCTCCTATTGAAGTTGACGTTGGAAGCTCGGGGGAGATCTTATCTTCCAGCGAGGTTGAAGGAGATTCTTATCTCTATTGACGTCGACGTTGAAGTCTAAAAAGATCTTATCTCCTATCGAGGTTGAAGGAGATCTTATCTTCTGTTGACATTGACATTGAAGCTCGAGGGAGATCTTATCTTCAGTCGAGGTTGAAAGAGATCTTATCTCCTATTGACGTTGATGTTGAAGCTCAAAAGAGATCTTATCTCCAGTCAAGATTGAAGGACTTCGACTTGCTCATATTATGATGAGGTTCTTCTCCTGTTCTTAATGATGCATGCTAATTTATAGTTATAGCAAGTGCACCAGTCGATCAAGTAATAAAGTGAATGAGTAGAGTATCGTTCCTAGAGGATTGAAAAATAAGTATTGAAAAGCTCTTTCCTATGCTTTATTTAGAAGATCGATTTATGAGAATAAGAAATTAAAGAACAAAATAAAAAAATAATTAAAAATTTTTAAGAAAATAGAGAGAGTGTAAATTATTAGGGTTTTAAACTCAAGAGTAATGGATTACTAAGGCAATCGGTTCACCAACTCAGTCAATACAATATTCAGATTTTTAGATTAATTTTATTTCATGTGATGGTGGAGTCTCCTAATTTATTCACTATCCTTTGGTCCAGGCATAGCAAAACTATCAATATTTATTAATTACCCTTTGGTCCAGGTGTAATTTAAATAAATATTAATGCATTAAGTTTTGTGAAACCCTCTAATTAAAATACGCTGCATCCAAAGCGCACTAAAATTTCTGCATGCATATGAATTCTAATTTGATTCATAATACAAGGTATATAATCAAGAAGCAATAACATAGATGTACTTGGTTCGTAACATCTATGTTCATCAGATCAATTAGAAGATGGTCAGTAATCTAAAAGCATTAAGATCAGATTTATATACTCCTCATGAATAAAATTTAAAAATAAATCATACTGAATATTGCATCAAAAGAGTGGCTACACCTTAGCCTTAGTAAAAAAAAATTTAGTTCATGATAACAAGTTCAAAAATAATAAATAAAATAAAAAAGCATAGAGAAATTAGACTGTTTGATTGCTGAAATTGATTATCCATTGCTCTTGGTGTGGAGAACTTGAGTGAAGAAGAAGATGCTCCTTGATCGATGTCTTGATTGTCGAAGAAATCAAAAACTCTTTTTTCTTTCTCACAAATCACTCTTCTCTTTCTACCTCTCTCCTCTCTTTTTTTTTTCTTTTTATTTTTTTTATTTTCTAACTCTCTCCCTCTTTCTCTTTTTCTCTTTTTCTCTTTCCCTCTCTCTTTCTTATGACTTCTTTCTTCTCTCCCTCTCTCTCATTTTTTTTTCACGGCAACAACAGGTTTTTATAGATAAAGAGATTGATTTTCCCCCAAAATCCATTAAAAATTAGGTTTAAGACTCCCAAAACAACTCAAATTAGGATCTGGGTAATTCTGCCCGTTAGATGTTGATCATGTTAGATATATATGCCCTAGAAGCCAGAATTGGCTGACACTTGTAATACACTTCTAGGGGCAAAATTATAATTTTGACTATAATCAATAAAATGGGATTATTTTCTATCACATATGTGTATTTAGTGTCTGTGATACATCCTTTGAGTTAATGGTAATGATAATTCATATTTTCAAGAGTTAAAAATTTAAGACATGAATAATCATTATTAACTCATAAAATGCTCCCGACCATAGGATCATCACGAGGATGGTGATTGATCCGGAAGGTTGGTGTACAATCGCTTCTCTTTAGTAGATGAGTCTTAAGTCTACGGTGTGGAGACACCGGAAGCGAGAGTATAGGTACTCGTTAGAGAACGAGGGCACTGAGCGTGACCACCTCGAGTAGTCATTAGGGAGTCTACCTTCTCGTCAATGACTGACTCGATGCTGCAGTAGTGTGTCTGGTTCTTTGACCTGAGGTGCATCGGCAGTTCACCTTGAGGGTGTTATAGTTTGACTACACCATTACTCGGTCTCCTAGCCATATGGAACCCTGAGGTGTATGTTGGCTATAGCATGTTCATTGTAGGAACTGGATGGCATCAAGATGGAATCTATCTACCTCGGTGGTAGAGGAGCAGCCCTATGATAATCATGAGAATCAAGTCCAGAAGTCCATGGCCATGGCAGAGTGAAATAATAGAAAGAGTTTCTATTTAGATTTTCACATTGGACTCGAATCGAATGATTACATCATATGACAGAAGACTAGGGTTTGACGAGTTTACCTTAACCCTAATCTGATCGGGGCTCAAGATAGAAGAACTTAATCACACAGGTAGCTGCACCAAGAGGTTCACATTCAGCTCTGATGGGTTGCCACCATATACTGCTAGGTGTCACTGGTGGATTTTGGGAGCAATTAGAATGATTTAGATGATCGATCATTCTAGCTGTTCGAATCAGAAGAGTTCTGATCCATCGAAAGGAGTTTCGATGATGTCGATGATAGAGATCATGACATATCCCATTACCATACAGAACTGAACCTAACTGGGTCACACAAACAAGGGTTTGAATCTGGTGATCATCAATTGAACTGATCTAGTTCAATTGATCTGAATGAGATTCAATTAGGTTCAAGAAAATCGTGCTAGCACTCGATTGAACCTAACGTTCTTCTTTTACTATCATAAATAAGTTGTCCTGATCTGAGCCAAAGGAGTTTGTGCTCAATCAGAGGCCTTCATATGGTCTGACTGGAGGTTGTCCAAGTCAGAAAAGGTTGTCTTATTTTGTAAGACATTACCTGCCATTTTTGGTCACCTGCCATTTCTTGTTCTTTGACTTTGGTCAAAAGTCTACCTTTGACTGGTCAAACGTTGACCATTGATACTTTGACTTTTGACCACATGTCATGCACCTATTGGAGAGCTGGTGGGGGCCTGTCCCCTGCCAGAACCTGGCAAGGAAGAGGGCGCACGCCACCCTTGGCGTGTGCCCAAGTTGGAGGCGCCTAGGAGTCCTTGTTGGACAAGGACTCCATCTCCCTTTTGGATTCCAATTAGAGTTCTTCCTAAGAACCAACTTTGACTGGTCTTAGGCACCCTCTAAGGAGGAATCCAGGGGACTCTATTCCCACCAATCAGATTTAGATCTGATTTCACAAAGGGTTGTGATTGGTTGGGAAGAAGAGGAGTTGGATCACAGTTAGTCTATAAATAAGACCCTGTGCCCAACTCAAATTATGATTGAAAGATGATTGAATCACAATTCCCCATGCCCCAAGGCTTTTTCTCCCTCCTTCCTCCATGCCAAACCCTTCTTCTCCCTCTCCTCTCCACGTCCAAAAGGAGTTTTGGACCTTGGTTGGTGCGATCCAGATCAAAGAAAGGCGATCAAAAGCAAGAAGGCTGCACTGCTGCAAAGGACGACTGCTGATCTTCAAAAGGAGTTTTGAAGATCCTCCAGATCAGATCCAGATCTAATTTTTGGAGATGTGATAGAGAAGAAGAGGATCTCTAGATCCAGCCTGAGTGGATATCGGTAGAGGCCAGGCGCTTGCGTGGCTAGATCCAGAACCTTCCGCTGCATACAGGATCATCAACGGGTAATAGGATTACCCAAATCAGGTAAATTAAATTTGATTTAATTTATCCTTATTTTATTTTATTTATTAAAATAATAAGAATCAGATCTAAAATATCCCAAGATCTGATATAGATCAAAGAAAAAAAAATTTTGAAATATATCTCTTGATCTGATCAGATCTGAACGAACCTGGACCGAGAAATCAGGATTTTCCTTCAACTGGTATCAGAGCCAAGGTTCTAAAAGTGTTTAGATCTAATTTTAAATTTATTTTAATTAAAAAATAATTGATTTTAGATGTCACATGAGATGTGATCAGATCTGAAATCAGAAAAAATTAAAATTAAATGATTTGGATCTAAGATTAGAAAATATGCATGACTAGTTCTAAAATAGAATAGTTCTATAGAATAGTCTTGCATGTTTTTAATTTAATCTGATTAAATCATATTTTAGATCTATTTATTTACTATTTTTTGATATTATAATGGTTATAATAACATCTAAAAAATAGTAAATAAAAATTATTTAATTTTAAATATCATATGAGATATGATTGATGCATGTCTAGACTAGTTGTAGAATAGTTCTACATAATTATCTAGATTAGAATTTATTTTGATTAGATCAATTTAAATCTAATTTTTTAGATTATTATGAGATAATTTAGATCTGAAAATATGCATGATTCGATACATGAGATGTATGCAAAATATGCCATGATTAGATCTAATTTGTATATGAGATATATGATATAGATCTAAAACTATTTTGTAGTATTGCATGTTCCTGATTAAGGCATTCCTCTTGGCCGTCCGGTCATAAGAACGAAGAAGGATTTAAAGGCCCTCTCTTTCCATTCGATGGGGTGTTCTTATGATGTGTAGGGGTGCTGCGTGTTCGTCCTTAATCAGAAATCCAAAACTTACTTTCTGCAAAACCCTAGATCCTGAAACCCTAGGATTTATTGTGCATATTTTGTTTATGAACCCTACTTAATTAAAAATTAAGATTATGAAATATTAATTAGGTCTAAAATTGAGAATTTCAGATCTAAGACATATTCATAATACTGGGTTCGGGCTTGGGTAGCTCAATTAGGTCTAAGCGGTTGATCAAACCGAATCAAGAGTTGGTTAGATGGGATCAACAATGCTTAAATTGACCAGCCTAATAGGATTAAGTCTGGGTCAAGATCGAGTCACGATCAAGCAAGACCTAATTAGGCTCAGAGGTTAGAGTCTGGATTGTAGGCTAACCCAATTGGTTCTGGCTCAACAATTTGGTGTCTAAGGTAAGTTTGGCACATACGACCGACTGATTTTTAATTGGAAGCTACTCGACCTGAATGCATTCTTGTACGAGTTAATGGCATATTCCTTCCACCGGATCTCACTTACCTGGCCATATCTGTTGACACAGTTCTGATCTGAGGTGGTCAATAATCCGAGCTAACCCATGCCACTAGGTTAGTCATAATTGTTATGACTATGACAAGTCTAGTTTAATGAGACCTGAATCAATTCTCCCTAAGAAAAGATTAAGTCTGAGGTCTTCCACCATTGTAGATGTGCGGGCCCTTCCCGGGGTTGATTGTTCTCGGCTGGATACAGTGGCTCAGTTGCACCGAAAAGATGCAACCATGTCTATTAGGCATTGGATGCTATGGGCTGGAGGATGAGTTGGGCTCAATATTTCGGATACGGTGAGAGACTCAATTAGGAACCCAGTCTATGCAAATGGTGGGTCTGACTTAACTAAGGAGTGGATCAATATTTCGGATACGGTGAGATTCATGAATTAGAGACCAAGTTTGGGTGCACCATGATTAGAGAATCATTGAACAAGAGTTGTTCACTCATTGGCTAACCCATCACCAATAACTGTTAGGTGAGGTGATGAGTCAGTTGGTGAGACCGCACCACCCACTAGAAATCATTAATCATGGAGATTTTCGCATCTCTACAGAGGGAGTGTAGGGATCCGAGAAAATAGTGGGAGCTAATTTATTTAAAAATAAAATTCCTAAATAAATTGGTCAAGTCATAATTACAGTATCTAACTAGAATCTTTGACTCTCTACAGAAAAATGTCTGCGTCCAACCCATTGGCACGTATCCTGGACACACATAGACTGACCGGACCCAATTATAAAGATTGGCTCAGGAACTACAAAATAGTTTTGGGTTCCGAGAAGTTAACCCATGTACTGGACCAGGACCCTCCCACCTTACCAGCCCGTCCATCCATTGAACAGAGAGCGTCTCTGGAGAAATGGATAGACGAAGATAATAAGGCCAGATATTACATGTTGGGCTCGATGTCTGATGAGCTCCAGCGCCAACATGAAGGATATCGGGACTGCTCGCCAAATGTTGGCTCACCTGCAGGAGATGTTTGGTGAACAGAGTCGCGCAGCCAAATATCAAGTCACGAAATGACTTTTTAAGGCTAAGATGCGTGATGGGCAGTCAGTCCAAGATCACTGTCTGACAATGATCAAGGACATGGAAGAGCTTGAGAAGCTCGGTGTGAAGTTAGACTTGGACCTGCAGAATGATATTATTCTGCAATCCTTGACTGATGCATATGGGCAATTCATCATGAATTACCACATGCATAAACTTCAAAATTTCTTGGCCGAATTAATGAATATGCTGGTTACCGCTGAGCTTTCTATGAAAGGTTCTAAAGGCTCAGTTCTTGCTATGGAATGGACTTCTTCCAAAAGAAAGTCTTATGGAAAGAAAAAGAAGTCTGCGAAAAAGCAGAAGGTGGAAGGAACAAAGAAGAAGAAGGCAGAACCGAAGAAAAAGCCGCTGTCAAAGGAAAGTGTTTCATTGTTTTCATTGCACAGCGACAGGCCATTGGAAGCGGGACTGGAACTGTCCTACTTACCTGGCCACCCTGAAGAACAAGAAGGAAGGTCCTTCTAAGGACCATTGTAACATTCTTTATGAAAGAAATAAAATTGCAAATTTTCTTATTAATGGTCTTTATCAGCTTCATATTGATGTACCTATTCTAACTATCGAGCAAAACGTGAATGCCAAACGACCTAGGGATAGTCCAAACGATAGATATCTATGGCACCTGAGATTAGGTCATATAGCAGAAGATAGGATCAACAAATTGGAGAAAAATGGGCTATTGAGTCCATTGACTTTTGAGTCATATCCAACTTGTGAATCCTTGTCTTCAAGGCAAAATGACTAAACTCCCTTTTGTTGGACATGGGGAGAGGGCCACAGATCTCCTTGCCCTAGTACATACTGATGTGTGCGGCCCATTTGATGTGCCGGCTAGAGGCAATTTTGTCTACTTCATTATCTTTACCGATGATCTGTCTAGGTATGGGTATGTGTATCTTATGAGACATAAGTCTGAAGCTTTTGAAAAGTTCAAAGAATTCAGACATGAAGTAGAAAAATAAACTGGAAAACCCATTAAGGTTCTTCGATCAGATCGAGGAGGTGAATACCTTAGCCGAAAATTCCTAGACTATCTAAAGAAAAATGGCATAGTCTCTCAATGGACTCCACCAGGAACACCTCAACTCAACGGAGTTTCAGAACATGGAGAAATCGGACCCTATTGGATATGGTTCGATCCATGATGAGCTTCACAGACCTCCCTGATTTTCTTTGGGGACACTCATTGTTAACTTCAATTTATCTACTGAATAGGGTTCCCTCTAAAACCGTTCCTACCACACCGTATGAGATATGGCACGGTAAGAAACCAAGTCTGAGTCATCTCAGAATTTGGGGTTGTCCGGCTCATGTCAAAAGACAACAAGCGGACAAGTTAGAGTTTAGGTCCTTTAGAGCTCGATTCATAGGATATCCTAAAGAGTCATTAGGATACTATTTCTACATTCCAGAAGACCACAATGTGATTGTGAGTCGACATGCCATCTTTCTTGAAAAATAGTTTATTCAAGATAGCGGCATTGGAAAGCAGATTAAGCTTGATGAGAAAGTCTCACAAGTACAACGAGCTAAGGACCAATTGGAACCAAATCAGGTTGAGCCAATAAGAACACTACCTCCTCCACCTCGTAGATCGGAAAGAGTTTTTCCGTCCCCCTGAAGAGATACTTAGGTATTATTTCAGAGGAAGTAGAGAAAATGTTCCTCGTAGGTAATGGTGCTCATGGTGATGATCCCAAAACCTACAACGAGGCGATATCAGATATCGACTCCGAGAAATGGCTAGAGGCAATGCAGTCAGAAATTGACTCGATGCACTCAAACCAAGTCTGGACCTTGGTAGATCCACCAGAAGGTATAGTACCTATTGGGTGTAAATGGATCTTCAAGAGAAAGATTGGTGCAGATGGGAATGTGGAGACATTCAAGGCTAGACTAGTGGCAAAAGGTTATAGTCAACGCGAAGGCATTGACTATCAGGATACCTTTTCCCAGTGGCTATGCTAAAATCCATCCGCACATTGCTTGCCGTTGCAGCCTATTTCGATTATGAAATATGGCAAATGGATGTGAAAACGGCATTCTTAAATGGATATCTTGAGGAAGATATCTATATGGAACAGCCGCTAGGTTTCACATCCAGTGATACTGATCACAAGGTTTGCAAGCTGCAAAGGTCCATATATGGACTTAAGCAAGCATCTCGGAGCTGGAACACTCATTTCAATGATGTGATCAAAATGTTTGGTTTCATCAAAAATGAAGAGGAACCATGTGTTTTCAAAAAGGTCAGTGGGAGCGCTGTTGTCTTCCTCGTATTGTACGTGGATGACATCCTCCTTATTGGGAATGATGTTCTCATGATGACAACAGTCAAATTATGGTTGTCCAAGGAATTCTCCATGAAAGACCTAGGCGAAGCATCCTTTATTCTAGGAATTAAGGTCTATAGGGATAGACCGAATAGGATGCTAGGACTTTCACAGAAGATGTACATAGAGAAAGTACTAAAGAGGTTTAGTATGGAAAACTCTAAGAGGGGATTAATACCCTTCAGACATGGTATTCATCTTTCCAAGAAGATGTGCCCTAGCACACCTGAGGAAATAGAATGCATGAGCAAGATCCCTTATGCTTCTGCAATAGGGAGCCTCATGTATGCCATGCTATGTACACGACCTGATATAGCCCATGCTGTGAGTGTCACAAGCAGATATCAGTCAAATCCAGGTGAAGAACACTGGACTTCTGTGAAATGTATCCTTAAGTACTTGAGAAGAACTAAGGATATGATGTTGGTCTTTGGTAACGGAGAACTCCAAGTCCAGGGATACACAGACTCGGATTTCATGTCCGATATAGATGATCGAAAGTCGACATCTGGGAGTCTGTTTGTGTGCAATGGTGGTGCTGTCAGCTGGAAGAGTTCCAAGCAAATGGTGATAGCAGATTCCACCATGGAAGCAGAATATATCGCTGCATCAGAGGCTGCGAAGGAAGCATTCTGGTACAAGAAGTTTGCTGCAGAAATTCGGAGTAATGCCATCAGATGCCATTCCTCTATACTGCGACAACAATGGCGCCATAGCCCTTGCTAAGGAGCCGAGGTCTCACCAAAAATCCAAGCACATTGAGCGGCGATACCACCTCATCCGCGATTACCTCGAGAAGGGTTATGTCGAGGTCAAGAGAGTCAACTCCACAGATAATGTGGCAGACCCACTTACAAAGCCGTTGGGCCAGCAGAAGATCGAAGCCCACCTTGAGAAGATGGGACTTAGACTTGTAGCCAATTGGCTTTAGGACAAGTGGGAGATTGTTAGATATATGTGCCCTAGAAGCCAGAATTGGCTGACACTTGTAATACACTTCTAGGGGCAAAATTATAATTTTGACTATAATCAATAAAATGGGTTATTTTCTATCACATATGTGTATTTAGTGTCTGTGATACATCCTTTGAGTTAATGGTAATGATAATTCATATTTTCAAGAGTTGAAAATTTAAGACATGAATAATCATTATTAACTCATAAAATGCTCCCGACCATAGGATCATCACGAGGATGGTGATTGATCCGGAAGGTTGGTGTACAATCGCTTCTCTTTAGTAGATGAGTCTTGAGTCTATGGTGTGGAGACACCGGAGCGAGAGTACAGGTACTCGTTAGAGAACGAGGGCACTGAGCGTGACCACCTCGAGTAGTCATTAGGGAGTCTACCTTCTCGTCAATGACTGACTCGATGCTGCAGTAGTGTGTCTGGTTCTTTGACCTGAGGTGCATCGGCAGTTCACCTTGAGGGTGTTATAGTTTGACTACACCATTACTCGGTCTCCTAGCCATATGGAACCCTGAGGTGTATGTTGGCTATAGCATGTTCATTGTAGGAACTGGATGGCATCAAGATGGAATCTATCTACCTCGGTGGTAGAGGAGCAGCCCTATGATGATCATGAGAATCAAGTCCAGAAGTCCATGGCCATGGCAGAGTGAAATAATAGAAAGAGTTTCTATTTAGATTTTCACATCGGACTCGAATCGAATGATTACATCATATGACAGAAGACTAGGGTTTGACGAGTTTACCTTAACCCTAATCTGATCGGGGCTCAAGATAGAAGAACTTAATCACACAGGTAGCTGCACCAAGAGGTTCGCATTCAGCTCTGATGGGTTGCCACCATATACTGCTAGGTGTCACTGGTGGATTTTGGGAGCAATTAGAATGATTTAGATGATCGATCATTCTAGCTGTTCGAATCAGAAGAGTTCTGATCCATCGAAAGGAGTTTCGATGATGTCGATGATAGAGATCATGACATATCCCATTACCATACAGAACTGAACCTAACTGGGTCACACAAACAAGGGTTTGAATCTGGTGATCATCAATTGAACTGATCCTAGTTCAATTGATCTGAATGAGATTCAATTAGGTTCAAGAAAATCGTGCTAGCACTCGATTGAACCTAACGTTCTTCTTTTACTATCATAAATAAGTTGTCCTGTCTGAGCCAAAGGAGTTTGTGCTCAATCAGAGGCCTTCATATGGTCTGACTGGAGGTTGTCCAAGTCAGAAAAGGTTGTCTTATTTTGTAAGACATTACCTGCCATTTTTGGTCACCTGCCATTTCTTGTTCTTTGACTTTGGTCAAAAGTCTACCTTTGACTGGTCAAATGTTGACCATTGATACTTTGACTTTTGACCACATGTCATGCACCTATTGGAGAGCTGGTGGGGGCCTGTCCCCCTGCCAGAACCTGGCAAGGAAGGAGGGCGCACGCCACCCTTGGCGTGTGCCCAAGTTGGAGGCGCCTAGGAGTCCCTTGTTGGACAGGGACTCCATCTCCTTTTTGGATTCCAATTAGAGTTCTCCTAAGAACCAACTTTGACTGGTCTTAGGCACCCTCTAAGGAGGAATCCAGGGGACTCTATTCCCACCAATCAGATTTAGATCTGATTTCACAAAGGGTTGTGATTGGTTGGGAAGAAGAGAAGTTGGATCACAGTTAGTCTATAAATAAGACCCTAGCGCCCAACTCAAATTAATTAGATGATTGAATCAGAATTCCCCATGCCCAAGGCTTTTTCTCCTCTCCTCCTCCATGCCAAAGCTTCTTCTCCCTCTCCTCTCCACGTCCAAAATAGTTTTGGAGCTTGGTTGGTGCGATCCAGATCAAAGAAAGGCGATCAAAAGCAAGAAGGCTGCACTGCTGCAAAGGACGACTGCTGATCTTCAAAAGGAGTTTTGAAGATCCTCCAGATCAGATCCAGATCTAATTTTTGGAGATGTGATAGAGAAGAAGAGGATCTCTAGATCTAGCCCGAGTGGATACTGATAGAGGCCAGGCGCTTGCGTGGCTAGATCCAGAACCTTCCACTGCAAACATGATCATCAACAGGATAATAGGATTACCCAAATCAGGTAAATTAAATTTGATTTAATTTATCCTTATTTTATTTTATTTATTAAAATAATAAGAATCAGATCTAAAATATCTTAGATCTGATATAGATCAAAGAGAAAAAATTTTGAAATATATCTCTTGATCTGATCAGATCTGAACGAACCTGGACCGGGAAATCAGGATTTTCCTTCAGATCAAACGGTCCAAAAACCACTTAAAAACCTCTTAAAATAATCCAGATCAAGTCAAATTTTATATCAGCCATTGGATCAATCGTTAGATTGAATCTGGACCGTCCGATCACATAGAAAGAGGCCTTCTGATCTTTAGTTTAACATCGAGATGAATCTCAGCCGTTGGATCTCGATCGGGAGCTATGGATGTCGTTCATCAACGCCTTCTTTTCAGCCGTCCGATCAAGTTTCAGTGAATGCCATCCATTGGATCAGATAAAATTTCCAAATTATCCTTCGTAGACTATGCGCGAGCCCGGTGTTGCATGGACCACCGCATTCTTCAGCCAATCAGAGCACGCTTTTTGCTATGAAATTTTTAAATTGCCCTTCAGATGGTCCACCGTGCGCCGTGAAAAATGCTGACATCATCCTGACGTCAGCGTTGCATCGGTGGGTCAGTCTGCTATTGCGATTGAATCGGGCCGAACCGCTGAGCCGATTTTCTGAACCGATTTGAATCGAACCAATTTTTTTTTTTTTTTGAAATTCAATTCTGGGCTCGTTTGAAGTCCGTTTTGCCTGAAATTTATTTCATCTGAACCAGAAAAATAAGATCTTCACATTGGTGGCCTTCTTTCCTACATAAGATTAATAAAAATATCAATTTCTAAAAAAATAGATTAATTTATTTTATAATTTAATACTTTTATTAGTATATTTTTACCACTTATCACACCCCCCAACTTAGTCATTGCTAGTCCCTTAGCAATGTTTTATTTAATACCATGTTTCAATAAGATTATCCATCACAAAGATAAAATCTAGGATTAAAGGTCAAAAAGTTTAGAAAATACTGCTAACTAAGCATTGAGCTTCAGAAGCAAATTTTTCAGTCAATACAATTAAAAACTTTCTTAGAGTACATCAAAGATCTATAGCACTTGTGTTCGTGATGACTAACTTTAGCATTTCAGTATTAAATTAAAAGAACAAAAGTATCCTCTCTTATCACCTATTTTGGTCAATTTTCTATACATTCTCAATTTTATACTCATGAATTAAGGTAGCTTTCACACTGCCTTTTCTTTCTTTTTTTTTTTTTTACTGTGCTGAGCATCCTGGCCTTTCCTTCACCATTTTACGTGAATTTTCACACTTGACCTAGGTGCAGAGACCCAGTTACTAGGCTTTGGGCAATCCACATATACTCTATCTTTTGCACTTTATTTATAGGCAGGTAGCTCTTTCCTTAAATTCAAGTTTCTTTGATTAGAATGTATATTAATTATCAATTTTTAGTGATAATTGAATCCTCAGTTGGCCTTATAATCAATACCTACTTTGCCTTGTTAGTGTGCATGTGCAATAAAAAGTGCTAATAATCTTTTAATGACCTAAGTAGGCTTGCTAAAAGTTGACCAAATAATCTACTTCTTTAACTCGTTACATTCATTAGCAAATAATTCTATCTTTTATCACTTATCCAGTTTATCTTGCTCAAGATTTTCTTCTTGACACATGATTTTTTTTTTTTTAATTATTCTACATTGTCTTAAAGGAGAAAGAAAAATAAAGGGTGTAATAAAGGATAGGAAGGAATACACCTGATTTGGTTCAGTCTGGTTCTTTGGAGCTTTGAAATTTTGCTTGAGCTCTCATTGATTTTTCTGCAAAATTGAAAATACACACCAGAGCAGTAAAAGAGCAACAATAAATTACTAAAAAATAAAAGAAAAAAAAAATGATCAAAACTAAAAAGAAAAGAAACAACCTATCTAGTAGTTCTGATTTATAGTCTTCAGCTTGACTTTCTTTGAGTTCTAAAGTGGATCAATCTGGTGCCACTTCAATTGGAATACTTTCATGTTTGATCGAGTCCTCTTTCAATTTGACATTGCTCGCTTTTATAGTCTCAAACCTATTTTCTACAGAATTCTCATATAATGGATTGTCAATAATATCAATTAGAAAATAAGTTTGATTATCATCAGTTTGTTTAGTATCTTTGAAAACATTAAAAGTAACTTGTTCGTCTTGGACTCTAAGAATTAATTTTTTCTTGTTGAACATCTATTAAAGCTCCTCCAGTAGCTAAAAAGGGTCTTCCCTAAAATAAGGGGTACATCATAATCTTCTTTCATATCAAGAACAATAAAATCAACAGGAAAAATAAACTTGTTTACCTTTACCAAGACATCCTCCACTATACCTCTTGGATATTTAATGGATCTGTCGGCTAATTGAAGAGTAATAGTGGTAGGCTTTGGTTCTCCTAGACCCAGCTTCCTGAAAATAGAAAAAGGCATGAGATTAATGCTTGCTCCTAAATCACATAAAACTTTATCAAAACTACAATCACCAATAATGCAGGGGATAGTAAAACTCCCTGGATCTTTTAACTTCTGTGGTAATTTATTTTGAAGTATTGCTGAGCATTCTTCATTCAAATTTATTCTCTCATGCTCCTTCAGCTTTTTCTTATTTGTTAAGATTTCTTTGAGAAACTTGGCATACCTGGGCATTTGAGTAATAGCATCTACAAAAGGAATATTAATATGTAAATTCTTTAGAATTTTAAAAAAGTTAGAAAATTTCTTATCTGGATGCTGTATTTGTCTCTCTGGGAATGGTAGTGGTGGCACGTAGGGCTTCACATTTGGATCAGCAAATCGTATACCTGGAGACCATCCATCTGCTGGTTGTTATTGGTGACTGATGAATTTTAGTTGATGGTTCCTTATTTGTAGTTGGCTCTTCAGTCTCTTTCTTCTGATGTGGCTCCTCCAACTTTGTACCACTTCTTAGGGTGATAGCATTGACTTGCTCCCTTGGATTTATCTCCGTATTGCTTGGCAAGGATCCTTGAGGTCTCTTGGAGATTATCTTAGCCATTTGACCTATTTGCATCTCCAAGTTTCGAATTGCTGCTGTTTGGTCCTGTCTAAGTTTGGCTTCCAAATTTTTTATAGTTGCTTCTTGGTTTTGCATAAATTTGACCATCAGCTCTTCCATGTTGGACTTCTTTTTAGGTACTTGGAATTCCGGGGGTGGCTGTTGTGCTGCATTTTGATTACTCCATGAGAAATTTGGGTGCTGCCTCCACCCTTGATTGTATGTGTTGGAGTAGGGAATTATTTTTATTGCGGCCTGAAAAAATTACCAATATAATTAGCTGTATCAGTTATTTTAGCAAAAGGATTACCTATCTGGCAATTGCTCGTATCGTGTCCTCCTCCACATAGGTCACAAGTAATGCTCTGAATATGCATAGCTGTTCCCTTTAAGTTGTTGACTTCGGCTCTAAGGGCTGCAATTTCAGCTAGTAAGGTTGGCACGCAATCTACTCCCTGCACAGCTGCTAGTCTTTTTGGCATCATACGTTCTGTCTGCCATTGATAGCTATTTGATGCCATCTCATCGATCAGATCGAAAGCTTCTTCCTCCATTTTTTGATTAATGGTTCCTCCTGCTGCTGCATCAATCATAGAATGATTAGTAGGAGATAAACCATTATAGAAAGTTTATACCTGAAGCCATACGGATAGTTGATGATGTGGACATCTCCTCAACAGTTCCTTGAAATGCTCCCAAGCCTCATATAGTGTCTCCATGTCCATCTGCATAAAGGAAGTAATATCATTGCGCATCTTGGCAGTCTTGGAAGGTGGAAAGTACTTGGCTAAGAATTTTTGGGCTAGGACATCCCAAGTTGTGATAGAACCTGCAGGAAGAGAATGAAGCCAACTCTTAAGCTTTGTCCCGTAAAGAGAAAGAAAATAACCTTAATCTAATAGCATCATCTGACACCCCATTAATTTTAAAAGTATCACAAAGTTTGAGAAAATTAAAAATATGGGCATTCGGATCATCATGCACGTATCCACTGAATTGGACAGTTGATTGAATCATTTGGATCATCGTCGATTTTATTTCGAAGTTGTTTGCTCGTACAGGCAGTCTCCTGATGCTTGATGTTGCATCGGCTACAGATGGTGTGATATAATCATTTAATGGAATGATGTACTGGATCGAATAGCTTCATGCTGTCCTTCAGTCGCCATATCCAATCCTAGATTGATGTCGTTAGGATCTTCAGCTGCCATGTTTCTTTCTTATTGTAGTCTTCTAATGGTCCTTTCAATTTCTGGATCTAAAGGTAGTAAGTTACTATGTCCAGTACGTGTCATGCAATGAAATTTTTTTTTTAAATAATAAAAATTAAAAATAAATTTCTAAAGTAAAGCTAGGATCAAAATTTTAATATTGTTTTAGACACAATCCCCGACAATGACGCCAAAAACTTGATGCATGCTAATTTATAGCTATGGCAAGTGCACCAGTCGATCAAGTAATAAAGTGAATGAGTAGAGTATCGTCCCTAGAGGATTGGAAAATAAGTACTGAAAAGCTCTTTCCTATGCTTTATTTAGAAGATCGATTTATGAGAATAAGAAATTAAAGAATAAAATAAAAAAATAATTAAAAATTTTTTTTAAGAAAATAGAGAGAGTGTAAATTATTAGGGTTTTAAACTTCAAGAGCAATGGATTACTAAGGCAATCGGTTCACCAACTCAGTCAATACAATATTCAGATTTTTAGATTAATTTTATTTCATGTGACGGTGGAGTCTCCTAATTTATTCACTATCCTTTGGTCCAGGCATAGCAAAACTATTAATATTTATTAATTATCCTTTGGTCCAGGTGTAATTTAAATAAATATTAATGCATTAAGTTTTGTGAAACCCTCTAATTAAAATACGCTGCATCCAAAGCGCACTAAAATTTCTGCATGCATATGAATTCTAATTTGATTCATAATACAAGGTATATAATCAAGAAGCAATAACATAGATGTACTTGGTCCGTAACATCTATGTTCATCAGATCAATTAGAAGATGGCCAGTAATCTAAAAGCATTAAGATCAGATTTATATACTCCTCATGAATAAAATTTAAAAAAATAATCACACTGAATATTGCATCAAAAGAGTGGCTACACCTTAGCCTTAGTAAAAAAAAATTTAGTTCATGATAACAAATTCAAAAATAGCAAATAAAATAAAAAGCATATAGAGAAATTAGACTGTTTGATTGCTGAAATTGATTGTCCATTGCTCTTGGATGTGGAGAACTTGATGAAGAAGAAGATGCTCCTTGATCGATGTCTTGATTGTCGAAGAAAAACTTTTTTCTTTCTCTCATAAATCACTCTTCTCTTTCTACCTCTCTCCTCTCTTTTTTTTTTCTTTTTATTTTTTTTATTTCTCTAACTCTCTCTTTTTTCCTTTTTCTCTTTTTCTGACTTTTTCTCTGACTTCTCTCCCTCCTCTCTTTTTTTACACGGCAACAAGTAGGTTTTTATAGGTTAAGAGATTGATTTTCTCCCAAAATTCTTTAGAAATTAGGTTTAAGACTCCTAAAACAACTTAAATTAGGATCTGGATAATTCTACCTGTTAGATGAAAATCACTTAAAAATCTCTTAAAATAACCCAGATCAAGTCAGATTTTATATCAGCCATTGGATCAACTGTTAGATTAAATCTGGACCATCCGATCGTGTAGAAAGAGGCCTTCTGATATTTAGTTTAACGTTGGGATGAATCTCAGCCGTTGGATCTTGATCGGGAGCTGCGGATGCCATTCATCAGTGCCTTCTTTTCGGCCGTTCGATCAAGTTTCAGTGAATGCCGTCCGTTGGATCAGATAAATTTCTCAAATTATCCTCCGTAGATCATGCACGAGCCCGGTGTTGCGTTGACCATCGCATTCTTCAGCCAATCAGAGTGCGCTTATGCTGTGAAATTCTCGAATTGCCCTTTAGATGGTTCACCGTACGCCACAAAAAATGCTGACATCATCTTGACGTCAACATTGCATCGGTGGGTCGGTCTGCTATTGCGATTGAATCGGGCCAAACCACTGAGCCAGTTTTTCAAACCGATTTGAATCGAATCAATTTTTTTTTTTTGAAATTCAAATCTGGGCTCGTTTGAAGTCCGTTTTGTCTGAAATTTATTTCATCTGAACCAGAAAAATAAGATCTTCACATTGGTGACCTTCTTTTCTACATAAAATTAATAAAAGTATCAATTTTTAAAGAAATTAATTAATTTATTTTATAATTTAATATTTTTGTTAGTATATTTTTACCACTTATCACTTAATATGATCACTATTGATTGCTTTTTTCCTGTCATCACATAGTTTTTGCACCAAAAAATAATAATATTAAAATAGAGGAGTTTTATTGAAGAAAAATTATTAGTAGTACATCCTCAGATTTTTTGAATTCCAAGGTCGTGGGAGCATTGTTCCTTTGAGCTCCTTCAGACGATAAGTTTTGGGTCGGATGATCTCTTCTATTTCATACTGATCTTCTCAATTTGGGGCAAGCTTTCCTTGGCTTTGAGGCTGAGGGATGGTAGCTCACCGAAGCACTAAGTCCTCTAGAGATAGTATTGATGATGCCAAGAGGCAGCCGATCTTTTTATTGTTCCTCCCTCATTGGTGGTTCTGACTGCGGTAGTGCCCTTGGCCGATCTACTCTTGCTTCAAACCGACGTCTGAGGAATCGACCCAACCGACCTCTCCTGATGAGCTTCTCAATTTCGTCTTGGAGCTGAATGCATTCTTCAGTATCGTGGTCATGGTCACGATAGTAGAGATAGTACTTGCTTCGATTGTGCTTGTTTAGAGAAGATCGTAATTCTTCTGATCTTGATAGCTGATTCTTGATTTTCATCAAAACTTGAGTTTTAGGAGCATTAAGGGAGGCATAGTTATGGAACCCTCCGGAGGGAGAACTTCTTCGCATCCTTCTGTCGGGGCTTCTTTGATGACGAGCTCGAGGAAAAGTTCGGGCTCGCTTGCACTCGGAGGAAGTCTATGAGTGCGGCCAAACTTCATTCGGCCCTCCATCAGCAGTGGATCTATGCCGCTCTCTTGTGGCTTTCTCATCCTTCAACTTGAAGGCTTCTTCCGCTTGGGCATATCCCTCAGTCCAAACTAGGAGATCGACAAAGTTTTTGAGATACTTCTTCTCTAGGAAGAATAATAAATCATTCTTCTGAAGGCTGTCCTTGAGTGCGGCCATTGCAACAGACTGATCTAGATTCTGGACGTCCAATGCAGCAGCATTAAACTGGGTGACATAAGCCCGGATAGATTTTTCTTCTTTTTATTTGATATTCATCAGAGAATCTGAATCTCGGTGGGGATGCCGACTGCTAATAAAATGAACCACAAACTAATGACTCATCTGATCAAAAGTGAAGATCATACCCAGCTTCAATATTGAGTACCAGTTTCTTGCTGCTTCCTTTAAGGTAGAAGAAAAAGGTCAGCATAACATGACGTTTGGTGTGCCATGGAGCAGCATCATGATCTGGAAGATTTTTAGGTGATCAACCGGATCAGAGATTCTATTGTAGCTTTTAAATTGGGGGAGCTTGAAGTTCGATGGAATGGGCTCTTGCATAATTCAAAGAGAGAAAGGGAGATCGGTGCAGACGTCATCATGGTGAACTGGGGTGACGTGGTGGAGTCCCTCAATTTATCGATCCATCTTCCATAGTTTTTGATCGAGGATGTCATCTCGATCGTAGATCTTGGAAGACTTCCGACTGTGGATGGAGAAGGTTCCTTTCGGAGAAGAATCATGATCCAAGCAAGAATCCTCTGCTCTCTGTTTCTTCTTTTCAAAGGTGATGGGTATGCTAACCCAAGTGCTCCTCCTTGGGATCGATTTCTGACATCTCAATGGTGGATTTTCTATCAGAATCGCCATCGAAGGCTATCACATGCTTGCACCATTTCGGTGAGGCCCTGAATCTGCTGCATCAGTAAGTTAAACTACTCTGAATCTACCACAACCATCGATGAAGGAGGAGATTGAAGCATCGGTGATGGAGCAGGAATAGACGAATTTGGTCTAAATCTGATGGTAGAAGTGGTAGATATCCAGGTAGTCATCCTCTTTGGAGATATTTCTCAGGATTGAGGAAGAGGATGGAGATAAATCTTGAAGAAGAAGATCCATAGGATCGACTGAGTACTCCTTTAAGAATAAGGGTACCTCAAAAATAGAGAGTCCTTCCTCCAGCGTCAATCTTGTTGGTGTAGAATCTGGTCAACGCCGGATTGAGCTAAAGCTGAGGAAGAAGAGGTCGCCGTTGGTGACCTGCAAAATAAAGTTCTGTCCGGAGTCAATGGTGGTAGCTCCGGTAGGATCCTTCGACAATCAAGTTAGCTCTTCTGGCCAACAGAAATGGAGTGCTCAGAAAAAAGTTCAGCAGAGTTTCAGAAAGAGAAGAGAGCTTAGAAAAAATATATCTGATGGGTCCCTTTTATAGATGGAGCCCGGAGTAGACTGATAGTGATAGCTGTAGCTATTTGATAGCTGGTTGCTCAGGACCGCATGAGAGAAGCGCCGCCTACAGCAGACTGATAGTGACAGTCATAGCCATCCGGTAGCTAGCCGCTCAGGGCTACGTAAGTGGGCCGCCGCCTGCAATAGACTGATAGTGACAGCCATAGCCATCCAATACTGAGCCGCACGGGGCTACGTAGAGGGGTGAAGAGCTTTGACGTATGTCAATTTCAGAGAAGTTTGAACTTCTAAAGGAAATACGGCTAGAGAAGATCATCCGAAAGGAATGCTACTTGAAATCTAAAAGTGATCCACTGGAGGGATTCGGATGAAGTTCGACTGATGAAGAAGTTCAGAAGGAGTCTGACTGATGGAGAAGTTTGGCTGAAGGAATCAGATTATTATTATTGTTATAATATTATTATTATTGATGCAGAATCTGATCATTATCAAAATCAGCTGGAGCGGAGGTGGACGAGGTCACCGTCTGGACCTGCAAAATAAAGTTCCATCCGGAGCCGATGGAGGGTGGCTCCGGAAGGACCCTTCGACGATCAAGTCAGCTCTGGCCAACAAAAATGGAGTGCTTGAGAATTAGTTCCGCGGAGCTTAGAGAAGGAGAGGAGAGCTTAGAGCTTAGCGTATCTGGAGGATTCTTTTTATAGGCGGAGCTTGATGGTGACAGCTATAGCCGCATGATGGCGGGCCGCTTGAGGTCCGATAGAGTCAGTCTCGAAGGAAGGCGCCGTCTGCAGCACTGTCTGCAACGAGTTGACGGTGATAGCCATCATCGCCTGATAGTGGGTCGCTGTCGCCTGCAGCGAACTGATGGTGATGGCTGCAGCTGTTCTGATACTGAGCCACTCGGAGCTGAATGAAGGGTTGAAGAGCTTTGACGTGTACCCATATCGAAGGAGTTCAGACCTTCGAAGGGAATATAGTTGGAGAGGGTCGTCCGGGAGGAACAATAATTGTAGGAGGCCGAAAGGAGTTCAACTTCCATAGAGGTCTGGCTGGAGGAGTGCGGCTCAAGCTCGATCGCTGGAGAGTTCGGAAGGAGCTCGACCGCTAAGGAGTTCGACCGGATGAAGGAGTTCGACTAAGGCCTGGGCATTGGGAGCCAGAAGGAGCTCGACCATTGGGGAGTTCGATCGACTGAAGGAGTTCGGCTAAGGCCCAAGCGCTGAGAGTTTGAAGGAGCTCTTCCGTGGCTATCGGTTGTGTTAAACTGAGCATCGAACTAGACTTTGATAGGAGCGGACTTTATCCCCAACAATAGTCCCCCACTCCTAAGTTCGAAACTCGAAGGAAGGAAGTACAGAAAAGACGACCGTCGAAGTCCTCTTCTGGGCTCCGTGCTGATTTTGACTGAAGCTCGGAGGAGACTTCATTTCCAGCCAAAGTTGATGCTAAAGTTGAAGTCCGAGGGAGATCTCATCTCCCACCGAGGTTGAAGTAGACCTTGCCACCTACGGTCGAGGTTGGAGGTTGAGCTCCTCGGAGGTGATATCATCACCAGCGGTCGAGGTTACTTCAGGGGAACTTATCTCCTGCAGCCAAGGTTAATATGAGTGCTCAGGCGAGGTTGTCTCCGATCTTATCTCTGGTTGAGGTTGTCTCGATCGCTCAGACCGAGATTCTATCTCTGACCGAGGTTGTCTCGATTGCTTGAGCCGAGGTTGTCTCGATCGCTCGGATCGAGATCCTATCTCTGGCCGAGGTTGTCTCGGTCACTCGGACCGAGATCTTATCTCTGATTGAAGTTGGCTCAGTCGCTTAGAAGAGATCTTATCTCTGGTCGAGGTCATCTCGATCGCTCGGACCGAGGTTGTCTCGATCGCTCGGGCCGAGATCCTATCTCTGATCGAGGTTGTCTCGATCGCTCGGGTTGAGATCCTATCTCTGGCTGAAGTTGGCTCGGTCGCTCGGGAGAGATCTTATCTCCTTCAGACCTCGAAGCTCGAATTTGGACTTTGCTCATGTTAGGACGAGGTTCTCGTCTTGTTCCTAATGGGCTATGGGGGCACATTCGAACCATCGTCTGTGCCTCTCCTCCATTTCGTCTAGGGTGAACGAGGCCTTCGACTTTGCTCTCATTAGGATGAGGTTCTCCTCCTGTTCCTAACGGACTGTGGGAGCACCTTCGGACCATCGTCCGTGCTTCTCCCCCCATCTCATCTAAGGTGAACGAGACCTTCAACTTTGCTCGCATTAGGATGAGGTTCTCCTCCTATTTCTAATGGGCTATAAGGGCACCTTCGGACCGTCGTCCGTGCTTCTCCCTCCATCTCGTCTAAGGTGAACGAGGCCTTCGACTTTGCTCGCATTAGGATGAGGTTCTCCTCCTATTCCTAATGGGCTGTGGGGGCACCTTCAGACCATCGTCCGTGCTTCTCCCTCCATCTCGTCTAAGATGAACGAGGCCTTCGACTTTGCTCGCGTTAGGACGAGGTTCTCCTCCTATTCTTAACGGGCTATGGGGCACATTCGGACCATCATTCGTGCTTCTCCCCCTATCTCGTCTAAGGTGAATGAGGCCTTCGACTTTGCTCGCATTAGGATGAGGTTCTCCTCCTATTCCTAACGAGCCACTTTCATTCATTTCTTTTCTATCATCACATAGTTTTTGCATCGAGAAATAATATTATTGAAAGGAGAGAATTTTACCGAGGGGAAAGTTATTCGCAGCACATCCCCATTTCAGAGTC
The DNA here is from genome assembly GCA_006176705.1 of Cocos nucifera. NCBI lineage: Eukaryota > Viridiplantae > Streptophyta > Magnoliopsida > Arecales > Arecaceae > Cocos > Cocos nucifera. The sequence continues at coordinate 197,294 of QRFJ01001978.1, read as the reverse complement.
GTGGGGGCGTTGTTCCTCCGAGTTCCCTCAGGCAGTAAGTCCCAGGTCAGACGACCTCCTCTATCTCATGCTGGCCTTCTCAATTTGGAGCAAGCTTCTCTTGGCTTTGTAGCTGGAAGATGATAGCCCATCGAAGCGCCAAGCTCCTCCGAAGGGAACGTTGATGACGCCGTGAGGCGGCCGACCTTCTTATCATTTTTGGCTATGGCAGCGCCCTTGGCCGATCTTCTCCTGCTTCAGGCTGGCGTCGGAGGAATTTACCCAACCATCCCTTTCTGACGAGCTTCTCAATTTCGTCTTGGAGCTGAATGTATTCCTCAGTGTCGTGGCCATGGTCGCGATGGTAGAGGCATTACTTGCTTCGATTGTGCATGTCTGGGGGAGGTCATGATCCTTCTGGTCTTGGTAGCTAGTTCTTAACTTTCATACAAATTTGAGTTTAAGAAGCATTGCGGGGGGACGCAGTCGCGGAACCTTTCAGGAGGACTTTTTTGCGCCCTCTATCAGAGCTTCATGCCCCTTTGTCGGGGCTTCCTTGATGATGAGTTCGAGGGGGAGTTCGGCCTCGCTCACGCTGAACTTCATCCCACCTTTTTGTGAAACCTTCATTGGGGCTTCTTTGATGACGAGCTTCGAGGGGAGTTCGGCCTTGCTTGCACTAGGGTGGTCATGAGCATGGCCGAACTTCATTCCGCCTCCCGTGAATCCTTCCGTGGGAGAACTTCATGCCTCTTTGTTGGGGTTTCCTTGATGACGAGCTTCGAGGGGAGTTCGGCCTTGCTTACGCTGGGGTGGTCGTAAGCGCGGCTGAACTTCATTCCATCTTCTTGCGAAACGTTCTTCGACGATTGCTTTTTGCCTCTCCGGGGTGTGGCAGTGCATCTTTTTTTTATCGATCGATGCCTCAGATCGATGGCCAGTCGATGTTCCATGACCTCAGCATCAATCCCCGGCATCTCCGTGGGGGTCTAGGTGAAGACGTCCGTATTTCTCCTGAGGAAGGCGACGAGCTACTTCCGAACCTCGTCTGCCAAGTTGGAGCCGATCTGCACCGCGTGCTCCGAGTTTTCGTCATTTAAGGATATAGAGACGAGGTCCTCCATAGGCTCACCTCGCTCTTCAATGAGGTCATCGCAGAGATCTAGTTCATCAATAAAATAAGGGTCGGACCTTTCTTTCTTATGCAAGATGATTGAGTAGCAGTGCCTCGCTAGAGCCTGGTCTCCCCTGACCTCTCTGATCCCGCGACTCGTCGGGAATTTCATCTTCAAATAATAGGTTGACACCATCGTCCGAAGTGCATTTAGATCAGGTTGATCGAGAATCACACTATAGGCAGACGGAGTCCTCATGACTAGGAAGTCGACCTACGCTTTGGCTAGTTTCGGGTGTTGCCTTGCCATCACTGCTAAGGATACTATGCCTTCGACTGGTATGGCGCTGCCAGTGTATCCTACCGGAGGGGAATTCATAGGCCCCAAGCAATCATCGGGTAGGGATATTTTTGAGAAGGCATCGTAAAATAATACGTCGATCGAGCTTCCATTATTCATCGAAATGCGGCGTATATCGCAGTCAGCAATGTTCAAAAAAATTACAACCGCATCATTGTATGAAAATTAGATCCCCTGGCCGCCCGCCTCGATAAAGATCATGGGTTCCGCGGTCCTCCGCCTCTTCACCGGTCTCTCAAATCTGCTGGCCTCCCCTTGTTGAAGCCCCCCGAGATAGTGTTGATGACACCGAGAGGCGATCAATCTTTTTGCTAGTTTCCTCCACTCGGCGATAATGCCCTCAGCCGATCTTCTCGCTCCTCAGGTCTTCCCCATAGGAATCGGCCAAGTCTACCCCGCCTGACGAGTTCTTCAATCTCATCCTGGAGTTGGATGCACTCTTCAGTGTCGTGATCGTGGTCACGATGGTAAAGGCAGAACTTGTTGGGGTTACGCTTGCTGGGATGGGAATGCATTCTCTTCGATCTCGATAGTCGTTCCTTGATTTCCATCAGCACTTGGACTTTCGGGGCGTTAAGGGGGGCATGGTTGTGGAATCATCGTCGGGGAGAACTTCGACACTGAGGAGAACTTCGGCCTGCCCTTCCGTCGAGGCTTCTCTGCCTCCAAGCTCAAGGGAGAGTTTGGGCTCGCTTGCGACTAGGAGTCCGGGAACGCGGCCGAGCTTCATTCTGCTTTCCTTCTTCGGTGGGCTCGCCTAGCCCGCCAATTCGCCGCTTGTCGCTGGCTTCATTGTCCTTGGCCTCGAAGGCCTCCTCTGTCCGGGCATAACTTTCAGCCCGAGCTAGCATGTCAGCAAAATCCTTGGGATACTTCTTTTTTAGGAAGAACAACAAGTCATTCTTCTAAAGGCCGCCCTTGAGGGCGGCCATGGCGACTGACTGGTCCAGGTTTCGGACCTCCAATGCGGTGGTATTAAATCGGATGACATAAGCCTGGATAGGTTCCTCCTTCCTCTGCCTAATGGTCATTAAGGAATCCGAACCTCGGCGCGGACGCCGATTACTGATGAAGTGGGCCATGAACTGTTGGCTCATCTGATCAAATGATAAGATGGTACTCGGCTTAAGCGCCGAGTACCAATTTCTGGCAGCACCCTTAAGGGTAGAGGGAAAAGCCCAGCACAAGATGGCGTCTGACGTGCCATGGAGCAGCATCGTTGTTCGGAAGGCTTTCAGATGGTCGATCGAATCGGTGGTCCCATCGTAACTCTCGAGCTGTGAGAGCTTGAAGTTCGGCGGGATCGGTTCCTGCATAATTTTCTGTGAAAAGGGAGGGTCAGTACAAATGTCATTACCACATGAGGAGGGAGTGTGACGAAGTTCCTCGATTTGTCGGCTCATTTCTAAGAGCCTTTGATCTACAAGATCTTCACGATCTTTGATCTCCAAAGTTTTTTGATAGAATGGGTGCGAGGCTTCCTCCTGGGTCGAGCCACGGTCCAAGCAGGGGCTGTCCCTCCTTTGCCTTCCTTTTCTGGGGATCGGGGGTTGGGTAGCTCAAGTTGGCCATTTCTGGACCGAACCACACAGCTCTAGAGAGTCCCGCGTCGGTTGAGCTGGTGCTGGGGTCTACCGGTGCATGGCTTGCACCACCTCCATGAGGCCACGAACCTGCTGGACGAGTAGGTTGAACTGCTCCACATCCACCGCAGCCGCGGATGGAACCTAGGCCGCTTGGGCTGGAGTGGGAGTGGACGGATCTGAATGGGATCGGACCGCGGAGGTCGTCGATTGTCGGATCGAAGCTCTCTTGAGGGGCATTTTCTCTTCGAAAAAGAACTCTAGAGAGGAAGAAGAGAGATCTCCGGAGAGAGGAGAGAGAAATCATCGTCGAGCACTCCTTTAAGAACAAAGGGACCTCGAAGGTTCAATCCCTTCTTCCAGCATCAATTTATTGATGCAGAATCTGGTCATCATCGGAATCAGCTGGAGCGGAGGTGGACGAGGTCGCCGTCGGAACCTACAAAATAAAGTCCCATCTGAAGTCGATGGGGGGTGGCTTCGGAAGGATCCTCCGACGATCAAGTCAGCTCTGGCCAACAGGAATGGAGTGCTCGAAAATGAGTTCCATGGAGCTTAGAGAAGGAGAGGAGAGCTTAGAGCTTAGCGTATATGGAGGATCCTTTTTATAGGCGGAGCTTGATGGTGACAGCTGTAGCCGCGTGGTGGCGGATCGCTCGAGGTCCGACGGAGTTAGTCCTGGGGGAAGGCACCGTCTGTAGCGCCGCCTGCAACGAGTTGACGGTGACAGCCATCGCCATCTGGTAGCGAATCGCTGTCGCCTGTAGCGGACTGATGGTGATGGCTGTAGCTGTCCTGATACTGAGCCACTCGAGGTCGAATGAAGGATTGAAGAGCTTTGACGTATACCCATATTGGAGGAGTTCGGACTTTCGAAGAAAATATGGTTGGAGAGGGTTGCCCGGGAGGAACAATAGCTGAAGGAGGTCGGAAGGAGTTCGACTTCCATAGGGGTTTGGTTGGAGGAGTGTGGCTCAGGCTCGATTGCTGGGCAGTTCGGAAGGAGTTCGACCACTGAGAAGTTCGATCGGATGAAGGAGTTTGGCTAAGGCTCGGGCGCTGGGAGCCCGAAGAAGCTCGACCGTTGGAAAGTTCGGCCGACTGAAGGGGTTCGGCTAAGGCCCGAGCGCTGAGAGTCCGAAGGAGCTCTTCCGCGGCTACCGGTTGCGTTAAACTGAGCATCGAACTGAACTTCGGTAGGAGCGGAGTTTATCCCTAACAATTATAATATAACATAATATTATATTATATAATATAATTACATTATTAAGATAATACTTTTATTATATTATATATATTATATTTTTGTAATATAAATATAAATATTATGTATCATGTGTTATATTTATAATATATACTATAAATAATATATTATATTCTAATATATATTTATATTTATAATATATATTATAAAATATTTTGATAATATAATATTATAAATATAATAATAATATATATATAATATTATTATAATATAATATATTATAATAATATATAATATAATATATTATATATATATAATATTATAATATAATATAATATTATTATATTATAATAAAAATATATATATTATATTATATTATTATAATATTATGATAATATATTATGATATATTATAATATATTATATTTTTATAGATAGATTTTAAAGAATAGAGAAGAGAGGAGGAAGCTTGAATATTAAATAAGTAAATAATTTTAGAAAAAATAAAATATAAATTTAAAAATAAAAAGTATATAGTTAGTTTTTGATTTTGATAAAAAATAATTTATAAATTATAAATTATTTTTATTAAATATTAAAATAATTTAAATAAATTAAAATTATTTTAAAAATTATTCAGAAGCTGCGCGTCAAATACAGCATTAATCTTCGACCTAAGTTTAAGCTCTAAACTGCTCAGAGAAAGCAATTATCACGGGAAGCAATTCTTGGATGTCTCACTCACAAATCAGAATCTTTGGCCATCTCGACGACAACTTTCATCAGTCCACTGCTGTTACCGTTGCCATCTCCCCCTCTCGTTGCATGCGTTGGGAATGCACGAGCTGCCGAGCCCCGTGGATCTCCGTTCGCTCAGACCTGCAATCGTCCACGCGCGACCGGACAGGGCTCGGCAGCCGAGCTTTGGATCTTTTGGGTATCTCCGCCACGATCATTTCGTCTCCACGGGTCAGAGCCAGCAACCGTTTCCCGGTCTCCGAAGAATCCGAGATCGGGTCCCACCACGCTGCCTTCAGGGACGAGTTCAGTGGTTCGTGCACCATCCGAGTCACGGGGGGAGGGGAAAGGAAAAACTTGACCGTTGGCTGGTGGGTGATCGCTGCCTGCTCTGGCACCGGCCAGCCGGAGACAAAAGCTTCGTACCGGACCCGAAAACCACACAACTGGGCTTTGACGTTCGCGTCATAACGAATGATGGCAACCATTATCAACAAAAGCGCTGGATTACGAGACCCGTTCTACCATCGCGAATTTTATGGGGAAGGTTGTACATCTGCGGGCTGCAGCATTAGAGTTATTAACGTGGAGTCAAAATAATGTCAGCTACAAGGTGTTACCGTACGATCAGGATAATGTTGAGGGCAGGGAATTATTTGGTGTCGAGCCGTTTGTCCAGTTAAATGTTGGACCACCATCAATTTGGAGTACGCACTCGGCTCCCATTGGGTAGTTCATGAATGGACCGTACATGATTTAACTGGACAACCATTGGACTGAAATATATATTGGAACCCCCCCCTCCCTCTAAAACCGAACGACGAGCAAGAGAGAAAAATTTCATGGGATTCAAATCTTAAGCACATCGGTATCTGGGTGGATTTGGTGGAGTTTCCGTCTGATATAGCAATTAGGAAGAAGTAGTTGTTCAATTTTTTGTTGCATAAGAAGTTGAAAAATTTAGAAGGTTGTTTTAAGGGACGCTCTTCTAGTTGTCCAGAGAAGAGTTTTAATGGAGAGGGTTAGCTCCACCATCTATAGAAGTTAGTTGTAGAACTCATACCATATCAAGGTGTCGCTTTTCTCTCACCTGAGAGACCCGGGTTGGTGTGCTGGCGGCGGATTTTATTTTTGTTTTAGGCTCAAAATATTTCATAATTCATCCTGATATAGATGGTTGTTCATGTACATTTTGCGCTCATTCAACGATCTGTGCAAAAGTGAAGCCCATAAATATGTTGGGCCTTAAGTCTCTCCTTATAGATCCAGATGCAGTGAGCAAGTAAGCGGCCCTAATGAATGAACTGATACTGGGCCTGACATGCAACCAAAAAGGATGTGTTCTGTCATCTTATGTGCTGTGTCTTGAAGTGAGAGACCCACGGTAGTATATGACATTCTGTGTACAATAAGCATCAGGGCGGCCATGGGACTTCAAAAAGCAAGAAAGCCGAAGTCAAAAACAACAGATCAGTTCGGTGTCTACCTGCAAAGTTGGACAAATCGGTTGCTAAGATGGTTCGGTGCCACATGCAAGATTGGTCGAAGCGACAGCTACATTAGTTGGATATTTGTCGAAAGGTCAAACGGCCCAACCATTAGTTTATTTTGGTATCCTGTTAAAGGACCAACTGAGCTGGGATCAAATGTAATTCAATATTTACTCATTCAAAGAAGAAGAAGAGGAGCGAGAAAGTTTGGCACCAAAAATTTTAAAATGCGAATGATACTTGTTTCATTAAAGCTTCAAGCATATATACAAGGAAGGCTGTCAAGCCGGCTACAAAATTAGTTCGGAAAAGCCAGTTACAAGAACAAGAAAAAGGAAAAAAAAGGCCTACCTCTAAACTTTGACTAGAGGAGTGGGTTCCTCGGGCCCGAGCTGTGGCTTCCTCCATGGTTGCGGTTTTCAACTCGACAACCCTCAAGATTTTGTATTTCTCTGGGGTTGGATCCAAAAAGAAGCTTGGGGGATCATCGTGGGCTAGAAAGGAGTCGAGGTTCGGATAATGCTCCGAGACCTTGGTCCGATGCTTTTGGAGACTGAGATTGTAGGACTCCATAATGAACTAGGCCTTTTCATCAACTAGGTCCTCTGAAGCCCAGAAGATCTCCATCACTTTCCAGGCCAACTCGGTCCCCTCGGCTTTGGCCTTAGCTTCTCTCACCTCAGCCTCTGGAGTCTTCTCTTTGACCACCGCTAGCTTCTCCTCGACCAACTTAAATACTTTCTTTAGATGCCTAATTTCCATCCCAACCTCAGTTAGAATGACTTGGGCTTTTAATTTCTTTTGGACCCTCTCCACCTCGAGGGCCCTCTCCTCAGTCGCATCTACCATTCCTCGGCCAATTCCGACCTCACAGTCTTGGTGGACTTCATGAAATGGATGAGGTGGCGTGCAAGCCAAAAAAAAATGAAGAGAGGTTAGGCGACTCGAGCAAAGCAGCAAAAATAAAGATAAAGACGAAGATATGAAGCTTGGCATCACTTATGTAGATAAATGAATCGTATGCATTGGTGTGGTGGAAGTTGGAGCATGACTCCAACTTCTGCTCATTCACCAGAAGCAGGATCCCTTCTACGAGGTCTCATAATACTCATTAGCTCCCCAACATGGAGTTTGACAAAGCCGAACTATAGCTATGCACAGCCTCTCCTCGGCCTCGATAAGGGCTGGGGCTAGCTCCAAGCTAGATGAGCTAGAAGATGGTTAGGAGGTCCCCTCACCTTAGGGAGGTGACGATAAAGTAGATCAGGGTAATAGTGTCACCCCAGAGGGAGGACATGAACCGGGTGGACCACAACCACCTCAGGGTCAATCGATGAACCCCTAGATGTAGGTCTCTAAGGAGGCCTTCAATTGAGCTTAGGGCCGCTCGAGTTGTCGAAGCCTTGGCACGAGGGCTCTTCGACCGATCCTCTATGGCGGCCAAAACTTTCCTCTTCTTTTGCATCACCCGACGAAGCCTCTCTAGCTCTTCCGTTTTCATCTCTACAAAAAAATGTGGTAAAAAAGTTGGAACAAAAAAATGAAACACTAAAAAGGAAGATTGGATAAAATACTTGGTTAAGGTCAATATTTAATAAAATCTACCTGGATAATAGGTCCTTCAATGGAGAAACTGCATGCTCGAGCAAGGACTTGAAGTTTCGATGCTCGGCATTAATAGCCTATTTCGTAAGTGCACGAAATCGCTCAAGTAATACAATGATGAATAAGAGATCGTTTCTACGAGGACTGAGTTTAATTATCAAAAATAAACATTAATTCTACTGAATGATCGAAACTGAATGACAATGAAAACTAAAGCTAAAATTAACTCTAAAGAACTCAATGAAAGCTGAATCAAAATTCGATTGATAAAGCACTAGGGTATATCTGATTTCACTTGGACCAATTATCAATTTCAGATATTCTGATTAATAATCTAAATTTAATTATTAATGCAAGAATCAATAACCCTAAATTATTTAATAATCTCTTTCGAGACTTACTAAAAATACTAATTATAATCTATAATCTATTTTTTAATAGTAAAATAGATTTCAATTAGTTCATTAAGTACAGTGATTATTTTCAAAATTTCATAAGTCAAATCTTCTGCTCCCACTCCAATTATTATTTCTATGATGCTTATTATTAACTCTAATTTATAATCTTTCTTTCCAGTACCAATTATAAATCAAAATAAATCAAGTACCAAAGATAATAATACTTAAAAATATTAAGTGCAAATAGCAAGCAATTGCATTAACAAAGAAAATTAATACAAGATCTGGAATTGAAATCGAATCCAAGTTACATCAGGGATCCTAGCTAGAAATTTAGCTTTTCGTTATATCAAAATCAAACTCAAGTTTATTTGAATAAAAATCCAAAATCATCCTAATAATGAGTTCTAGAACATAAATTCAAAGTAGACAAGGAAAAGAATTAAAAACTTTGAAGGAACTCTAGAGCTGAATGAATCCTCTCTTCAAATCTTCCAGATGCTCCAAACTCTTCTTGCTTGATTTTCAGCTTTCAAAGATGATTCTTTTTTCTTTTCTTTTCTCTCCTCCTTTGGATAAGCTTCAAGCAACCACCAGCCATCTACTCCTTATGCTGCCCAAATTTTTTTGATTTTATTCTGATTTTCATGGTAAAAGAAGAAAATGAGGTATTGTTAATTAGAGGAGAAGGATTCCTTCCTTCTTCAGCCTTCCTGGGTCTACAAAATCTCCAAAATAAAGTAAGGTTTCAGCTGTCCAAATTAGATATTCTAAGAATTGATTCCAATTCTTTCCAAGTTTGCTCCTCATGCAGAATTAGTTTGGATTCTGATTTTTTTTTTTTTTTATTTAATTCTTTACAAGATAGCTCCTTACCATCCAAAATTTGTTGCCATATCGGATCTCTGTGTCAAGAAAAACTAGAAAGAATTGGGTGTTTCTCATTATGTCTAACATTGTTACCAACTTCAACCTATTGTAGCCACCTCATCTGGAATCCAAATTCGATTTTGTAATTATGTTTCTTTCTTGCTTCTCTTAGAATTTTGTAGGATTTAGTCTTGCTCAATTTGGAGTCCTATAGCTTGCCTTTAAGAATTTTCATGCCAAAGTATCTAAAATTTAGATTGGTTGACTAGATGAGAGAGATTAACTACTTGATTTATTTCTTGCACCTTTGATTTTTTTACTTGGCTGATGATGCCAAAAAGGATGAGGTGTGGGATCCATTGATATCTTGATTTGATTATTTTTCTTCGAGATGAACTCTGATTTTGATGCACGACCCTGATGACTCCGGATGACAGACCCCGCTGAATTGGACTCAACCAATTTTATTTAATTTTGACCTTTAAAATATGGTTAAGACCAATTAGATGTGACCTAGCTCAATTACCTGCAATTGACATAAAACATATAAGGTTTTATATTTATTTAGTTAATTATTATACTAATTTCATCAAAATCATTAAAACTAATAATAATAATTACTATAAAAATGCAACACATCAAATACCCCCAAACATAAATTTTTGCTTGTCCCCAAGCAAAAGAAAAGTCCAAATAAAAAATGAAGAATCTAAAACAAAAATTAATGCTAAAAACTTTATTTAACATTAATACACTTAAGATCTATCTGAACATAAAGGAGTAATCTCTACTCAAATGTCATGGCTTAACTACCTCAACCTAAAATCGAAAGGCAAATCCATAAGCTAACTATTCCAAACTTATTCATACTCAAATAAAATCATGCACAATCAATAGCTACCCTGCTTCCTTTAGATTTTAATAAAGTAATTTGGTTCAAACATCCATTCGTGTATGCAAAACCCTATCAGTCCATCTCCACTAGTGCAAATAACATCCTCAAGAGATCAATAGAATTTTTATGGATTAAAAAAAATTTGAAAGCAAGCAATCTGAATGATGGTTATGATCACATAAGTGAAAATAAATTAACCATAATAAATCATAGTATACTTAATTACTTATACTTTACATTTCTTCCTTTATTTATTTTATTTTATACTTTCAGAATAGTCTATACATTTTGGCACTCTTTCTTAAGTCATCATTTGCCTTTTTATGCGAATACCGACATTGGTCATGAAGGCACCCGGTTACTTAGCAAGTCATATACTCAAAGTGCTTTGCATACTCATAATTCAAGTTACTATTTGACATAAAAGCAAACATGGGGCTCATGAATGCTCCTAGTTACTAGGCAACTTGAAACAGCAGAGTAGATTGTGCTTTTTCTTTTTTTAAATGGAAGGAATACTAAAAATTTAGTATGCTTTAGCTATTGTAATAAATTAATCTCAAACAATATGAATAGTAGATGTGAGATAGGATGGAAAGAAAATACAAGGGATCAAAAAGGGTATAGCAAAGGAATGCCTATATCATTTCTCTCAAATACATTGCCTACATTTCATTTCAACAAGCATAATAAAGCTCATAAGTAGGATTGGCGAAGCAAAGTAACTATCTCCTATACGAGATTTTATCTAAGTATTTACAAGTTTAAAATAGTCAAGCACTGAATTTGACTTCCAAATTCAAAGCTTAGATAGCCAAACAATAACACAAAGGCAAAATCATCTCTCTCTCTCTCTCTATATCCTTAGAAGTCATCAGTGAATCAATATCTTACTTTTTTTTATAACAAAATACCTTTTTTTTTTATAACAAGATACTAACATGAGAAATACAAATGCACCCCTAAACCTGAATTGGACATTGTCCTCAATGATAAGATCACCACTACATATTATAGCAAGGCATTCTTAAAGGTTAGGGGTACTTCCCTTTGTAGCTTGCCTATGTGCTTGTACGAGTTTGCAACTTGTCCTCAATCATTTTTTCTCTCTTATCTTCTTCAATGTGCCTAATTCTAACCAAAACAAGTGATCTGCTATAAGATTTTCTGCTTCTTTCTTGTCCCTAATCTCTAAGTCAAATTCCTACAATAAGAGCACCCAATGAATTAGTCTTGATTTCGCATTCTTTTTTTTTAAGTAAATATTTAATTGTTGAGTGGTCAGTATAAACTATTATTTTTGCTCCTATAAGATATGGTCTAAATTTATCAAAAGCAAAAATAATAGTAAGCAACTTCTTCTGTATGGTGGCATAGTTCAACTGTGCATCATTTAGTGTTCGACTTGCATAGTACACCACATGAAGTCTGTTCTTCTTTCTTTGTCCCAAGATTGCACCTATAGCATAGTCACTTGCATCACACATAAGTTCAAATGGTAAATTCCAATCAGGTGTCGTGATGATGGTAGCTGAGATTAATTCTTTTTTTAACCTGTTAAAAGCAATCAAACACTCATCTCAATAAATTTAAAAGGCACATCCTTGATTAATAAATTACAAAGAGGTTTGGTAATTTTGAAGAAGTCTTTTATAAATCTTCTATAGAAGCCAGCATGTTCTAAGAAACTCCTCACTCCTTTAACAGATGTTGGTGATGGTAATTTTTCAATGACCTATACCTTTGCTTGGTCCACTTCTATACCTCTAGATGAAATCTTGTGTCCTAACACTACTCCTTCCTATACCATAAAATGACACTTCTTTCAATTTAATATAAGATTAGTTTCTTCACAATGCTGTAGAACTTAGGAGAGGTTAGTCAAACACATATCAAAAGAAGGACCAAAAATTGAAAAATCATCCATAAAGATTTTAATGAATTTTTCAATCATGTCAGAGAATATAGACATCATACACCTTTGAAAAATTGCAGGTGCATTACATAACCTAAATGGCATTCTCCTATATGTAAATGTTTCATATGGACAAGTAAATGTAGTTTTTTCTTGATCTTCATGTGCAATAAAAATTTGAAAATATCCTGAATAACCATCTACGAAATAGTAGAAGGGATATCCAGACAATCTCTTAAGCATCTGGTCAATAAAAGGCAAGAAAAAATGGTCCTTGCATGTGGCTTTGTTTAACTTTTTATAATCAATACACATACGCCAACCAGTGACTATCCTAATGGGTATTAGCTCATTTTTATCATTTATAATAACAGTCATCCCCCATTTCTTAGGAACTACTTGAACATGGCTTATCCAACTACTATAAGAAATAGGATAGATAATTTCTGCATTAAGTAATTTCATTACTTCAACTCTAACTACTTCCTTCATATTAGGATTTAACCTACGTTGATGCTCAATTGAAGTTTTGTAGTTATCTTCGATTAAAATTTTATGCATGCATATACTGGGACTAATTCTCTTAATATCATCAATAGACTAGCCTAGTGCTTTCTTATGCTTTCTCAATACATGCAATAATTTTTTTTCTTGTTCAGCAGACAAATGAGCAGATATAATGATAGAAAAAATGGATGAGTCTCCTAAGAATCCATATCTTAAGTGAGAAGGGAGCTACTTAAGCTCAAGCTTGGGGGTTGGGATAGCTTCTACTAAATCATGTATTTTCTCAACATCATTTAACACATCAACATGCTCAATTAACTATTCAAATTTATTTTTAACAATTTTCTCTTCAACACAATCAATCAAGTCATATTCAGAATTATCAATTATTTCACTAACAAATTTATTAATCACATCTAATCTAAAACACTCATCATTCTTAAGAGGATATTTAGAAGAATTGAGCATGTTAAAAATTACCTCTTCTTGTCCCACTCCTAAATTAAGCTTACCCTCATGGACATCTATAAGTGCCTTGTCAGTTGCAAGGAATGGACTTTCCAATATCAAAGGAACCTCTCTATCTTCCTCCATATCCAAGATAATGAAATCCATTGAAAAGATAAATTCATCCATCTTGACTAATACATTCTCCACTATGCCTCTAGGATATGTCACCGATCGATCAGCTAGTTGTAATGAAACATTGGTCGGTTTCACATCCCCTAGTCTAAGCTTCCTAAAATTAGATAACGGCATCAAGTTAATGCTAGCACCTAAATCGCATAATGCTTTAGTGAATTCGATATTGCCAATATTGCATGGAATTATAAAACTTCCTGAATTCTTTAGTTTTGATGGCAATTTATGCTGAATAATTGCACTACATTCTTCGATGAGCATGACTGTCTCGTGGTCCTCTAGCCTTCTCTTTTTGGAAAGGATATTCTTTAAGAATTTGACATAGCTAGGCATCTGGGCTAATGCCTTAGTAAATGAAATATTTATGTGTAGTTTTTTGAAAACCTCCAAAAATTTTAGGAAGTTCTTATCATTCTTACTTTGCTTGAGCCTTTGAGGAAAAAGGAATGATGGGATGTAGGGCTTTACTGACTCTTCCTTTTTTTATTTTAGCTTCTCTTTGATCATAGTCTCTTCTTGAGTTTGTTCCTTTACTTTCTCCATAACAGACTCTTTCCTTGATTGTTTCCCAAGTTATTTGCCACTCCTTAAGGTAATTGCCTTCACATGCTCTTTCGGATTCGTTTCAGTATTGCTAGGCAATGATCCTTGAGTTCTGTTAGCTACCATATTGGTCAACTGTCCCATTTGTACTTTCAAGTTCTTAATGGTTGCTTGCTGGTTTTGAAAGTTTGCCTTAGTTTCATCCATGAAATTAGTAGTGGCCTTGGTAAGAGTTGCAACCAATTCTCCTAGGTTAGACTTTTTTTCTTGCTGTGGGAAACCAGGTGGTCCTCTATTTTGATAATTCTATTATTGCTGCTGATTTTTTCAGAAAAAATTTGGATGGTTCTTCCAGGCAGGTGTGTAGGTATTTAAGTATGGATTGTTCTATTGTCTTTCTTGGTTTGCCATATATTGCACTTGTTCTTGTATCGGAGGCATGAATGAGCTGTCAATCGGACAATCTCGAGTAGCATGTTGTCCAGTACACATCACACAGGTCTGCACATGAGTATTAACAGCATTAATAGATAAATGATCTAATTTTTTAAAAATAGTATCCATCTTTGCATCGAGTGCAGTAATAGCATCTATCTCATGAACCCCAGTAGGCCTCCTCACCATGTTCCTCTCATTAGGCCATTGGTAATTATTGTTGGCCATTTCCTCCAAAAGATCATAGACCTCATCAAGCGACTTTTCCATCAATGAACCTCTAGTAGCAGCATCAATATTAATTTTAGTATGGTTATTCAATCCATTATAGAAGATTTGCACAACCAACCATTTAGGTAGCCCATTGTGTGGACACCTCCTAAGCAGATCCTTAAACCTTTTCCAAGCTTCATATAAGGTCTCCATATCAAATTGCATGAAGGTTTGGATGTCGATCCTCAATTTGGCAGTCTTAGCAGGTGGAAAGAATTTTACCAAAAATTTTATGCTAAGTCATTCCATGTGGTGATCGAGCCAGCAGAAAGAGACTGTAACCATGCTCTAGCCTTGTCTCTAAGTGAAAACAGGAATAATCTTAGCCAAATTGCATCATCTGACACTCCATTCTGCTTAAGGGTATCTCATATCTCCAAGAAGTTTGCAATGTGCGCATTAGGGTCATCATTGGGCAATCCTCCAAACTGAACTGCTGTTTGGATCATTTGGAGCAAAGCAGGGTTGATCTCAAAGTTATTTGCCTGCACAGGTGGTCTTATGATACTAGATGAAGCTCCATTCACGATAGGCATGGCATAATCTCGTAATGCCCTGGAGTTTGCCTCTCTAACAACCTCATTATTTCCTACTACAACAACTTCTCTCTGGTATCTTCAGCCATTTCTACTTTTGCCTCAGATTCCTTCTCTTCTCTGATGGCTTTTCTGTTTTGTCTATAGGTGTGATCAATTTTTTGACTTGAAATAGGGTTTGATTCAATTCTCATAAGTCGATCCGATTCTCTTTTCCAAGTTGCAATTTTGAAAGATTATTCTCTTTTCCAAGAGAAGAGTGTTTTAATTAGATTTAAATTTTAATGGCCAACAAGTTAGCACAAACTGGATTATCTATCCTGGGATTAACCTAGATCTAGACAGCTTTTAACTATTTCAAGACTACCTTCAAGCACTCTAAGCCCAAAACTGACTAACTCTCTCGGTCAGATAAGTGTAAGATATGGAAGGTCTCCTGCTTATTATTTTTCTTAGACACTAACTGAGTTGGCCAGGTCAGACAACAGAATCAATTGAAAATCACCTTCTTAAACCACTTGCCTTAGACATTGAGCAGCTAATCAATCCAAATCCGATCTAACTCTAGAACTTTTTTATCCTATTGAGCTCGAATATCCTAAGGCTAACATCTAATTAATTTTAGATTAAGATCTAGATTATGTAGAATGAAAGATGTGATTTTTGGGCTAAGGAAGGATGATCAAATTTCCATCTTATCTGATTAATGGGTTAAGTGCCCTTAAAGTTAATTATGAAGATGCAATGCAAAGAAACAAGATGTCCAATCAAGTTATTTTTTTTAAAAAATATTTTTTATTATGTTATATTAGTTAAGTATTATGAAACATCAGTATTTTTTAAATATTTTTTTAATTATTTTTTTTTATTTTTTTAGATTTTGCAAAAAGTAAGTTTAAGTGATTAAGTCTAAAAAAAATCACTAAGCTATAAAAAATAGTAAATTATTTTAAACTATAAAAAATAAAAAATATCTAAGAATAATAAGCAGTAAGTTAATTATGTAAAATAAAATAATTATTAAATCATGTAATTAAGATAATCTAGCTAGAAAGCATAGAGATCTACCATATATAAAAAATTTAAAGCAAGAAATAAAAATTGAAAAGCAGTAAAGTATATAATTTTTTTAAATATCTAAAAAGTAATAAAAAAGATGTTAGATTATTAGTAAAATCAACTATTCTTGATATTAAAGCTCCATTCCCTGACAACGATGCCAAAAACTTAATAATCTATTTCACAAGTGCACGAAATCGCTTAAGTAATGCAATGATGAATAAAAGATCGTTCCTATGAGGACTAAATTTAATTACAAAAAATGAATGCTGATTTTACTAATATCTAAATGATCAAAACTAAATGATAATGAAAACTAAAGCTAAAATTAACTCTAAAAAACTCAATGAAAGTTGAATCAAAATTTGATTGATAAAGTACTAGGATATATCTGATTTCACTTGGACCAATTATCAATTTCAGGTATTCTGATTAATAATCTAAATTTAATTATTAATACAAGAATCAATAATCCTAAATTATTTAATAATCTCTCCCAAGACTTACTAAAAATACTAATTAAAATTTATAATCTATTTTTTAATAGTAAAATAGATTTTAATTAGTTTATTAAGTACAATGATTATTTTCAAGATCCCATAGGTCAAATCTTCTGCTCCCGCTCTAATTATTATTCCTATGATGCTTATTATTAACTCTAATTTATAATTTTTTTTCAGTACCAATTATAAATCAAAATTAATTAAGTACCAAAGATAATAATACTTAAAAGCATTAAGTGCAAATAACAAGCAATTGCATTAATAAAGAAAATTAATACAAGATTTGGAATTGAAATCGAATCTAAGTTACATCAGGTACCCTAGCTAGAAATTTAGCTTTTCATCATATCAAAATCAAACTCAAGTTTACTTGAATAAAAATTCAAAATCATCCTAACAATGAGTTCTAGAAAATAAATTTAAAGTAGACAAGAAAAAAATTAAAAACTTTGAAGAAACTATAGAGCCGAATGAATCGTCTCTTCAAATCTTCTAGATGCTCCAAACTCTCCTTATTTGATTTTTAGCTTTCAAAGATGATTCTTTTTTCTTTTCTTTTCTCTCCTTCTTTGGATAAGCTTCAAGCAACTACCAGCCATCTACTCCTTATGCTGCCCAAATTTTTTTGATTTTATTCTAATTTTCATGGTAAAAGAAGGAAAGGAGGCATGGTTAATTAGAGGAGAAGGATTCCTTCCTTCTTCAGCCTTCCTGGGTCCATAAAATCTCCAAAATAAAGTAAGGTTTCAACTGTCCAAATTAGATTTTCTAAGAATTGGTCCCAATTCTTTCCAAGTTTGCTCCTCATGCAGAATTAGTTTGGATTCTAATTTTTTTATTCAATTCTTTGCAAGATAGCTCCTTGCCATCCAAAATTTGTTGCTATATCGGATCTCTATGCCAAGAAAAACTAGAAAGAATCAGGTGTATCGAATGTTTCTCATTATGTCTAACATTATTACCAACTTCAACCTACTATAGCCACCTCATCTGAAATTCAAATTTGATTTTGTAAATTATGTTCCTTTCTTACTTCTCTTAGAATTCTGTAGGATTTAGTCTTGCTCAATTTGGAGTCCTTTAGCTTACCTTTAGGAATCCTCATGCCAAAGTATTTAAAATTTAGATTGGTTGACTAGATGAGAGAGATTAACTACTTGATTTATTTCTTGCACCTTTGATTTCTTTACTTGGCTGATGATGCCAAAAAGGATGAGGTGTGGGATCCATTGATATCTTGATTTGATTATTCTGCTTTGAGATGAACTCCGATTTTGATGCACGACCCTGATGACTCCGGATGATAGATCCTGCTGAATTGGACTCAACCAATTTTACTTAATTTTGATCTTTAAAATATGGTTAAGATCAATTAGGTGTGACCTAGCTCAATTATCTATAATTGATAAAAAATATATCAAGTTTTTATATTTATTTAGTTAATTATTATACCAATTTCATCAAAATCATTACAACTAATAATAATAATTACTATAAAAATGCAACACATCAGGCATCACCCATCAAAGAAGCTTAGATCATCATGAATAAAAAAAAATCTCTTCTTCCATCTGTAAACAAAGAAAGGAGTATCTCGGATTAGGCAAATCCCTTTTTGAGATAAAATGTACCATCAATCCTGCTCCATGGGATGCCCCTTGAAGGTGAAACATGCCTAAAAGAGCGGGATGGAAGGTCGGATGCTGACAAAAAAACAAAGGATGGTGAAGCCTATAATGAACTGTCATGAATTTAGTACTACCAAACTCAAGACAATATTCAAAAAATGCAAAAGATGAACAAAAAATGAATGAAGAGAAAGGCTTGGGTCGGCTCTTAAGGACTCTTCATAGAGTTCAGGCCGATTCTTTAGAGGATTGCAAATACTACCGCTTGGACCTAGGGCTTACAACTAGTACTCGAATGGGATCCAAAAATTGAAGATGGATCGGTTCCAAGTCCTCTTGACTGAGGATTGATTGGAAGCATTTGGGGCTATAGACTTCTTTGGTCTTAGCCTCTGATTCCTTGGATTCATAGCCCAAGGAAGAAGTGGCCCCATGACTTTGAGGTGGGTCTTGGTCAGTCGACCAGGTTCCTGCCGAATTGATCATGCCACTCATCCTAAGGAATAGTCTCAAAAAAGAAAAAAATTAATTAAGAAAAAGAAAGCCGAGGAGAACTTGAAGCTAAGCCGAAGCCAAGCTAGCCTCAAAGTGTTGACCAACACCGAAGCTCGGTTGCCAGAGGTTCATCAGAAAGACATAGGAAAAGATCACCAACAAAGCTCTGTGGTCATTGTACTCTAGCAAGAAATTAATAGAGTCTCAGCATAGCACAAAGGAGGTAAGCTTGAATGAGGGCAGACCACTATTTATAGATGATAGGAGCGGCCCAATCTGATGCCAATTCGACCAATCCTATTGGATGACCCACAAATGTTAGCTCAGGATTGGCTAAACTAAACTCCCATGAATTGCTGCTTGCAGCATCTAAGACAAACAACGGTTCGCTTTGCCCAATCAAGCTTCACCATGTGTCCATACAATGAATGAGTGAATAGTTCTGACTCGATATAATGGATATTTCATCCAGTACTTTACTCTCTTCATCTGAGCTACCATTAACTCAGACTTGAGAGTGGGAGGTATTTGATATGGGATGATAATTTATCTCAGTCCGATCTGATGCTCATCTATGTTCAGTTAGTGATAGACCTACTTGCCTCTATTCCTTCTGAGCCGAGGTAACAAACTGAGATTCCTGAGAGCTGTTTTGTGCTAGATAGTTACCATATTCACTACATGTTCCTGATATGCTCCAAATCCAATAGGTGATAACTCACCTCGGCCAAATAAGACAGAAGTAACATAATTCTTTCAATCACTCATGCCCTTTTTTTTCCCTAGAAATAGCTAACTGCCCCACTTATAAATAGGAGGGAAAGAGGACCCTAGGTAAGCTCTAATACTTATGTGATTGACTTGAGTTTTGGAGTGTTGATCCTTTGATTGATTTTGATGATTACTAAATTTTAAGTAATTATGATTCTAACCATATATTTTAAGGATGAATGAAGAAATTTTCAAGTAGTTTCATCTATGGAAAAGATCTCCTTAAAAGAAGCTAAGAAATTCAAGATTGAATTTTCAAGTTTTAGACTTAGTAGAGTCGACCATAAACGACTAAGAGTCGATCCTTGTACCAAAACAGACTGAAATAGAAGATTTTTATGTTTCAGAAAGTTCAGAAGTCAACCCCAAGGAAGAAGAGTCGACTCTAGCACATTAGAATAGGACTGACATGATGGTGAATCGACTTATGAGAAAGAGGAGTTGACTCTCTCAAAAAAGATAAAAAGCTGTATTTTTTGATCCCTAGTTCGAGTCGACCCTAAAAGGGCTCGAGTCGACCCCAATTGGTCGAGTTGACTCATGAAGGTGGCAAGTCGATTCTCTCAAAAAAAGATAGAATGTAGAATTTTGAGATCCTAAGGACAAGTCAACTCATGGACAGCTCAAGTCAACCCCTAAGGAATAAGAATCGACTCCGGGTATGGGATCAGCAATAATGGCTAGTTTTCTGTATATATCAAATGGCTAGTTTTTTGTTCCAATGGCTATTCCAAGGATTCTAATAGTCAAGAATAATTCTGCAGCAACTTCCAAGTATACTAAAGGTTGAAGAATCAATTAGAAAGTAAGCTAAATGAATTAAAGAGAAAAATACATCAAATTGATGAGTGAAAATTATTGCATATCTTTGGAAAGAGAAAAAAAGAGATGGATTAAGTACATCACATTGAGTGATCTTTTAAGAGCTATCTTTTTCATCTTCTAACATATTCTCTTAAGTTTCAAAGAAGAGAAGTTTAAGTATCTCAAAAGCAATTCATTGACATCTTCTTAGTGCTTGAAAGAGTTTATTTTCTATTCTAAAAATTTTATTTTATATTTTATTTTTTTTATAAGTTTTTTGGAAGAAAGAAACTTAGGATGAAGGCCCATCCAAGCCCAGAATTGGATATTGTAAGTTTTGATTGGTGGTTCCAAAAAATCAACTAGATTAATTATGAGCTCGGTGAACAATCAGTATATGATTTTAGTTAGTGAGCTTGTAAAACTAACTGGGTTGATTCCTCTTAAATAGGCAAAAGTGAAATCCACTTGCTCATCCCTCTATAAAATTTTTACATATCCTTTCAAGGACTTGCTTTAAGGTTTAAAGATTGACGTTTTTGGTCTCATCGATCGTGAGTCCGAAAAATAATCAGTGTACGATTTTGATTCATAATCTCAAAAAATCAATAGAATTATTTATGAGCTTGGGTAAAATAAATACACTATAATTAGCTGATTATAATGGAATTTCAATAAGACTTCGAAAGTGGACGTAGGTACGAGATTGTACCAAACTACTATAAATTTATATGTTTCTATTGTGACTTTTCTTGCTTTTTTAGCTTTTCTTTTAATTTATACTTTGCATTATTTAAATTCTTGCTTTGGACTCATTATCTCAATTTCACTATAGCTCAAAGCATATACTATAGAATTATTTAAGATAGCCTAATTTGATACACATAATTATTTAAACTTTGATTTAACTAAAATTTTTAAAGAATCCAATTCACCCCTCTTAGGTTTGGACAATAATTGGTATCAAAGTAGGTGCTCTAATATTTTTGTTGATCTAGCTATCTTGAGCTAAAGATAATGGCAATCCAAATGTGTGCTTCTCTTGTCGAAGGACAATCAACCTACTATCCATCTTTGTTCAGTAAAACAAACTACACCTATTAGAAAGTATGCATGCACATTTATATTTAACACTAGATTATCAACTTTGGAGAGTGATAATCAATGATCTACTTACTCCCATAATTAGAGTAGATGGATTTGATGTCCCTAAACCCGAAGCAGATTGGGATAAACATGATCTGAAGATGGTTGAGCAAATGCTAGGCTATGAATGTTTTTGTTGCTCCTAGGATTGATTTTGATGAGTATAAAATAATTGAGAGGGTTACTAATGATTTTTATTCTTGGAGATATTTTTAAAAGTCATTTCAAAATTTTCAAAAATTTTTGTATTGCAAAAAGTTGGTTAAAGATGGTCAATTTGAAATTTACTTAAGTTGGAGCAAAAATTAAAGTTTTTCGGAAGCCTTAAGAACTCCTAAGATGATGTTGATTTATTTGAAAGTGGTCTCAAATTGTTTAAAAATTTAAAAATAAAGATACGATATTTTGAATAAAAGAGAATGACTCTTAGGTCGATCCTTTTTCATTGGCACAATGGCATGTAGGACTGGCATGCCTTTTTGAAGCTGGCATGTAAAAAGGGGCGACCTATGGGACGCTCCCTATAGGTTCTATGTACAAGATACAGAATGTAGATTTTATTACCTATTACAAAAGAAATGATCGATGAGGCACCCCTTGAAGGAGCTACACAAATATACAGAACACTATTCTTCTCACCTGTTACCAATGGGGCGATCTAAGGGGCACCCCCTATGATGGAGATTCCTATAATGGTTATTTTTCTTCTCCCATTTGGCATATTTAATGCTTTTCAAATGATCTCCAATGGCTACTATTCATCTTCTAGCATTGAATGAAGGTTTAAAAGTATTCAAAAAGAAAGAAAAACATGAAGAAAATCAAGAGAATATTAAGCTCAAAGAAAATTCAGCCCTAGGCAAGAGAAGCATTGATTTCAAGCTTAACCACTTCTCCAATGTGCATTCAAATCTTCAATCTTTTCGAGAGGATTCTTAAAAGCTTTCTCTAGTTTGTGTAAAGAGTTTTTAAAGCTTTATTGTGCTCATTTAAGAGCTAGCTGTGCTAAACTTGTATATCTTTTCAAACTCTATTCACTATTTTAGGGCTCATGTTTTTGGGGGGTTTCTAAAGCTTAAGAAGGTTGATTCGAACTTTAAATAGAAGTATTTTGGATTGACTTGTATCCTAAAAATAGATATCTAACTTGGGATAGCTAGGATCGGAGCATCCGATGTTGTATTCGATTGAATACGTTTAGTGGATTGGATTTTTCAAGTAAGAGCTTGGAGAGTGGATGTAGATGCAAGGTTGGCATTGAACCATTATACATCATCTTATTTATGCTGTTCTCTCTTCTCTTTACTTGCTCTATTGTGTTTGCTTCTTTTCTTTTAAATTAAGCTCTTGCATCTTACTTACCCTATTCATCTCACTTCACTTAAAATTCAAAAGCATATCTCGCGATTCTATTTTTAAGTTTAAATTTTTTAAGAAATCCAATTCATCCTCTCTCTTGGATTGCATAGTTGGGCAATAAGTGGTATCAGAGTCTGGTGCTCTAGCTCTTTTTTGATTTTACCATCAAAAGCTAAAAATCTATGATAACTCAAGTTGGCACTTGACTGCCGAGGGGCAATCCACAAACTCATCTTTACTTTTCAATGGATCAAATTATATCTATTGGAAAGCACGGATAAAGATATTTATTCAAGCTCTTAATTATGACATGTGGAGTGTCATAGTGAATGGACCTCACTCATCCATAAAATAAATTGATGGAAAGGACATTTCCAAACCTAAAAATGAGTGTAATGAGGTCGACAAAAAGATGACACAACTTAATGCAAAAGCTATGAATATTTTGTATTGTCCTCTTACTGCAAATAAATTTAATAGAATTTCTAAATATAATTCTACTAAAAAAATATAGAATAGACTAGAGGTAACCCATAAAGGTACAAATCAGGTAAAAGAGTCTAAGATCAATATGCTTGTCCATAAATATGAACTTTTCAAAATAAAACCTGATGAGTCTATTACCAAATATTTACTCATTTTACTGATATCATTAATAGGCTTAAGAGTCTTGGTAAGTCCTATACTAATAGTGATCTTGTAAGAAAGGTACTTAGATCTCTACCAAGAACATGGGAAGCTAAAATCATATGATTCAAGAGGCAAAGAATCTTAATACCCTTCCATTGGAGGAGCTTCTCGGGTCGCTCATGATACATGAACTCACCATGAAGCAACACGGTGAAGAAGAAATAAAAAAAAAAGAAGACTATTACTCTAAAATCCAATGCTTAAGAGGAGAAAGACTCAGACCAATCAAACAACGAAGATGAAGATGAAGAGCTTACTCTAATCACTGAAAATTCAAAAGATTTATGAAGAAAAAAAGGCAAGAATTAAGAAGAAGGCCAATAACTAAGGAGGAGCCAAGCAAAGAAAAAAAAAGAATAGTCCCTTATATATTATGAATGCAAGAAGCCGAGGCACTTTAGATCTGATTGTCCTCAACTTAAGAAGGCTTCTAAGAAATTCAAAAAGAAGGTTATGGTGGCAACATAGAGCAATAATGATGAATCAAGCTTCGATGATGACACCCATGAAGAAGCCAATCTTTGTCTCATGGCATACAAAAATGAGATAACATCTGAATCTTCAAATGACTTTAAAATTGATGAATTACAAGAGGCTTTTAATGATCTATTAAATGATTTTATTTTAAGTTTAAATAAATTAAATATAATTCTAGAAAATCAAAGAGCTATTTATGATAAAGCTAGTCTTGATTATAACCCACTAAAGAAATATAAATTTTTGAAGAATATATTTGTGAACTCTCCTCAAAATACTATTTTATGTTTCAGCTATGGTAAGCTAGGCTATAAATCTTTTGCATGCTACTCTAATAAATTTGGTAGCTCTCATGTAAATGGTGTGGGTTCCTAAAGAAATCATTATGACTAACCAAAAAGAATCCAAGAAAGATTGGGTACCTAAAGTGAAAATCTAATTTTCTTTATAGATATGTCTTGCATCCCAAGGATCAAAAAGAAATTGGTATCTTGATAGTAGATGCTCAAGATATATGATCAGTGATGAATCTCAATTCATCACTTTTGAAGCTAAAGATGGAGCGATGGTTACCTTTGGAGATAATGGCAAAAAGAAGATCATTGGAGTAAGTAACATTGGTATCACTCCCTCCATATTTATTAAAAATATTTTGCTAGTAGATGATCTCAAGCATAATCTTTTAAGTATTAGTTAATTATGTAATAAAAATTTTAAAATTATATTTGAATCTACTTTGTGCATTGTAACTAGTTCCAATAATGATGGCATGAGATTTATTGGATATAGGTATGACAATGCTTACATGGTAGACTTGAATGATTTATCTTTACAAAATATGCAATGCCTAATAGCCATTAATGCCAAACTTAGTGAGACTAGTTGGCTCTGGCACCTAAGCTCGCACATATTTGTATGCACTCTTTTTCTAAACTTATCAAAAGAGATTTAGTTGTTGGTCTACATAAACTATATTTTAAAAAGGATAAAATATATGATGCATATCAACTAGAAAAACAAACTAGAGTTTCATTCAAAAATAAAAATATTATTTCAACTTCTAGGCCATTGAAATTATTACATATGGATTTATTTGGATCCACTAGAATAACAAGCTTGGATGGAAAAAGATATGATTTTATGATTATTGATGATTTCTCTCGATTTACATGGATTTTATTTTTGGCATCAAAAGATGAATTTTTTTTAGTTTTTACCAAGTTTTATTGAAAAGTTTTAAATAAAAAAGGTCTTCCAATTCTCAAAATTCATAGTGATTATGGCACCGAGTTTGAAAATCATGACTTTAAAAAATTTTATGATGAAAAGAATATTGATCATAATTTTTCTATACCTAAGACACCCCAACAAAATAGGATAGTAGAGAGAAAGAATAGGACACTTTAAGAAATGGCTTATACCTTGTTATGTGAAAGCCACCTTCCAAAGTATTTTTGGATGAAGGTAATTAACACGATATGTTATATTTTAAATCATGCTCTAATTAGACTATTATTAAAGAAAATATCTTATGAACTTTGGAAAGGAAGAAAATCTAACATTATATATTTTCATGTTTTTGTTTGTCGATATTTTATTTTAAATAATGGTAAAGATAAGTTAGAAAAATTTGATGCTAAATCAAATGAAGCAATTTTTCTTGGTTACTCTACTTCTAGTAAAGTTTTTAGAGTATTCAATAAAAGGACCTTAGTCATAGAAGAATCAATACATGTTATTTTTGATGAGACTAATGATCTTCCAACAAGGAAGAGAGATAGTATTGATGATGTAGGTCAAATAATTGAAGGTATGAATGAGCTCATTATAAAAGAGTCATCAGTCCAAAATGATAAGAAACTTGAAGATAAAAAAGAAGATGAAGATGAGGAATAACAAAATCAACAAGAACAATCCAAAAGTATAAATGACCTACCAAGAGAACAGAGGTATGTTCACAATCATCCCAAAGAACTCATCATTGATGATCCTACACATGGGGTAAGAACTCAATCCTCACTAAGAGATGTAAATAATTATTTTGCTTTTGTCTTTCATTTTGAACCAAAAACTATTGATGAAGTCAAAAAAGATCATAATTGGTTCAATGCAATGCAAGATGAACTTAATCAATTTGAAAGAAATAATATATGGACCCTAGTTAAAAGACCAAAAGATAATCCTATAATTGAAACTAAATGGATTTTTAGGAATAAGTTAGATAAAAATATAAATGTTATTAGAGACAAAGCAAGACTTGTAGCTAAAGGATACAACCAACAAGAAGAAATTGATTTTGATGAGACTTTTACACCCATGGCTAGATTAGAGGCTATAAGACTCTTGCTTGCATATGCTTATTTTATGAACTTCAAACTATTTTAAATGGATGTAAAAAGTATCTTTTTAAATGGCTTTATCATGAAAGAAGTATATGTAGAATAATCTCTTGGTTTTGAAAATTATACTTTTTAAAATCATATTTTTAAATTAAATAAAGCTTTATATGGTTTAAAACAAGCTCCTAGAGCTTGGTACGAAAGATTAAGTAAATTTTTGATAGATAATAATTTTTCTAGAGAAAAAGTAGATATAATTTTTTTATAAAAAGAAAGGTTGATGACATTCTTGTGATACAAATATATATTAATGATATTATTTTTGGATCCACTAATGAAACTCTATGCCAAGACTTTGCCAAGCTCATGTAGGAAGAGTTTGAGATGAGCATGATGGGAGAACTCACCTTCTTCCTTGGACTCCAAATTAAGTAGTCTAAAGATGGAACCTTCATAAGCCAAAGCAAGTATATAAAGAAATTATTAAAAAGATTTGAAATGGAGACCTCAAAATGTATAGGCATACCTATGAGCCCTTCATATAAGCTTAACAAGGATGAGAATAGTAAGAGTATTGATTTAAAGCTTTATAGAGGCATGATAGGATCCTTGCTATATCTAGCTAGTAGGCCTGATATCATGTTCAGTGTTTGTATGTGTGTAAGATTTCAATCCAATCCTAAAAAATCTCACTTAAATACTGTTAAAAGAATCTTAAAATATTTGAATGAAACTCAAACATTAAGCTTATGATTTTTCAAATAATCATCCATAAATTTGATAGGATACTTAGATGCGAACTTCGTAGGATATAAGTTAGATAGAAAAAGTACTAGTGGAATGTGCCAATTTTTTGATGTAAACTTAATCTCTTAGTTTAGCAAGAAATAAAATTTGGTAACATTATTTATGGTCGAGATCAAATACATTATAGTCGAAATTTATTGTGCTCAAATCTTATGGATTAAGCAACAACTTGATTTTGGAGTAAAATTTAATAATATTCTCATAAGATATGATAACACTAGTGCCATCAATTTAACTAAAAATTCAATTCAACATTCTAGATCAAAATACATCAAAATTAGACATCATTTCATAAGAGAACATGTGCAAACTAATAATGTATTAATTGACTTTGTTTGCTCTGAAAAATAATTAGTAGGCATATTTACAAAACCATTGAATGAAGATAAATTTTATGAAATTAGAAGAGAGTTAGGTATCTTGGATCCACTATCTTAGAGATCACAAGTGATCCTTCTCAAAATCATCCTATTCATGATCCTTTGAAACACAATCTACTCTTTCTCCTTGACAAAAATCCCTTGATTTTCACTCTTAATCATTAATTTGTTCAAAAAGAAGTTAAACTAGATTTTTTAGTTGGATGGGACCACCCCTAGGTCGTCCCATTCAACAAGGGATGACCTAAGGGACGCCCCTTGGGGCTTTTCTATCTTTTGATTTCATTTTATCTACGACCTTAAGGGAAAGGGGACCTGTTCATCTCTTCATTTTCCATAGGTCGCCTCCTTCTCTTCTCTCACTCAAGTGTTCATCTCTTCTCTCCTGCCGAATCTTTTCTTGCCAAAACTTTTTCGTAACCACCTTCCAAATCATACCGAACCTCCTTCGAAACACTCTTCCGATAGTCCTCTATTCCTTCCTTCTTCTATTCCCATTATTTCTCTTCTATTTCTAAACCTACTGCAAGCCCTAATTTTTGAACAAACCCAATCTTTTCTTGGCAAAATCTCCAAATCGCTCGCATACTCGATCTCTCTTCACATATTCCACCACTATCCTACTGCTCCAACTGCTGCTCGATAAATGACACCTCGGATGAAGCTTTTCCAGCACTGGAAGTCCACCAGTAGGATTGAAGAAGAATAAAGAAAGAAAAGAGCTGCATCTGTTCCAGATCTCGTACCAGTTCCAGCACCCTCCATTTCTCCAGTAACTCCTAGCAAAAAACCCCTCTCCGATAGGAAGATTTCACTTAGGAGAAATATTGATTTTTGATTTTTAGAGAAAGATGGATTTTTCTTTGGAGAAAAGATAAAATCTTTAGGTTGGGGTTTTCTTTGCACCATGAAGGAAACTGTTTTTATTAATTTGGTTTGAAAGTTCTATCAAAACTTTGTGTTTTTGGATGGTGGGGTAAGATCCCTAGTTAAAGGTGTTGTAGTAGAATTTGATGCTCAGCAACTTAGATTTCTCATTCATCTGCTATATGAAGGGTCTACCTTTGAGAATTACTAAATAAAGAAGAAGGGCTGAGATCTGTTTTGCAAAAAGATTATGCTAGTGGAATTAACAAACTGGATGCTAGTAGGGATCTCAGTGTAGAAATGAGGATACTCCATCATATTGTTTGTATCATTTTTTTTTCTAAAGCTGGTAGATTCGATTATATTTCTGTTAGAGATCTGTACATTATGCATCATATTATATGTGAAATCTCTCTGAACTTACCAGTCCTACTGATTGATGCCATGAGAGAGGCAGTGACTAGATTGAAAGCTCCTTTATTTTATGGCATGGCACTCACTAATATCTTTAGAAGCTTTGGAGTATATTTTGAGGGAGAGACTATTGCCTATTTAGCCCATACTGACACTTATAATGCAAATTTTTTGCGTCATATGAGTTATATCAGAGTTAGTGATTGTTGGACCAGAGGTGGAGCAGTTGCAGAGGAGGAGGACAGACTTGAGGAGGAGGGACTATCTTCACCTCCTCATGATCATAGAGAATCCCTTGATATCTAGTTTATATTTGATCATGAGGCAAGTCCTTCAAAGTCCCCAAGGAGAGTTTCACCTGTACCTCTGTCTGGAAGTAGAGGTAAAATTGTCAGATTTTTAGATGATGAGCTCAGGACAATTGCCGACCTTTTATCATAGTAGGTTGCTGATCTTTTGTCTCAGTAGATTGCTAGTAGGAGTACCACCAGCTTTGCTCAGGGGGAGAGTATACATTTTGCCCCATCATCTGATCAAATCCTGATTCCTCATGTTTCTACTATCTTTTAGATGCTTATAGCTTAGTCAGCTCACCTTGAAGAGCTTGAGGAGTCTATGATGAGATTGATAGGTAGGATTTTAGATCTATAGAGGCAGGTATTAGATCTGGGCCGACCTCAGCCACAACAGGACATTACTAAGATTTCAGATCTATCTGCAGAGGTTGCTAGACTTTGTGGCATTTTGGAGAGTGATTTTGATTTTCTGAGGAGAGAGTTCAGTAACTCCGATGAGACTATTTCTATTCAAATTGATTTTCTTATGCAGTCCATGACGAGAGCCCTAAGATAGTTGGAGACCATCAGACTTGCCTTTCTAGCACAACCTATCTCTTTCTCGACTCCCGGACCCTCTCATCCTTTTGCTCGTGCTGGTACTTCTACTCGTGCACGTACTTCTATCTATGGCCGAGGAAGACGTGGTCGAGGACGTGCTCGTGGCCTTGATCCTGATACTCCTCACCATATTTTTGATTCATCTTCTGATTCTGGCACATCTAGTCGACTACTCTATTAGATCTGGTTAGTATTAGGTATTTAGGTTGTAGCTAAAGGCCTATGTACTTTGTAGTAGTTTGGTTGTCATGGTATGATGTATTTTTTGGTTGACAATGATTTTGGTATATTGGCCTATGACTTTTGACTTAAAACATTTTGGATGGATATTGTATTTTGATTATGGCTTGAATGATATTGTTCTTAGATCTCTTGTTTTATTTTGGACATATATTTGACCTTAGCTTTCATGAATTGTTTGGCTTATGGAATGTCTTGTACGCTCATGGCTTATCATTTGGTTTACAAATGTTGTATATATGAATGAATTTCTAAAATCAACAGCAAGATATGGGAGTTTAATTGAGGGGGAGTCCTTTCCTCTTTAAAAAGATACTTCTTGAGATAACATTTGATAATGTCAAAAAGGAGGAGAAAATATTGGTATTAAATGCTTAAAGTGCTTGCAATAGTATAAGCAAATTATG
This sequence comes from Cocos nucifera, assembly GCA_006176705.1. Taxonomy (NCBI): domain Eukaryota; kingdom Viridiplantae; phylum Streptophyta; class Magnoliopsida; order Arecales; family Arecaceae; genus Cocos; species Cocos nucifera. The sequence continues at coordinate 166,925 of QRFJ01001978.1, read as the reverse complement.
AAAATTGAAAGCAAATTGCAATTGAAAGGTATAAGCAAATTAAAAGCAAATTATGATTGAAAGTAAAATGCAAACTATTATAGTTGTTATAGTTCATATTTAACAAATTGTTAAATGAAAAGTTGAGCAAATTATTAATTCATAATGAAATTGCTGAATTCTAATACTTTATGGTAAAAATTAAGCAAATTGTTAAAAGTTTCATACTAAAAAGTCATGGTATGGTATTAAAAATCAATACAAATTGCCAAATCTCCTTCTTTCTGAATACTATATGTTCAAATTACTAATTTTTCATAAATAATGCAATATGCATAAAACAAGATCCAAAATTAAGTGCCTTGAACTCATCACTCACATATAATTATTTTTGAGCTTCTTAACTTCAAATGATATCTCTCTAGTCAATATCAAATTCACTTTATTTTTGCTTATACTTAATTATTTTATCATTATAAAAAAAGAGGGAGATTGTTGCCTCTAGGATTGACTTTGATGAGTACAAAATAATTTAGAAGGTTATTAATAATTTTTATTCTTAAAAATATTTTTAAAAAAAATATTTTAAAATTTTTAAGAATTTTTATATTATAAAAACTTGGTTAAAGATGGTCAATTTAAAATTTACTTAAGTTAAAGCAAAAATTAAAGTTTTTCGAAAGCCTCAAGAACTCCCAAGATGATGTCGATTTATTTGGAGGTAGTCTCAAATTATTTGAAAAGTGAAGATATAGCATTTTGGATAAAAGAGGGCGACCCTTAGGTTGACCATTTTTCATTGGCACAATGGCATGTAGGATCAACATGCCTTTCCGAAGCTAGCACGTAAAAAGGGGCAATCTTTGGGATACCCCATGAAAAAATGGGCGACCTATAAGGCACCCTTTGCAGGTTCTGCGCACATGATACAGAACACCAATTTTATCACCTGTTGTAGAAGGGGTGACTCATAGGGCACCTCCTGAAGAAACTGCACAGATATATAGAACACTATTCTTCTCATCTATTACCAATGGGGTGACCTAAGGAGTGCCCCCTATGATGGGGATTCCAATAATGACTATTTTCCTTCTCCCATTTGGCATATTTAATGCTTCCCAAATAATCTCCAACGGCTACAAATAACTACTATTCATCTCCCAGCATTGAATGAAGGTTTAAAATCATTCAAAAAGGAAGAAAAATGTGAAGAAAATCAAGAGAATATTTAGCTCAAAGAAAACTCAGTCTTAGGCAAGAAAAGCATTGATTTCAAGCTCAACTACTTCTCCAACATGCATTCAAGTCTTCAATCTCTTCGAGAGGATTTTTAAAAGCTTTCTCTAATTTATGTAAAGAGTTTTTAAAGTTTTATTATGCTCATTTAGGAGCTAACTGTGCTGAACTTGTATATCTTTTCAAACTCTGTTCACTGTTTTAGGGCTCAAGTTTATGAAAGATTTTCAAAGCTTGAGAAGATTGATTTGACCCTTAAATTGGATTGTTTTGAATTGGCTTGTACCCAAAAAATAGATATCTAGCTTAGGATAGCTAGGGTCGAAGCATCTGATATTATATTCGATAGAATATGTTTAGTGGATTGAATTTTCCAAGTAGGAGCTTAGGGAGTAAATGTAGGTGTATGGTTGGCATCGAATCTCTATAAATCATCTTATTTATGCTATACTTTCTTCTTCCTCTTTACTTGCTTTATTGTGTTTACTTTTTTCTTTTAAATTAAGCTCTTGCATCTTACTTACCTTATTCAACTCACTTCACTTAAAATTCAAAAGCACATCTTGCAATTCTATTTTTAAATTTAAATTTTTGAAGAAATTCAATTCATCCCCCCTCTTGGATTGCATAACTGGGCAATAATTTTGTACTGCACATTAGATGCTAATAAATTTAATAGGATTTCTGCTTGTACATTGGCAAAAGAGATTTAGGATAGATTAGAAATATTTCATGAAGAAACAAGCAAAGTTAAAGAGTTCAAAATTAATTTGCTTGTTCATAAGTATGAATTATTTAAAATAGAGCAATATGAGTCTATTTCTAATATGTTCTCAAGATTTACTGATATAATCAATGCTTTAAATATCTTGAAAAATTATATACTAATCATGTGCTTATTTACAATATTTAAATATATTTGTTAAAGTTATGGGAAGCTAAAGTAATAACAATACAAGAAGTGAGAGATTTCATCAAACTGTCCATAGAGGAGTTAATTGGTTCACTCATGACATATGAGCTGAACAAGCATCAAAAAGAGGAAGAAGAAGAACCAAAGAAAAAGAGGACCATCTCCTTCAAATTAGCTACCAAATTAGAAGAAAGCGATGAGTCAGAGGATGATGATGAAGAAGAAGAAAGTAAAAATGAAGATATGGACTTAGGGCTACTCACTAGAAAATTCAAGAAGTTCTTCGAGAAGAAATGGATAAAGAAAAAGGAAGATAGAGAAAAAGGAAGAAAGAAATGTCATTAGTTACAAGTGCAACAAGCTGGAACACTACAAACCAGATTGCCCCTACTCAAAAGTAACCCCAAAAAGACCAAGAAGAGTGCTATGATGGCTTTATGGGGAGATAGTGATACTTCTAACATAGATGAGAAAGATAACCAATCTTTATTTTATGGTCGCTAATGACAATGAGGTAAATCTTAAAAACTCTTTCGAATTTATATTTGATGAATTATTTGAAGCCTTGCATGAATTAATGGATGAATATAAAAATATGAAGCTAAAAATAAGGAACTTAAACATTCAAATATATCTTTAGCTAAAGAAAATGATGAACTTTTAAAAGAAAATAATTCTTTGGCTGAAGAAAAAAAAATACTTTCTAAAATTGAAAAATCTTTAGTAGAATAAAATATTAAGTTGAAAGAGAAATCTAAAAAATTCTTAGTTGAAGAGAATAAAAGATTAAAAAAATAAAGTTTAAAATCTATAGTAGAAAATTTATGCTAAACACAAAAGACTATTTTCAACAAAGCTAGAATTGGATTTAATCTCTTTAAGAAAATAAAAAAATATTAAAAATATGTTTACTAAAATTTCTTCTAAAAATTATTTCATAGTTTGTTTTAAGTACAACAAAATAAACACTACTATAGAATGAACTACGATAGTGCATACTATGGCAACAATTTTGAAAATTACTGTCATAGGATCTACAGTAGTGGTTATATAGAATCGCTACTATAGGTCTGATCTATGGTAGTGGTTATTGTCAACCACTGCTATAGGTCGACTTATACTAGCGGTTATATAAAACTATTATCATAGGTCGATCTATAATAGCGGTTTACAATAACCGTTGCCATAGGTCAGACCTATGGTAGCGATTTATTAACCGCTGCCATACATGTTGGACCTATGATTGTGGTTAGCAACAACCATTGCAATAGACAAAAATCTATGGCTATTGTTAGATATAACTGCTGTTATAAATCCGATATATGGCAGTGGTTTTGTGTAACCATTGCCATAGTTTCATCTATTGCAGCGGTTCATTGTAACCACTGCTATATTTTTTTATTTTTTTTAAATATTATATAATTCTAAAATTTAAAATACATCTTCATCATTCATTATTTTAATAATTATTATTAGAGTGATGTCATAAAAAGTCATCTCGATCCAATGGCCCTAGCTTCATCGATCAGTAAAATTTAATTTTGACGATCATGAATGACGATACGATGATCTGATAGATAAAGATCATCATGAAGGAAAATTCTGATTTTTCGAACCAAGTTCGTTCAGATCTGATCGGATCAAGAGATATATTTCAAAATTTTTTTACTTTGATCCAAATCAGATCTGGGATGTTTCAGATCTGATCTTTATTATTTTAATAATTAAAATAAATTTAGATAAATTAAATCAAATTTAATTTACCTTAACGTAGGATAATCCTATTACCTGTTGATAATCTTGTAAGCAGCGGAAGGTTCTGGATTTAGCGACGCAAGTGCTTGGCCTCTATCGATATCCACTCAGACTGGATCTGGAGATCCTCTTCTTCTCTATCACGTCTCCAAAAATTATATCTAAATCTGATTTGGAGGATCTTCAAAATACCTTTCGAAGATCAGCAGTTGCCCTTTGCAGCAGCACAGCCTTCTAGCTTTCTGTCGTCTTTTTCTCATCTGGATTGCACTAACTTGGATCCCAAACTACTTTGGGTGTGGAGAGGAGAGGGAGAAGATGGTCTTGGCATGGAGGAGGAGGAGAGAGGCAGCCTTGGGGCATGGAGAATTCAATTTTCAATTATTTCTTGAGTTGGGCGTAGGGTCTTATTTATAGACTATGCGTGATCCAACTCCTCTTCTTCCCAACCAATCACAACCCTTTGTGAAATCAGATCTAAATCTGATTGGTGGAAATAGAGTCCCTTGGATTCCTCCTTAGATGGTGCCTAAGACCAGTCAAAGTTGGTTCTTAGGAGAACTCTAATTGGAATCCAAAAAGGAGATGGAGTCCCTGTCCAACAGGGACTCCTGGGCGCCTCCAGCTTGGGCACACGCCAAGGAGTGGTGTGCGCCCTCCTCCTTGCCAGGTTCTGGTAGGGGGACAAGCCCCCACCAGCTCTCCAATAGGTGCATGACATGTGGTCAAAAGTCAAAGTGTCAATGTTTGTCAACATTTGACCAGTCAAAGACTTTTGACCAAAGTCAAAGAACAAGAAATGGCAGGTGACCAAAAATGGCAGGTAATGTCTTACAAAATAAGACAACCTTTTCTGACTTGGACAACCTCCAGTCAGACCATATGAAGGCCTCTGATTGAGCACAAACTCCTTTGGCTCAGTCAGGACAACTTATTTATGATAGTAAAAGAAGAACGTTAGGTTCAATCGAGTGCTAGCACGATTTTCTTGAACCTAATTGAATCTCATTCAGATCAATTGAACTAGATCAGTTCAATTGATGATCACCAGATTCAAACCCTTATTTGTGTGACCCAGTTAGGTTCAGTTCTGTATGGTAATGGGATATGTCATGATCTCTATCATCGACATCATCGAAACTCCTTTCGATGGATCAGAACTCTTCTGATTCGAACAGCTAGAATGATCGATCATCTAAATCATTCTAATTGCTCCCAAAATCCACCAGTGACACCTAGCAGTATATGGTGGCAACCCATCAGAGCTGAATGCGAACCTCTTGGTGCAGCTACCTGTGTGATTAAGTTCTTCTATCTTGAGCCCCGATCAGATTAGGGTTAAGGTAAACTCGTCAAACCCTAGTTTCTATCATATGATGTAATCATTCGATTCAAGTCCGATGTGAAAATCTAAATAGAAACTCTTTCTATTATTTCACTCTGCCATGGCCATGGACTTCTGGACTTGATTCTCATGATTCATCATAGGGCTGCTCCTCTACCACCGAGGTAGATAGATTCCATCTTGATGCAATCCAGTTCCTACAATGAACATGCTATAGCCAACATACACCTCAGGATTCCATATGGCTAGGAGATCGAGTAATGGTGTAGTCAAACTATAACACCCTCAAGGTGAACTGCCGATGCACCTCAGGTCAAAGAACCAGACACACTACTGCAGCATCGAGTCAGTCATTGACGAGAAGGTAGACTCCCTAATGACTACTCGAGGTGGTCACGCTCAGTGCCCTCGTTCTCTAACGAGTACCTGTACTCTCGCTCCGGTGTCTCCACACCATAGACTCAAGACTCATCTACTAAAGAGAAGCGATTGTACACCAACCTTTCGGATCAATCACCATCCTCGTGATGATCCTATGGTCGGGAGCATTTTATGAGTTAATAATGATTATTCATGTCTTAAATTTTCAACTCTTGAAAATATGAATTATCATTACCATTAACTCAAAGGATGTATCACAGACACTAAATACACATATGTGATAGAAAATAACCCATTTTATTGATATTAGTCAAAATTATAATTTTGCCCCTAGAAGTGTATTACAAGTGTCAGCCAATTCTGGCTTCTAGGGCACATATATCTAACAATCTCCCACTTGTCCTAAAGCCAATTGGCTACAAGTCTAAGTCCCATCTTCTCAAGGTGGGCTTCGATCTTCTGCTGGCCCAACGGCTTTGTAAGTGGGTCTGCCACATTATCTGTGGAGTTGACTCTCTTGACCTCGACGTAACCCTTCTCGAGGTAATCGCGGATGAGGTGGTATCGCCGCTCAATATGCTTGGATTTCTGGTGAGACCTCGGCTCCTTAGCAAGGGCTATGGCGCCATTGTTGTCGCAGTATAGAGGAATGGCATCTGATGGCATTACTCCAATTTCTGCAGCAAACTTCTTGTACCAGAATGCTTCCTTCGCAGCCTCTGATGCAGCGATATATTCTGCTTCCATGGTGGAATCTGCTATCACCATTTGCTTGGAACTCTTTCAGCTGACAGCACCACCATTGCACACAAACAGACTCCCAGATGTCGACTTTCGATCATCTATATCGGACATGAAATCCGAGTCTGTGTATCCCTGGACTTGGAGTTCTCCGTTACCAAAGACCAACATCATATCCTTAGTTCTTCTCAAGTACTTAAGGATACATTTCACAGAAGTCCAGTGTTCTTCACCTGGATTTGACTGATATCTGCTTGTGACACTCACAGCATGGGCTATATCAGGTCGTGTACATAGCATGGCATACATGAGGCTCCCTATTGCAGAAGCATAAGGGATCTTGCTCATGCGTTCTATTTCCTCAGGTGTGCTGGGGCACATCTTCTTGGAAAGATGAATACCATGTCTGAAGGGTATTAATCCCCTCTTAGAGTTTTCCATACTAAACCTCTTTAGTACTTTCTCTATGTACATCTTCTGTGAAAGTCCTAGCATCCTATTCGGTCTATCCCTATAGACCTTAATTCCTAGAATAAAGGATGCTTCGCCTAGGTCTTTCATGGAGAATTCCTTGGACAACCATAATTTGACTGTTGTCATCATGAGAACATCATTCCCAATAAGGAGGATGTCATCCACGTACAATACGAGGAAGACAACAGCGCTCCCACTGACCTTTTTGAAAAACACATGGTTCCTCTTCATTTTTGATGAAACCAAACTATTTTGATCACATCATTGAAATGAGTGTTCCAGCTCCGAGATGCTTGCTTAAGTCCATATATGGACCTTTGCAGCTTGCAAACCTTGTGATCAGTATCACTGGATGTGAAACCTAGCGGCTGTTCCATATAGATATCTTCCTCAAGATATCCATTTAAGAATGCCATTTTCACGTCCATTTGCCATATTTCATAATCGAAATAGGCTGCAATGGCAAGCAATGTGCGGATGGATTTTAGCATAGCCACTGGGAAAAGGTATCCTGATAGTCAATGCCTTCGCATTGACTATAACCTTTTGCCACTAGTCTAGCCTTGAATGTCTCCACATTTCCATCTGCACCAATCTTTCTCTTGAAGATCCATTTACACCCAATAGGTACTATACCTTCTGGTGGATCTACCAAGGTCCAGACTTGGTTTGAGTGCATCGAGTCAATTTCTGACTGCATTGCCTCTAGCCATTTCTCGGAGTCGATATCTGATATCGCCTCATTGTAGGTTTTGGGATCATCACCATGAGCACCATTACCTACGAGGAACATTTTTCTCTACTTCCTCTGAAATAATACCTAAGTATCTTTCAGGGGGATGGAAAACTCTTTTCCGATCTACGAGGTGGAGGAGGTAGTGTTCTTATTGGCTCAACCTGATTTGGTTCCAATTGGTCCTTAGCTCGTTGTACTTGTGAGACTTTCTCATCAAGCTTAATCTGCTTTCCAATGCCGCTATCTTGAATAAACTATTTTTCAAGAAAGATGGCATGTCGACTCACAATCACATTGTGGTCTTCTGGAATGTAGAAATAGTATCCTAATGACTCTTTAGGATATCCTATGAATCGAGCTCTGAAGGACCTAAACTCTAACTTGTCCGCTTGTTGTCTTTTGACATGAGCCGGACAACCCCAAATTCTGAGATGACTCAGACTTGGTTTCTTACCGTGCCATATCTCATACGGTGTGGTAGGAACGATTTTAGAGGGAACCCTATTCAGTAGATAAATTGAAGTTAACAATGAGTGTCCCCAAAGAAAATCAGGGAGGTCTGTGAAGCTCATCATGGATCGAACCATATCCAATAGAGTCCGATTTCTCCATTCTGAAACCCCGTTGAGTTGAGGTGTTCCTGGTGGAGTCCATTGAGAGACTATGCCATTTTTCTTGAGATAGTCTAGGAATTTTCGGCTAAGGTATTCACCTCCTCGATCTGATCGAAGAACCTTAATGGGTTTTTCAGTTTATTTTTCTACTTCATGTCTGAATTCTTTGAACTTTTCAAAAGCTTCAGACTTGTGTCTCATAAGATACACATACCCATACCTAGACAGATCATCGGTAAAGGATAATGAAGTAGACAAAATTGCCTCTAGCCGGCACATCAAATGGGCCGCACACATCAGTATGTACTAGGGCAAGGAGATCTGTGGCCCTCTCCCCATGTCCAACAAAAGGGAGTTTAGTCATTTTGCCTTGAAGACAAGATTCACAAGTTGGATATGACTCGAAAGTCAATGGACTCAATAGCCCATTTTTCTCCAATTTGTTGATCCTATCTTCTGCTATATGACCTAATCTCAGGTGCCATAGATATCTATCATTTGGACTATCCCTAGGTCGTTTGGCATTCACGTTTTGCTCGATAGTTAGAACAGGTACATCAATATGTAGCTGATAAAGACCATTAATAAGGAAAACCATTTGCAATTTTATTTCTTTCATAAAGAATGTTACAATGGTCCTTAAAGAAGGTAATCACATAGCCTTCTTGTGCTAAGCATGAAACAGAAATCAAATTCCTGCTAGCTGCAGGCACATAATAACAGTCTTTCAAAACTAAGTCTAAACCAGATGGTAATCGAAGAGGGTATGTTTCCCACGGCACTACTGCAGCAACTCTTGCTCCATTACCGATGCGTAGGATCATGTCTCCATCCCTCAGCCTCCTGCTATCCTCAAGACCCTGCATGGAAGTGCACAGATGAGCACTAGAACCAGAGTCAAGCACCCAACTGGATGCAGAAGAAACCGTAAGGTTAGACTCAATAACGAGCATACCTCCAGAAGGACCTTCCTTCTTGTTCTTCAGGGTGGCCAGGTAAGTAGGGCAGTTTCGCTTCCAATGGCCGTCGCTGTTGCAATGGAAACACTTTCCTTTGACATCGGCCTTTTTCTTCGGCTCTGCCTTCTTCTTCTTTGTTCCTTCCACCTTCTGCTTTTTTGCAGACTTCTTTTTCTTTCCATAAGACTTTCTTTTGGAAGAAGTCCATTCCATAGCAAGAACTGAGCCTTTAGAACCTTTCATAGAAAGCTCAGCGGTAACCAGCATATTCATTAATTCGGCCAAGGAATTTTGAAGTTTATGCATGTGGTAATTCATGATGAATTGCCCATATGCATCAGTCAAGGATTGCAGAATAATATCGTTCTGCAGATCCAAGTCCAACTTCACACCGAGCTTCTCAAGCTCTTCCATGTCCTTGATCATCATTGTCAGACAGTGATCTTGGACTGACTGCCCATCACGCATCTTAGCCTTAAAAAGTCATTTCGTGACTTGATATTTGGCTGCGCGACTCTGTTCACCAAACATCTCCTGCAGGTGAGCCAACATTTGGCGAGCAGTCCCGATATCTTCATGTTGGCGCTGGAGCTCATCAGACATCGAGCCCAACATGTAATATCTGGCCTTATTATCTTCGTCTATCCATTTTTTCAGAGACGCTCTCTGTTCAATGGATGGACGGGCTGGTAAGGTGGGAGGGTCCTGGTCCAGTACATGGGTTAACTTCTCGAAAACCCAAAACTATTTTGTAGTTCCTGAGCCAATCTTTATAATTGGGTCCAGTCAGTCTATGTGTGTCCAGGATACGTGCCAATGGGTTGGACGCAGACATTTTTCTATAGAGAGTCAAAGATTCTAGTTAGATACTGTAATTATGACTTGACCAATTTATTTAAAAATTTTATTTTTAAATAAATTAGCTTCCACTATTTTCTCGGATCCCTACACTCCCTCTGTAGAGAGATGCAAAAATCTCCATGATTAATGATTTCTAGTGGGTGGTGCGGTCTCACCAACTGACTCATCACCTCACCTAACAGTTATTGGTGATGGGTTAGCCAATGAGTGAACAACTCTTGTTCAATGATTCTCTAATCATGGTGCACCCAAACTTGGTCTCTAATTCATGAATCTCACCGTATCCGAAATATTGATCCACTCCTTAGTTAAGTCAGACCCACCATTTGCATAGACTGGGATTCCTAATTGAGTCTCTCACCGTATCCGAAATATTGAGCCCAACTCATCCTCCAGCCCATAGCATCCAATGCCTAATAGACATGGTTGCATCTTTTCGGTGCAACTGAGCCACTGTATCCAGTCGAGAACAATCAACCCCGGGAAGGGCCCGCACATCTACAATGGTGGAAGACCTCAGACTTAATCTTTTCTTAGGGAGAATTGATTCAGGTCTCATTAAACTAGACTTGTCATAGTCATAACAATTATGACTAACCTAGTGGCATGGGTTAGCTCGGATTATTGACCACCTCAGATCAGAACTGTGTCAACAGATATGGCCAGGTAAGTGAGATCGGTGGAAGGAATATGCCATTAACTCATACAAGAATGCATTCAGGTCGAGTAGCTTCCAATTAAAAATCAGTCGGTCGTATGTGCCAAACTTACCTTAGACACCAAATTGTTGAGCCAGAACCAATTGGGTTAGCCTACAATCCAGACTCTAACCTCTGAGCCTAATTAGGTCTTGCTTGATCGTGACTCGATCTTGACCCAGACTTAATCCTATTAGGCTGGTCAATTTAAGCATTGTTGATCCCATCTAACCAACTCTTGATTCGGTTTGATCAACCGCTTAGACCTAATTGAGCTACCCAAGCCCGAACCCAGTATTATGAATATGTCTTAGATCTAAAATTCTCAATTTTAGACCTAATTAATATTTCCATAATCTTAATTTTTAATTAAGTAGGGTTCATAAACAAAATATGCACAATAAATCCTAGGATTTCAGGATCTAGGGTTTTGCAGAAAGTAAGTTTTTGGATTTCTGATTAAGGACGAACGCGCAGCACCCCTACACATCATAAGAACACCCCATCGAATGGGAAGAGAGGGCCTTTAAACCCTTCTTCATTCTTATGACGGACGGCCAAGAGGAATGCCTTAATCAGGAACATGCAATACTACAAAATAGTTTTAGATCTATATCATATATCTCATATACAAATTAGATCTAATCATGGCATATTTTGCATACATCTCATGTATCGAATCATGCATATTTTTCAGATCTAAATTATCTCATAATAATCTAAAAAATTAGATTTAAATTGATCTAATCAAAATAAATTCTAATCTAGATAATTATGTAGAACTATTCTACAACTAGTCTAGACATGCATCAATCATATCTCATATGATATTTAAAATTAAATAATTTTTATTTGCTATTTTTTAGATGTTATTATAATAATTATAATATCAAAAAATAGTAAATAAATAGATCTAAAATATGATTTAATCAAATTAAATTGAAAACATGCAAGACTATTCTATAGAACTATTCTATTTTAGAACTAGTCATGCATATTTTCTAATCTTAGATCCAAATCATTTAATTTTAATTTTTTCTAATTTTAGATCTGATCACATCTCATGTGACATCTAAAATTACTTATTTTTTAATTAAAATAAATTTAAAATTAGATCTAAATACTTTTAGAACCTTGGCTCTGATACCAGTTGAAGGAAAATCCTGATTTTTTGGATCAGGTTCGTTCAGATCTGATCAGATCAAGAGATATATTTCAAAATTTTTTTTTCTTTGATCTAGATCAGATCTGAAATATTTTAGATCTAATTTTTATTATTTTAATAATTAAAATAAAATTAAATAAATTAAATCAAATTTAATTTACCTTGATGTAGGGTAATCCTATTACCCGTTGATGATCCTGTAAGCAGCGGAAGGTTCTGGATCTAGCCACGCAAGTGCCTGGCCTCTATCGGTATCCACTTAGACTGGATCTAGAGATCCTCTTCTTCTCTATCATGTCTCCAAAAATCAGATCTGATCTGATCTGGAGGATCTTCAAAATACCTTTCGAAGATCAGCAGTTGTCCTTTGCAGCAGCGCAGCCTTCTAGCTTTCTGTCGCCTTTCTCTCATCTGGATTGCACCAACTTGGATTCCAAACTACTTTGGGCATGGAGAGGAGAGGGAGAAGATGGTCTTGGTGTGGAGGAGGAGGAGAGAGGCAGTCTTGGGGCATGGAGAATTTTCCCAATTTTTAGATATTCCTTGAGTTGGGCGTAGGGTCTTATTTATAGACTATGCGTGATCCAACTCCTCTTCTTCCCAACCAATCACAATCCTTTGTGAAATCAGATCTAAATCTGATTGGTGGGAATAGAGTCCCTTGGATTCCTCCTTAGATGGTGCCTAAGATCAGTCAAAGTTGGTTCTTAGGAGAAGTCTAATCGGAATCCAAAAAGGAGATGGAGTCCCTATCCAATAGGGACTCCTGGGCGCCTCCTGCTTGGGCACACGCCAAGGGTGGTGTGCACCCTCCTCCTTGCTAGGTTCTAGCAGGAGAACAAGCCCCCACCAGCTCTCCAATAGGTGCATGATACGTGGACAGAAGTCAAAGTATCAATGGTCAATATTTGACCAGTCAAAGGTTAACTTTTGACCAAAGTCAAAGGACGAGAAATGGCAGGTGACCAAAAATGGCAGTTATTGTCTTATAAAATAAGACAATCCTTTTCTGACCTGGACAGGCTCTAGTCAGATCAAGTGAAGGCCTCTGATCGAGCACAAACTCCTTTGGCTCAGTCAGGACAACTATTTATGATAGTAAAAGAAGAATGTTAGGTTCAATCGAGTGCTAGCATGATTTTCTTAAATCTAATTGAATCTCATTTAGATCAATTGAACTGGATCAGTTCAATTGATAATCACCAGATTCAAACCCTTATTTGTGTGACCCAATTAGGTTCAGTTCTGTATGATAATGGGATATGTCATGATCTCTATCATCGACATCATCGAAACTTCTTTTGATGGATCAGAACTCTTCTAATTCGAACAGTTAGAATGATCGATCATCTAAATCATTCTAATTGCTCCCAAAATCCACCAATGATACCTAGCAGTATATGGTGGCAACCCGTCAGAGCTGAATGCGAACCTCTTGGTGTAGCTACTTGTGTAATTAAGTTCTTTTATCTTGCGCCCTGATCAGATTAGGATTTAGGTGAACTCGTCAAACCCTAGTCTCTTTCATATGATGTAATCATTCGATTAAAGTCCGATGTAAAAATCTAAATAAAAACTCTTTCTATTATTTCACTCTGCCATGGCCATGGGCTTCTGGACTTGATTCTCATGATCATCATAGGGCTGCTCCTCTACCACCGAGGTAGATAAATTCCTTCTTGATGCAATTCAGTTCCTACAATGAACATGCTATAGCCAACATACACCTCAGGGTTTCGTATGGCTAGGAGACCGAGTCATGGTATAGTCAAACTATAACAGTCTCAAGGTAAACTATCGATGCACCTTAGGTCAAAGAACCAGATACACTACTGTAGCATCGAGTTAGTCATTGACGAGAAGGTAGACTTCCTAATGACTACTCAAGGTGGTTACGCTTAGTGCCCTCATTCTCTAGTGAGTATCTGTACTCTCGCTTCGATGTCTCCACATCGTAGACTCAAGACTCATCTACTAAAGAAAAGTGATTATACACCAAACTTTCGGATCAATCACCATCCTCATGATGATCCTATGGTCGGGAGCATTTTATGAGTTAATAATGATTATTCATGTCTTAAATTTTCAACTCTTGAAAATATGAATTATCATTATCATTAACTCAAAGGATGTATCACAGACACTAAATACACATATGTGATAGAAAATAACCCATTTTATTGATTTTAGTCAAAATTATAATTTTGCCCCTAGAAGTGTATTACAAGTGTCAGCCAATTCTGGCTTCTAGGGCACATATATCTAACACATCAATGGATTCAAAAATTTATAATGATGATCTTGATTTCATTTATATGATACTATCAAAGTTTTACTTCAACCAGATATCGTTATCATGATCGATTTAGTAAAGGATGATTTTAATCGTTAAATGAGAAGAAGTGATCAAAGGACCAGATGGCATCCGATTCTGAGATAATTTTTTAGATATGATCTTGGCTACTACTTTAATCATTTTTATTATGGTGATCATAAAATATAAATAATTTCTATATGAATTATTCATATTAAGTAAATCTTGCAAAAGCACAAGCATAACTACTAAAGGAGTTTAAGAACTCATATTGAGTGACATATAGTTTTGGATGGTTCTTAGATCTACGATTTAAATTTTATGATCATCATTATAAAAATGATTAAAATAGTAGTCAAGATCATTTATCTAAAAAATTATCTTATAATCGGACACCATCTGATCCTTTGATCACTTATTTCTCATTTAATGGTCAAAATTATTATATACTAAATCGACCATGATAACGATATCCGATTAAAGTGAAACTTTGATAGTATGATATAAATAAAATTGAGATCATCATTATAAATTTTTGGATCAATCAGTGGTCTTTATTTATCAGATCATCATGCGATCGTTCATGACCATTGAAATTAATTTTTATTGATCGATATAGCTAAGGCTATCGGATCAAGGTGGTCTTTTGTGATGACACTCTAACGATAATTACTTAGATAATGAATGGTGAAAATGAGCTTTAAATTTTAAAATTATACCATATTCAAGAAAAAATATGGAAATTTCATATTTGAATCTATAGTAGTAATTAGCAAAAGCCATTGCTATAGGCCTATTACAGCGGTTGTTAACTACTGCTATAGTTTTAAGCTATGGCAGTAGTTTTTGAAAACCGCAGCCATAGATCCAACATAAATTTTTGGTCAATGTCGAACCTTTCATCTTTTCGGCATAAATTTTCACTCACTTTCTCTCTCTCCTTCTCTACTCGAGCCCTAGCTACCCTCTCCATCGTTGACCTGCCCCTCCATTGGCCTACCCCATCATCGGTCGCCTCCTCACCAGCCTCCCTCTATCTCTCTTTCTCTCTTCTCACCTTGTCCCTAGCTACCAGCTCGTGCCGGCCCGCCCGCTGCCGCCCCCTCCTTAGCCCTGCCATCGACTTCAGCTCCCTCGACCCCTCCCTCCCTCAGCCCTGCACCAGCTCCCTCCCTCCATCGTCGCTACCTCCCTCAGCCCCAGTGCCCCCTTCCCTCTAGCACCGCCATGGGCCCTATCTCCCTCGATCCCGATCCTCCATCGACCTGGCTCACCGCCAGCCTACCCATCGGTGGCCTCCTTTGGCCCTGCCTCCCTCAGCCCCGGCCCTGCATCCTTCCCCACTACCCCCTATGGCCGTGCCCCATCGCCCCCCAACCACTGACCCCCTTTGGCCCTGCATGCCATCCTACCATCGACCACCTCAACCGGTATAGATTAGCCCTTCTATTTTTATTGATTAATTAATTAATTAATTAATTTATATTCTTTGATGCTTAATATATTAAATTTATTACTTGATTTAGTAATTTTTGATGCTTAATGAATATAATATTAAATTTATTATATTATTTATAAATTATTTATTATTATATTTATAAATTAAAATATATTTATAATTTAATATTATATTTTAAATTATTAAATTTAATATTATTCATAAATTATTTATTATTTTATATTAATAAATTAAAATATATTCATAACTTAATATTATATCTTAAATTATTAAATTTAATATTAATAAAAATATTATATATATTATTTTTTATTTTTTATAATATCTTATTTTAAGAAATTAGTTTTTTTATAAAGAGGTTATGATGATTTCTGGTGGAAAATGGTTAATTCTTGGTATGATTTTATTGATGTGGAGAACTCTTTTTTTTTTCTCTTCTTTTGTAAATATTTTAATAATTTCAAATGATAAAACGATCTTGGATGGCCGGTAACTATTTAGTGGGTAACCATTCATAGTTGGTTTGATTTAGTTATAGTGGATACCAAAATATTGCAATGCATGATTAAATGATGAATTTGAGACTCATTTTTACTTTTATTTTTTTAATTTTTTTAATATTTAAGGTAAGTTCTATCCTGACTAATTTATTGCTCCTGACTAATAGAAACTGAAATTATAATTTATTACTTTTTTTAAATTATTTATGAATATAATTTATATTATATAATTTATTGCATAATATTTTTTAGATTACTATTTATATTTTATTACTTTTATTTATTGTATTGCATAATGATAGATCCATCAATTGATTAGTGTATATAATCTCCAGCACCCGTGCATTTATATATTTTTTATACCGATGGAAGAATTATGTATAATGATTAATTGATTGTCCAATTTGGATAGTTTAAAAATTATAAATAATTTTATAGGTAATTATAGTGATCAAAGGTATGCTAAGGGTTTTAAATAAAATTTTGGATAGTATTTTCTATTTGTTCTTCCTACATGAGAGAACTAAAGAAAAAATACTATCAAAATTTTTTTTTTTGTCTCTATTGCATATCGTTTGATTACTATAATAAACCTGTAGAATTAATGCAATTTCTAAATAGGATAGGCCCTATCTTTACCTATTAGTTGGTGATAGGATGCATTTAATTATATATATATGAAATATCTATTTGCAGTAAGTTATGGCTTATGAGTTGTTTATAATGCATTGGTATATAATTTAAGTTTCAAACATGATTTAATTATAGTATCATTATTTTTAAAATAGATAAGGGGTGGATGAAGTTTAGTAGGCTCTCGCCAGAATATGAGGCTGGACTTCAAAAATTTCTTGATTTTGCTATAAAAAAATTTGGGGTCAATAGATTTATCCAATGTCCTTGTAAGAAGTGTATGGATGGGCCATGGCTATCTTGTCAAGATGTAAATGATCACCTCACTATTTATGGCTTTAAAGTTGGTTATGAAATTTATTGAGATCAACATGGTGAGGACAGACCGTAAGAAGGTGATCAACATAATAAGAGAGTGAAATAAATGATTCATGATATTTTTTCATTTGTTGGCCATAATGACGGTGCATCTACGTCCATGTCTGATCCTATGGCTGGTGGAATGACAAACAATGAGGATGTGAAGAAGGTCCACAAGTTGATGGAAGATGCTAATGTTTCGTTGTATCTTAGGTGTAAAAAGATGGTGAAGTTGAAGTTCTTAATCCGATTATATCATGCAAAATGCTCCAATAGGTTAAGTAATAATGGAGTGAACTGCATATTAGAATTTTTGGAGGTCATTCTTTCGGACAATGCATAAATTTTGAAAAATAATTACGAGACATCGAAGATTATTGAACAGCTAGGCTTTACTTACACCAAGATATATGTATGTCCCAATGATTGCATGCTCTATTGGGAGGGGAATGTCCATCGAAATGAGTGCATGGGATGCGGTGTACCAAGATGAAAATAGAATAAAGATGGTACATCGATCTGTGTACCTCAAAATTTGATGTGGTACTTTTCTTTGATTTTGAGACTATAAAAGTTATTTATGTTGGTAAGAACATCGAAGGACATGAGATGGCATGAGGAGGAATGAATAAAATATGATACATTGAGGCATCCAGCCAATGGAGAGGCATGGCAGAAGTTTAATGAAATACATTCTGACTTCGTACAAGAGATACATAATGTGATGTTGGACTTGTCGTATGACGATTTTAACCCGTTCAAGCATATGAATACCGTCCATAGTGTATGACCAGTGTTTATTCATGTTTACAATCTTCTACCATGGATGTGTATAAAAAAATTCTTTGCTTTCATGATAGTGCTCATCCTTGGATCGAATGAGATAGGTAATGACATTGATGTCTATTTGCACCCTTTTATTGCTGAGCTGAAATAGTTGTGGAGCATGCAAGATGTTTCAACTTTTAATGCTTTGATGAATGAATCATTCTCTATGCGTGCAGTACTTTTATAGATAATAAATGACTTTCTAGCTTATGTCCTAATATCGGATTGAAGCACGAAAGGTAAGCTAGCATGCTCGATTTGTGGAAAAAATATCCGATCTAAAAGATTGATACATTGGAAGAGCTTTAGCTTTATGGGGCATTGATGTTTCCTCCGTTGAAATCATCGATATAAAAAAGATGCATGCTCCTTCGATGGCACTATTGAAGAAGATGAGGTGCCTAGCTGGATGTCTGAGAGTGAGGTATTAAGAGAGTTGGATGGTCTTAGTATTGAATTTAGGAAAGATAATCTGATTGGTGGTAAGAAGAGGAAGCATCGATCAAAAAAAGATAACACACATTTTAATTGGAGAAAAAAGAGCATCTTTTTTAACTGGCCATATTGGGAGATAAACTTATTACGCCACTGCTTAGATGTAATGCATATTGAAAAGAACGTGTGCGAGCTCCTATTGGCAACAATCTTGAATATCAAGGATATGACCAAGGATGACTTGAATTTTTGATTTGATTTGAAAGAATGGGATATTAGAAGATCACTCTACCCGGAGCCGATAGGGAAAGAATAGTGGAGGCTTTCTCATGCATGCTATGTTATCAATACCTCTGAATGATCCACATTTCTTCATATGTTGGAGAACGTAAAGATCCCAGATGGATTCTCAAGCAACATATCAAAGCATGTGAATAATAAGGATGTCAAACTTGGAAGATTGAAGACCCATGATTATCATGTGCTAATGCAGAAATTGATTCCAATAGCTATTCACCGTGTGTTGCTAAAAAATATTAGAATGATTGTTATTCATCTTTACAACTTTTATAGAGATATTTATGCAAAATGGTTGCTTAAGAAAGACATGAAAGAAATGAAGGCAAGGCAGTGACTATATTATGTGATATGAAAAAGATATTTTCATCATCATTTTTTATGGTTATGATGCATCTTACCGTACACCATACGGAAAAAGTTATACTTGGAGGCTCAGTGTTCTACCGATGGATGTATCCTACTAAAACAAATATTCAAACTCTAAAATTTTATGCAAGAAATATGAATCGCTCGAAGGGATCCACAGCAGAAGATTATTTGGATCAAGAGTGTATGAATTTTTGTACCATGGACTTAAATAAGCTCTAGACACGTCGTAACCAACCAATGAGAAATCAGGATGATCAGTATAAATCAATTAAGCTAGCATTTGAGTCCATTCCATAATTAGATGGACTTTCCACTTCATTCTATCTCACTGATTTAAGCACTGAGAAAAGAAATATGGCGTACTGCTACGTGCTCTTCAACTATGATGTCATTGAGCCATACATAAGATGAGTCACTCAATCTTCTTTATTTTAAAATAATTATAAAAAAAAATTAATTACACATAAATTTATTTTTTGTGCATGCAGCAAACATAAGAAGATCATAAGAGCAAAATACGATGCTCTAAGTATGCGGAAGAAAGAGAAAATTCATAGCAAAGAATTTTTTCAATGGTTCAAAGATCATGTAAGTGATTACATATTCTTACCTTGTGCAATTTATTTGAACATATTTACTAATTAATTAGGTATCATCTCCTTAATTAGGTATGAAGATTATCGTTCGATGATGCAAGCCCTGAAGTACATGCTTTTTTAATGGATCCTAACCATACCATGCGTGAGTACAAACAGCTCGTCATTAACGACTACAGATTTAATATTCACAATCAGTCCATAAATATGGCAACACAAAATAGTGGCATAAGGTTGAGCACCACCACTAGATGTTATGCTAGCTCGAAGGATTTACAGTCTCGTACAAAGGATTTGAACTATTATGGAATGGTGGAGAAAATAGTCATCTTGGACTACTATTCTAAAGAAAGAATTGCATTAATGAAATATGATTGGTTTGACACCTTATCTCAGTCAGGGATGAAGATTGATGAGTATAGTTTTACTCTCGTCAACATCTAACGCCATCTTTGTACTGAAGAATCGTATATATTTGCCTCCCAAGCTAGTCAAGTCTTCTACATTAGTGATCTCTTGGAGTCTCAATGAGGTGTTGTTGTGAGGATGGTGTCTAGACATATATTTGATGATACTGAGGTTGATGACAATGTTGGACCATGCATGCAAAGTGCTCATCTAGGACAAAACTTATCTGAAACTATCGAGGTCCCAGATACATTTGTTAGGAGTGATGGTGATGTCCATATTATAGATGGCACTAGGTAATGACTTCTATATTCTAGTATAAATGTTAGAGTCTATTATTTATTGATGCTCTACTAATATTATTATTCAACATATTATATGGGTTAATGTTTATTAATGTTACAGGTCATGATGGCACCGAAACATCATCTCACATAGACTGAAATGCCTGGTATGCGGTGCAACTCCACTTGGAGGGGGAGGAAATCCTCCGCATCATGTATTGTAATTTATTGGATGTCTACGACGAGCTCAACTTGTCCATGTAGATATATCAGAAAAAATAATCATCTAGATTGACCAAAATAAACTTTTACAAATCTTAACATTGATTTTTAATGCAACATTCTCTAGATACTGCTTGTTTCCCCTATTAGATTTGTGCTTTGGTAAGAAATATTATTAGTAATTTTTTAATATGATATGGAGGTGTATCTTTCGATACACTCTTCTAATTCTTGAATAGATTATTTCTATACATTTTATTCAATGATATGGAGCTATAGACACCCCTGGCCCATCGATTGAATCATTAGATTAAATTTTTAGCCCCTAGATATTCTTCCCAGACTCAAACATAAATATACAAAGCTTTTAAAAATAAAAATTAAAATAATTAAAAAATTTAATTATATAATTATCTGATATAATGGTTGAAATGATAAGCCCAGTTGGTTGTGCAGCTGCAGGTCCTAGAGAAGCTCCACGACCATATTGCGGATGGCATCTAGAAGGCTTTGAGATCACTGGCTCAGAAGTCTCTGCACAACCTCCACGTGTGCATCGCTCTAAGTCTAAAATATCAAGACCTATGAGGATGTCGAAGGATATCAATATGGTGGAGGATCGTAGCTATGGTCGAATTCTATGACCGACTCATACTCACCCCCAGTGGCGCTGAGCTATCCCTCAAGGTCAAGAGAGGGCTGAGAGGAGGGGTCATTATCATACCTCTCAGCAACGTACGTTGCAAAACACATCTGCATAGTTCAAAAATATATTAGTTATAATATAATAATTAGATCATATAACAACTTAATTAG
This sequence comes from Cocos nucifera, assembly GCA_006176705.1. Classification (NCBI taxonomy): domain Eukaryota; kingdom Viridiplantae; phylum Streptophyta; class Magnoliopsida; order Arecales; family Arecaceae; genus Cocos; species Cocos nucifera. Next base: position 145,544 of record QRFJ01001978.1, on the reverse strand, counting down.
TAAATAAAGTTTGAAGTTCTTACCATCATCTGTCATGATATAGAATCTAAATAGTCACCAGTCCTTCCAAACTGGTGTGTGGCCCACCACAACTGCAATTGATATGATGGATGATCCAGTTGTCATATCTACAATAAGTAAATAATAAAATTAAATTAATTAAAACATTCATATAAGAGTTTTTATATTTATAGTGAAGAGTTTTGGTATTGATTTCTTATCAGTCTATTGGTCACAACATATGTGCCGATTGAGCCGCCCGTATGCTTGATCAAATTTTATTGGACGGTCCATTTCTGCTGGGCTCTCTACCTTCTACTGGAGTACTCCATTGGTTGTAAGGGGTCTGCCATATGTCCATCCGCATCCAATGATCCGTAAAAGACCTATAGTCCGATGAAAATTGAAAACTAGAGTGCAGGATGGCAGACTGCCTAAAGCTATAAAGACCATCTCAGAGCCTCCGTGTGGCTACCTCCTCGAAGATCTGATGGCCAGCCTCCTCATCCTAGAAAGTCTCGAATCGATAGTACTCCTGTAAGATAAAAGCAAGCGTGTATTTATATGTAATTAAAATACTAATATATTAAAAATTTTAAAATTAAACTAGTTTTGACTTACTAGAAATATCTTCGAAGCTACATCATGAGCTCTAGATGGTTAGTTGAAAAACTCATCCATCGACCCCGACATCAAACGTCGGATGATGCCGATAACCATACGAGATACTCTAGACTCTCTAAATATGCTACCAAATTGATTTTGAAAAATGAATGTTAACTCTAGAATTACTAAATTTTAAATATTTTAATTGAAGTTATAGTACTTACGAGTGGCTCTAAACATAGATGAGCTGTTTATCCTCCGATCGAGTCAGAGGTGCTATAAGTCGGGTGGGTCCTCGACCATGACTCTGTGTCTTTGAGCTTGTCGCTATTGTGTGTGACTGTGGGATCACTGATAACCCCCTATCATCTAAATCTGAGCATAAAATATCTAATATAAAAAATATTATATTAGTTAGCAAAGGACAAAATAATAATATCTAAAGTGTTAGAGTTTAATCACCATCCGATATGAGATGTATGGAACCATGCGAGCTGGCTGTATGATCGCTTTCTCCTTAAGAGCTCTATCTTTAGCTGGAATAGTTTCAACCTTTAGAAGACATGATGTACAATCTCTGAAAATAAAAATAAAAATCAAAGTAAGTAGATGACCTAAAAATTGGTTCAAATAAAATATCTATCAAAATATAACAAGATGATCAAAATTTAACTTATGTATAATAAAGATTATTAATTAGCATCTGCAATGTATCAGCAGAAAAAATAATTCTCATCCAATAATATATGATAATGTATTGGTCTGCTGGTCCCCTGATTTAGACATTGTTTGATTCTCATCCAGCAGTACATGATAATCTCAGTATATGAAAATATAAAGAAGGCTCAGATTTGCCATTAAAAAATTAGGCACTGCAAGTTCTTCTATGCAGGATTTAGTGTGGTGCTCCCAAGCCTTGGAAGGCCATGGGAGGAGCCAGGGTGTCGGCTCTGGAAGACTAGGATCGGTGTGAGTCCTAGGGCTAGAAAAAGAGTTGTCCTAAGGTGAAGATGGCGTGTAGCCCTGCATAAGCTTGAGGTTCAAGTACGAGGACCTTGAGAGGCTTGGTAGGTGCTCTGAAGATTTGGGACATGAGATGGAGCAAATGATCAAAGTCAGGAGAAGAATAAACTAAGATAAGAAACTGACACATAGATAGGCTGGCTCGAATATAAAGTTGAGCCAGCTCGGATTGAGACTAAGCTGGCTCGAGATGCAGTCGAGCCAGCTGTCTTAGGTAGATAGAAGATAGGATTCGGACAAGACACAGTCGAGTCAGCTTGACTTCTGATAGAGCCGGCTCGATGGCGGTGAATAAAATTGGATGGGATTTTCTATTTGGTCTTGGATTGGGGTTAATTCAAGGGATCTTAAGGCCTGGTCCAATAAGGTCTTAAGATGGCTAACTCATATATGGGTCGGGTTTAGATCTAGAGATGAGAGCATGAAAGACATGGGTGTACATGGGCTTGGTGAGTGCTTTCATGTATTGGATTGGCCTAGAGAAGTTTCTCAGCTAGAGTTTAGATTTATTAAGATTCATGTGGTATAGTAGAAATCCTAGGATATATAAACCCAGACATTGTAATATTTACATGAAGAGAAATCAATATAGAGCATTTCTCCCTAACTCTCTTCTCTCTTTTTTCTTTGGTTCCAACGCCAAGTCGTAGGTGTCATCATCAATTTTTGCTCTTCTTCATATTTCTAGATTAACATCCAGGTTCGCGTAAGAGATTAGATACACGACTATGATTTCGAGCAATTGTAGGCACAATAATTGATATCAGCGTAGTACCGATTGTTTCAATAATTGATATCAGAGTTTGGTTGAGCATGAAGAAGGAAGAAGATTAGGTTTCAGTAAAGATCAAAAGTGAGGTTTAGATCTAGGCTTTTCGTAGGCTTCAAGAGGAAGGAAGTGATCTAAGGGCTGTTATCCACCATCCCTAGTCATGGTAACTTTTAGATCTACCCGTTGGCTATTTTTTTTGATTCGGTATGATCATGGAGAACAGTGGGTTGAAGGTAGGATTTGAGAAGTTTGATGGAAAAGATCATTTCATGATGTGGAAGGTTAGGGTGGAGGATCTGCTAATTTAGATGAGGCTAGATTCGACCTTGGAGGATAAGTCGGAGAAGATGATAGACAAGGAGTGGAAGTTCTTAGAGAAAAGGGCATGTGCCATGATTAGAGCTTGTCTGACAGATGAGGTGCTGTATGGTGTGTTAGAGGAAAAGACACCCAAGAATTTATGATCGTGGTTACATCAGTTATATATGGAGAAGAACATGTGCAACAAGTTGGTACTGAAGAAGCAATTATATAGCCTTCGGATGCAGGAGGGCCAAGATGTTGCGGGACATTTTCAGCAATTCGATCGGATGAGCATGGACTTGCTCAACATTGGAGAGGAGCTCAAAGAGGAGGATAAGAATTTATTGCTGCTATATTCACTATCCGGGAGCTTCGATCCATTAGTGGCGACGTTGCTATATGATAAGGAGACACTAGTGTATGAAAAGATCGTATCAATGTTAAGATCCAATGAGCAGTAGGAACAGATGATGAAGAGAGAGATCATCCAGGAGGGTCTCATAGTTTTAGAGAGACCAAAGAAAGGAAAGAAGAAGGATGATCAGATGGGCAGTAAGGGATCCAAGAAGTGCTTCAAGTATGGTAAAGCAGGACACTTTAAGCGAGAGTGTCTGCTTTGAAAGAAGTACAAGAGAGGAGAAAAGTCCGATTCCATCATTTCAGTCACTGAAAGTGAAGAGTCGGATGAGTTCTTGGTGGTCTCGGAGGAGCCTATGGGGTGCAGTGTATCCGAGATAGTTTCGAAGGGGTTCGTGAAGTGCGGAGGGTCCAAAGGAGAAGTGATGGTATTCAAAGTGCAGTGGTAGGCCCAGCAATGCAGTGTTGGATGGTTGGCCTTAGGGGACTCGACTATAGAGTCAGCTTTTGTGGCATCAGAGAGACTTTGATTTCAAGTGGAGCATCGGACAGAGATGGCTTCATCAGTTGAGAGGTTTTGATATGAGTTCAAAGCAGAGGAGTGCAGGAGGACCAATATTCTAGCACCAACATCGGAGATACATAGTTTCAGATGGAACAGCACATGTGGAAGGATAGGCAAAGTTTTGAGGAGATTGTGTCAGGGTATGCAGTGAGCATCAGCATAGTATTGCTGTAGAGTCTCCATGAAAGTCCAGGATAAATGATGTAGCTGCCAAGCAGAAGGATTGTTATGGTATCAACTCGCTCGAATACCAAACTATTAAAATATCAGCTACTCTTATACCACTTGTTAAGAATCTAGTACCAAATTATTATGGTAGGAAGAAGAAAGAAATAAAATAAGAAAACAATCAAGTACGTGGATCAGCCTAAATGTGCGCCTCTATGGGGCATGCAAAATTTTACTATGAAAGAGAAAAATAGGTACAAGAGGAGAACACCCACTCTCAACTCATCATATATAAATCTCTCTCAATTAGAAGCTACTCTCATAAAAGCTCCCTCAAAATCCCAAGAAGACCCATAGAAGCTACAAGATGCTTTACCCTCATAGCCTCCTTATTGGATGCTATACACCTATTGCTTCTCTCTCTCGCGGGCTGCACGTACTTGGCACTCTGCCAAGCTCCTCTCGATAGCTATCTAAGCCTCTCTATGTGTCTCTCACACCACATGTGCCATTCCTTCTGCTCCATATTACCTCAGCCCTTTAAATAGGATAAGAATCCTTTTCTCAGCAGTTCATAGGAGTTCTAGCAGGGCTCGTTCTTCTAATATGAGTCGAACATATACTTGATGGAGTCTTGGAATATTTTTCGATATTCAGATCATGACCGCAATCCTCCATGATTGTCGGATCCTATGGTCCCATGCAACTCCCATAGACCCCTTGGATTAATCACAATCTAAGTCCAAATAGAAAAATTCCATCATATTCAGTTCGCCTCCATCGAGTTGGCTCGGTCAGGGTTGAGCTGGCTCGACTATGTCTCATTCGAACTCCTACTATCTATCTGCTTGAGAGAGTCAGCTCGACTATGATTCAAGCCAGTCTGATCTCAATCCGAGTCGGCTTGATCGCATATTAGAGCCGGCCCGACTGCTGTACTGAAAATTGATTCTCTTCTTGCTGTGGATTGAATTTGAGGCATAAAATTCTAACAATCTCCACCTCAACTCGATATTCGGCCTCCACCTAATTTTAAGAGCTTGCAATCCATCTCGCCCGCATGCCTTGGGGCACGCCTGCTAATCATGGATGGACAAACATGAGAGTCAAGCTAGGTCGCTCGATCCCATCTTTGTCAATGGCTGTGATCCTCCTGACCTGAGATCTGCTCGAAGAATTCTCCTATGGTAATAGAAACTTCACTCTACGATGTCATCTCTCATCCTCTTGAGTCTTCGATCTCGTGCTCGATTATTCTCCACCTGGAGCTCCACCTCACACTGGGGTCTCTCTAGCTCCTAAAGCTCCACCTCACACTGGGCTTCTTGCTAGATAGTAATATTCTTTTATCTTCTTCTTCCCCTCCAATATCACTCTATCGTTGTGCATGACCTTTAGGATTCCATTACCAACTAACCACCTGTAGCCATTTGAATCCAGTCTGCTCAGTAAGATAAGATTTTGCCTAAAATTGGGTATGTATCCGATCTCTCCCAATTTTCTCATTGCACCATCATGTGTCTTCTAGTTGACCATCTCGATGCTTCTGATCGCACAGCTCGATCCATTCGATAGATAAACAGTGCCATCACTACTCCCTCAAAAGTCAAACTACTTCTTTCTACAACAAACATGATATGTGCATGCAGAATCTAAAATCTACTACTGAAAAGAACTAGATACCTCATTAGATATCTCCAGGACACCATTCTCTGACTTGCTACTGATCGTCGTTGCAATAGCCCTTATTTGATCCTTGAGTTATGGACAATCCTTGACTCGATATCCCAACTCATCGCACCTATAGCATCTGATCTTGCTAGGATCTCTCATCTTGGATTTGGATCGTCCTCCTCATGATTCTCTATCGCTTCGTCTACTACCTTCAACTCCTCTAGAAATTGCCAAAGCTGAGCTGCCGCCACTTGAGCTCGAAGTTGGATTCTTCCTCCTGAGAATCTCATTTTGGAGTATCATTGCAGTGACCTCGTCCATCTTGATGGTGCTTTTTTTCACTAGAAGAGCAGTCACCAAGGACTCATACAAAGGGGGAGCGATGCTAGAAATACCAACACCCTAGTCTTCTCCTCAACTTTTTCACCAATGCTGAGAAGGTCAGTTAGGATCTTCTGAAAGTTGGATAGATACTCCCGTATGCTTTGGCCTTCGTCCATCAATAGTTAATAGAATTACCTCCAAAAGAATAGCATCTTGGTGAGTGACTTTGCCATGTACAACTCCTCGAGCTTCGACCATAATGCCGTCAGAGAAGTGTTGCCAAGTATATGGATCACCACATCATCTACTAGGTACAAGTGGATCATGCTCACCGTCTGCATCTGGATTCACTTTCAATCCTTCACCACTATGGTGGCTGGCATCTCATAATACAAGAGAGTATCGATCAACCCATGTTGGATGAGGATATCTATTATCCTTGCTTGCTATAAGGAGAAACTGTCCTTCCCATCGAACTTGTTGATCTCCATCTTGATTGTGCTTGTCTTCTCCATATTCTTCAATCTTTATCCATTGCTACAATCTGTGCTCCGGTACTATCTAGCTCTGATCCAATTATTATGATATCGACTCACTTTAATACCAAACTGTTGAAATATTAGCTACTCTGATACCGCTTGTAAGGATCTAGTACCAAATTATTACGATAGAAAGAAAAAAGAAATAAAATAAGAAAATAATCAAGTACGTGGATCAGTCTAAAGGCTCGCCTCCATGGGGCATGCAAAGTTTTACTATGAAAGAAAAAATCAGGTACAAGAGAAAAATACTCACTCTCAATTCACTGTACATAAATCTCTCTCAACTAGAAGCTATCCTCATAAAAGCTCTCTCAGAATTCTAAGGAGACTCATAAAAACTGTAAGATGCTCTACCCTCACAGCCTCCTCATCGGATACTATGCACCTATTACTTCTCTCTCTCATGGGTTGCACGTACTCAGCGCTCTACTAAGCTCCTTTCGATGACTGTTTGAGCCTCTCTACATGCCTTTCACGCTACACGCACCATCCTTTCTACTCCACAGTATCTCAGCCCTTTAAATAGGATGAGAATCCTCTTCTCAATAGTTCACAGGAGTCCTAACAGGACCCGTTCTCCTAATATGAGTCGAACATGTTCTTGATGGAGTCTTAAAATATTTTTCGACTTTTAGATCATGATCGTAACCCTCCATGGCTATTGAATCCTATGGTCCACGTGTAACTCCTATAGACCTCTTGGATTAATCACAATCTGAGTCCAAACAAAAAAAAATCTCATCGTGTTATGTTTGCCTCCATCAAGCCAACTTGATCAGGAGTCGAGCTGGCTTGACTGCATCTCCTCCAAACTTTTGCTATCTATTTGCTTGAGAGAGCCAGCTCGACTGTGGTTCGAGCTGACTCGATCTCAATCCTAGCCGACTCGACCACATATCAGAGCTGACCCGACTGCTATGCTGAAAACTGATTCTCTTCTTACTGTGGATCGAATTCGAGGCATCAAATCTTTATAATCTTTACCTCAACTTGACATTCGACCTCCACTTAACTTTGAGAGCTTGTGATCCATCTCGCCCCCATGTCCTGGGGCACGCTTGCTGATCAAAGATGGGCAAACGTGAGAGTCGAGCTAAGTCACTCGATCCCATCTCCTTCAATGGCTGCGATCCTCCTGACCTGAGATCTGCACGAAAAATTCTCCTATGGTAATAGAAACTTCACTCTACGATGTCGCCTCTCATCCTTCTGAGTCTCTTATCTCACGTCCGATCTATCTCCATCTAGAGCTTCACCTCGCATTGGACTTTTTCTAGCTCCTGAAGCTCCATCTCGTACTGGATTTTCTGTCAGATAGTAATATCCTCTTATCTTTTTCTTCTCCTTCAATATCATCCTATTGTCATGCATGACCTTTAGAATTCCATCACCAGCTATTCACTTATAGCCGTTTGAATCCAGTCTGCTTAGTGAGATAAGATTTTGTCTGAAATTGGGTATGTATCAGACCTCCTCTAATCTCCTCACTATACCATTATGTGTCTTCTAGCTGACCGTTTCGATGCCTTTGATCGCACAGCTCGATCCATCCAACAAATAAACAGTGCTATCACTACTCTTCAGAAAATCAAACTACTCATTTCTACAACAAACATGATATGTGCGTGTAGAATCTAAAATCCACTGCTGGGAAGAACTAGATACCTCATCAGATATCTTTAGGATATCATCCTCTGACTTGCTACTGGCCATTGCTGCAGTAGCCCTCGTTCGATCCTTGAGTTATAGGCAATTCTTGACTCGATGCCCCAACTCATTGCACCTATAGCATCTAATCTTGTTAAGATCCCTCATCTTGGATCTGGATCATCCTCCTCATGATTCTCTATCACTTCATCTACTGCCTCCTGCTTCTTCAAAAATCGTCAAAGCTGAGCTGCCGCCATCTGAGCTCGAAGCTGGATTCTTCCTCCTAAGAATCTCGTTCTGAAGTATTGCTACAGTAACCTCGTCCATCTTGATGGTGCTCTTTTTCACTAGAAGAGCAATGATCAAGGACTCATATGAAGGAGGGAGCGATGCTAGCAATACTAATATCCTGATCTTCTTCTCAATTTTTTCACCAATACTGAGGAGGTCAGTGAGGATTTTCTAAAAGTTGGATAGATGCTCCCGTACGCTCTGACCTTCGTCCACCTATAGCTGGTAGAACTGCCTCTAAAGGAATAGCATGTTGGTGAGTGACTTCGTCATGTACAACTTCTCAAGCTTCGACCACAGCACGATTGAAAAAGTCTCACCAAATATATGGATCACCACATTATCCGCTAGGTACAAGCAGATCATGCTCACCATCTACATCTGGATTCACTTCTAATCCTTCACCTCTATGATGGCTGACATCTTGTCATACAAGATAGTGTCGATCAATCCATATTAGATGAGGACATCCTTTACCCTTGCTTGCTATAAGCAAAAATTATCCTTTCCATCGAACCTATTGATCTCTATCTTGATTGTGCTTGTCTTTTTCATATTCTTCAATCTCTATCCACTGCTATAATCTATGCTCTAGTACTATCTAGCTCTGATACCAATTGTTGTGATATTAACTCGCTCTGATACCAAACTATTGGGATATTAACTATTTTGATACTGCTTGTAAGGATCTAGTACCAAATTATTATGATAGAAAGAAGGAAGAAATAACATAAGAAAATAATTAAATATGTAGATCAGCCTAAAGACTCGCCTCCATGGGGCATGCAAAGCTTCACTATGAAAGAAAAAATTAGGTATAAAAGGAGAACACCCACTCTCAACTCACCATACATAAATTTCTTTCAACTAGAAGCTACCCTCATAAAAGCTCTCTCAGAATCCTAAGGAGACCTATAGAAGCTACAAGATGCTCTATCCTCACAGCCTCCTCATCAAATGCTATGCATCTATTGCTTCTCTCTCTCTCATGGGTTGCATGTACTCGATGCTCTACCATGCTCCTCTCGGTGGCTGTCTGAGCCTCTTTACGTGCCTTTCATGCCACACGCACCACCTGTTCTACTCCACAGCATCTCAATCCTTTAAATAGGATGAGAATCTTCTTCTCAGCAGTTCACAGGAGTCCTAATAGGGCTTGTTCTCCTAATATGAGTCGAATATGTTCTTGATGGAGTCTTGAAATATTTTTCGACCTTCAAATCATGACTACAACCCTCCATGACCACTGGATCCTGTGGTCCACGTGCAACTCCCGTAGATCTCTTGGATTAATCACAATCCAAGTTCAAATAGAAAAAATCTCATCATGTTCTATTTGCTTCCATCGAGCCGACTCGATCAAGGGTCGAGCTGGCTTGATTGCATCTCATAAGGACTCCTACTATCTGTCTACCTGAGAGAGTGACTCAGTTATGATTTGAGCTGGCTCAATCTCAATTCGAGTCGACTCGACCACATATCAAAGTTGGCTCGACTTCTACAACTGAAGAAGGATGGTAGTGGCAAAGTATGCACAAGTAGCTATTAGGAAATACATTAACAGTGAGATCATGTAGGAGAACATTGTCAGGTGTGCCAAGGCTTTGGTGCATTAAGGTGGAGATTATAGAATTTGGTGTGGTACTTTCAAATCTTGGCAGGCCGTGGGAGGAGCCAGGATGTTGGCTCTAGGAGACTAGGATAGGTGTGAGTCCTAGGGCTGGGATAAGAGTTGTTCTAGGATGAAGATGGCATGTAGCCTTGCACGAGCTCGAGGTTTAGGTGTGAGGATCTTGAGGGGCTTGGTAGGTGCTTCGAAGATCTGGGACATAAGGTGGAGCAATGGACCAAAGCTAGGAGAAGAATCAGTTAAGATAAAGGGCTAACACATAGGTGGGCTGGCTCGAATACACAGTTGAGCCGACTCGAACTGAGATCGAGCTGGCTTGGGGCACAGTCAAGTCAGCTATCTCAGGCAGATAGAAGATAGGGTTTGGGCAAGATGTAGTCTAGTCAGCTCAGCTTCTGACAGAGCTGGCTCGATGGTGGCAAATAGAACTGGATGAGATTTTCTATTTGGTCTTGGATTAGAATTAATCCAAGGGATCTTAAGGCTTGGTCCAATAAGATCTTAAGGTGGCTAAATCATGTATGGATCGAATTTAGATCTAGGGATGAGAACATGGGTGACATAAGTGTACATGGGCTTGGTGAGTGCTTTCATGTATTGGGTTAGCCTAGAAAAGTTTTTCAGCTGTTGTTTGGGTTTATTAGAATTCATGTGGTATAGCAGAAATCCTAGGATATATAAATCCAGGCATTATAATCTTTACATGAAGAGAAATCAATACAGAGCTTTTTTTTCTAACTCTCTTCTCTCTGGTTCCAATGCCAAGCCCAAGATGCCATCATTAACTTTTATTCTTCTTCATATTTTTGGATTAATATCCAAATTCGTGCAAGAGATTGGATATACGACTGTGGTTTTGAGCAGCCGTAGGCATAATAATGGGTATTAGAGTTGTACCGATTGTTTCAACACTCTGCACCTTCGACCATGAGGTGGCTGCAAGCAATTGTTTGCAATGTAACAGACTATCCAAGCTTGCCCTGCATTGCAAGTTTATTTGCACCTTTAATCATGAGATGGCTACAAGCGGTTGTTTGTGATGCAACAGACCTTCAAAGCTTGACCATACAATAGCAAGAATAGAAAGCATCACCTTCATTTAGGGGCATCTTGCATAGGCAGTCATCATAGCCTCTCTGAGCACCCAACCACCTCCTCGAGCTACAAACTAGAAATATAAATTTTATTAAAAAATAAAATAATAACTTAAAAATAAAATTTATGTGCTCATACAGTCTAGTCATCTGGCAAGCTTCAAGTCCACATGCGTGTGATGCGCGTCTTGACCATTTTCATTTACAATGATGTTCTTTACTTCTGTGATTATGCTTTTGGAAATGCTGTACTTTTAGTTCAAGGATGGGCTCATTGTCTTTATAAGAGATATGTCAATAGAGAAATGCTTGACAGTGATACAATAGTTGCCCATTCATATAAGATCAGATTTATGCCAAACTACAAGCATTGGTACCTACATAGGAAGACGTGGGTGATAATATATATGGATGGAAAGCTCTACTTGTCTAATACATTTGCTGATGTGCAAGAGCTTAATGGTGACAGGATCGAGCATATTATCAGTACATTTAGTGGATTTAATATGGTTATCAGTAGAAGTCTATGTAATAATCTTTCAAGTAGCAACCGCCATAGCCGTGATGGACTATATGGGTTACTATAATTATAGCCTTGCTTAGTCTCTAGGGGGTAGCAATCCTATAGAGGATAAGCATGACTATAACCATAGATATTCTATAGTCCATCGTGACTATAATAGTTGTAATCTAAAATATTATTACATGGACATCCATCAATAACTAGATCAAACACCAAATATGTTAATCATTTGCTCAAGCCAGTCACCATTAAGCTCTTGGATATCAGCAAGGTCTTGGACAAATAGAGCCTCCGAAGCCCTTGCAATTGTCTTATACATCTCGATCCCCATATAGGTACCAATGCTTGCAGTTTGGCATAAATCCACTCCTATATAAATGGACAACTATTCTATTCCTATCAAATATTTCTCTATTGACACATTTATTATATGAACAATGAGCTCGTTCTTAAACTAAGAGTACAGTATTCCCAAAAGCATAATCACAGAAGTAAGGGACATCATTGCAAATGAGGATGATTTACAATGCTACCTAAACCTTTTTTCGGTTTGAGTGCTTTGGATGTCGAGATTGGAGTATGTAGGGTACATCTCAGCCTCATGTTTATAGCCTAAATCTTTTCTCGATTCAAGTGCTCTATATGCTGAGATCGCAGCATGTAGGACACATCTCGGCCCCATGTTTGTAATGCTGCTCAAACCTTCTCTTAGTTCGAGCGCTCCGCATGCCAAGATCGAAGTGCATAGAGCACATCTCGGCCCCATGTTTGTAGTCCAAATCTTTTCTTGATTCAAGCACTCTGCATGCCAAGATCGAAGCATGTAGGGCATGTCTCGGCCCATGTTTGTAGTCCAAATCTTTTCTCGATTCGAGCACTCTGCATGTCAAGATCGAAGCATGCAAGACACGTCTTGATCCCATGTTTGCAACATAGCCCGAATCTTTCCTCGATTCGAGTGCTCTGCATGTTGAGACTAGAGCGCATAGGACACATCTCGGCCTTATGTCTGTAGCTCAAACCTTTCCTCGATTTAAGAACTCTGCATGCTGAGATCGAAGCATGCATGATATGTCTTGGCTCCATGTTTGCAATGCGGCCCGAACTTTTCCTCGGTTCGAGTGCTCTGCATGCCAAGACCAGAGCATGCAGAGCACATCTTGGTCCATGTTTGTATCCTGAACCTTTCTTCGGTTTGAGCACTCTACATGCCAAGACTGGAGTGCAGAGGGCACATCTCGGCCCCATGTTTGTAGTCCAAACCTTTTCTCAGTTCGAGCATTTTGCATAATGAGACCAGAGCATGTAAGGCACATCTCGGTCCCATATTTGTAATTTAGCCCAAACCTTTCCTCAGTTCGAGCGCTCTGCATGCCAAGATCGAACCTTCCAGTTTGAGTGCTTTGCATGCCGAGACTGGAGCACGTAGGGCATGTCTCAACCCCATATTTGTAATGCTGCCCGAACTTTCCTTCGGTTCAAGCACTCTAAATGTCGGGACCCAAATTTCCATACAAATTAATACTTAATTATTTTTTTTTAAAATTTTTAATTATATTTAATTAATATAATTTAAATAAAAAATAATTTTTAGTGAAAGTATTAGCTATCGCTAATACTCATAATAGAAGAAGGCTACCATACAGGACTGAGGCACGGGCTGGCATGCAGGAATTGAGGCACGAGGAGGCACAGACGAGCAGGAACTAAAGTTTGGAGATGCGATCGTGGACGGAAGCTAAGGAAGACTAGAGGTGGAAGACAATTGGGGGCTCGAGGAGGCAGGCTGGGTGCAACCGAAGGGAAGCCGCTGGTCGGGGGAGAGATGGGGTGGCTAGGGGAGGGTAGCAGAGAGTGGGGGGCAGGCGAGATTTGGGAGAGATGGGAGAAGGTTGGGAGCTTATGGCCGGGGCTCGGGGAGGCAGGCCAGGTGTAGCCGAGGGGAGGCAACCGAGAGGAAGCGTGGTCAGGGGAGAGAGGGGGTGAGGGGGGCGACATGGGAGAGTGGGTGGTGCCTGGGGTTTTGGGGAGGTGGGAGGAGCGAGAGCTTATGCTTGGGTGCTCGAGGAGGCAGGCTGATGTAGTCGAGGAGAAGTTGTCGCCATGGAAGGAGGGGGTGGTGGGGGATAGAAGGGTAAGGAGAGGGGTGGTAGTTTGGGGTTTTAGGGAGGCAGAAGAAGGTCAGGAGCTTGAACTCGGATGCTGATGAGGCGGGTCGGGTGCAGTCAGAGGGAAGCCATCAGCTGGAGGGAAAGGAGGTGGCGACAACCGAAGGGTGAGGAGAGGGGGTGGTGGGCCGAGGTTTTGGGTGGAGGTGTGAGGCTAGGAGCTTTACGCTTGGGGGCTTGGGGATGCGAAAGGCGTTGGGGGCTCGAGGAGGTGGCTAGGTGTAGCTAGGAGGAGGCGGCCAAGGGAGAGAGGGAATGGCAATGGGGACCGAGGTCGGGAGAGGGGTGTGGGCTAGGATTTCGAGGAGATAGGAGGAGGTCTGGAGCTTACGATCGAAGGCTTGGGGAGGTGGGCTAAGTACAACTGACTAGAGACGGTCGGAGGCTTGGAGAGACGGAAGGTGGTCGGAGGCCCAAGAAGGTGGGCTGGGTGCAGCCGGAGGGAGGCAGTCGGGGGGAGACCACTGGTCAGGAGAGAGAGGGGGTGGCAGAGGGATCAAAGGATGGGGGAGAGGGTAGTGGTAGGGTGACTGAAGGATGGGGGAGAGGGTAATGGCGGTGGGGTATAAAAATACGGGAGGTGGGGTTGGTGAAAAAATGATGAGGCAATGGTCGATGGGGTGGAAGAAAATGAGGGGGCAGTGGATGGTGGTGTGGTGGAAATGAGGGCACATGGTGAGGTAAAAAAAATGAAGACGGAAAGATTATTAGCAATGGCAACTCCAACACTAATAATATTTTTTTGTCACTAATACAAAAAATATTATCAATGATAGCTAATACCATTGGTAATAAGTCTTTCATCACTAATAATTATATTTTTAAAATAATATTTTTTAAAATTATTAGCGATGGTTTGTTTGTCATCACTAATACTAATTTTTTTAATATTATTTTTTCTCCTAAATTATTTTTTGGATGGTTAAAAATCAATATTAGATTTTATTAAATTTTTAAACTTAATTAATTTATGGATCAAGTCCTAATTGATTTAAATTTGATTTAATTTAATTAGGCTTGACTTAATTTGAGGCTAATTAGATTTTAATATTTCATGTAAATCTTGGATTCAAAGTCTAATTGAATTAGGTTTGATATGATTTTGAATTAAATTTAAATCAAATCTAAATTAAAAATTATTTTTTATAATTAATTTAAATTAAATTAAATTTAATTAGATGTATCTAATTTAAATGTAATTAGATTGCAATGGATTTTAATATTTTAAGTAAAACTTGGATTCAAAGTCTAATTGAATTTGATTTGACACGATTTTGAGTTAAACTCAAATCGAACCTAAATTAAAAATTATTTTTTTTATAATTAATTTAAATTAAATTAGATTAAATTAGATTTAATCTAATTTAAATATAATTATATTTTATAATTTAATTAGAACTTGGATTCAAAGTCTAACTAAATTAGGATTGACAAATTTCAAAAAGGATTCGAGTTGGATTCCAATTGAATTCAAATCGAATTCAAATTAAAAATTATTTTTTTAATTAACTTAAATTTAATTTAATTTAATTAGGCTTAATTTAATTTGAAGATAATTAAATTTTACTATCCATGTGGAACTTGATTTCAAAGTCTAATTGAATTAAGATTAACAGGTTTTTGAATTGGATTTGAATCAAATTTGAATTGGATTAGAATTAAACCCTAATTAAAAATTATTATTTTTTAATTAATTTAAATAAAATTTAATTTAATCTTAACTTAATTAAGATTAATTAGATTTTATAATCAATATATGACTTGGATTCAAAGTCTAATTAAATTAGGTTTGATAGGATTTCAAATGAGATTTGAAATGGATTCAAATTGGATTCAAATGTAATCATAGATCAAGTTCTAAGTGATTTAAATTAGATTTAATTTAAGTAGACCTAACTTAATTTAAGGCTAACTGAGTTTTATAATCCATGTAGAACTTAGATTCAAAGTCTAATCAAATTTTAAATTAGATTCGAATTAGGATCCAATTAGATTCAAATCAAACCTAAATTAAAAATTATTTTTTAATTAATTTAAATCTAATTAAATTTAATTAGATTTGATTTAATTTAAAAGTAATTAAATTTTACTATTCAAGTAGGATTTGGATTAAAAATCTAATTGAATTAGGATTGACAGGATTTTAAATTGGATTCAAATTGAACCCAAATTACAAACTAATTTCTTCTAATTAATTTAAATTAAATTTAATTTAGTTAATTTTAACTTAATTTAAGATTAATTAGATTTTATAATCTAATTAGAATTTGGATTCAAAATCTAGTTAAATTAGATTTAGTAGAATTTTGAATTGGATTTGAATCGGATTCGATTTGGATTGAAACTAGAGTTGGGTTATATACTAGATTGTTAATGACGACAAATATTCCATCATAAATTTCATTATCAATATATTTTTAAATAATTTTTTTCTTAATATATTATTTTTAAAAAATTATTAGCAATGACGTATTTTTCATCGCTAATAGCTAAAATTCATCATCTCTAATATATATTTTATATTTAAATATTATAATTATTTAAATAATTTTAGCAATAGTATAGGCCATTACTAATATTTATGAAGCCATCGCTAATAGTTGTGTATTAGCAATAGCTCTTTCTTATCACTAATAATCCAAATTTACCATCACTAATATTTTTTTTTTAAATTTAAATATTTTAAAATTTTTTTAAACTTTTGGAGATGGCACTTGCCATTATTAATAAAAAAATTACTGTCACTAATAGTAATAGCGACAATATTTTTTGTCGGTATTGTGATGACAAAAAGTTTTTGTTAGTAATAAAAAAATTTTTCATCGCTAATACCATCGCTAATATTTAATTTTTTTTAGTGATATAAGAAAATAAGTGGAAATATAGTTATCTTCTTGATTTTATATGTAGATGACATATTTCTCATTGGGTATGGTATCTTAATGTTACAATCGGTCAAGATATAGCTATCAAGAAAGTTTTTCATGAAAAACTTGAGTGAAGTATTCTATATACTCAGTATAAAAATTTATAGGGATAGATCTAAAAGAATGTTAGGCTTGTCCTAGTTTAGGTACATAGATCTTATGTTAAAAAGATTCAATATGGATGAAAATAAAAAATGTTACTTACCTATGAGTCAAGGCATACATCTCTCTAAGAAGATGTCTCCTAAGACATTTGAAGAGAGGAATAGAATAAGTTCTATTCCCTATACTTTGGCAGTAGGGTCAATAATGTATACCATGCTATGTACTAGGCTCGATGTTGCTTATGCATTGGACATAGCAAGTAGATTTCAGACAGCCTAGAAAAAAAATCATTGAAAAGTAGTGAAAAATATTCTTAAGTACTAGAGAAGAATTAAAGATATTTTTCTAGTATATGATGGATCTAACATGAAACTAGAAGGATATTCTGACTATAGTCTTCAATCAAATCTAGATGATAGCAAGTCCATTTCAGAGTATGTCTTTACTTTGTATGGTGGAGTAGTGAGTTGGAAGAGTTCTAAGTTATAGCTGACTTAATTATTGAGGTAGAATATATTACTATAAGTGAAGTCGCTAAGAAAGCTGTCTAGATGAAGAAGTTCATCATTGAATTGGATATTATTCTTGAGATCATGAATCCAATGCCACTTTATTAGGATAACTCGGGAGCCATTGCTCAAGCAAAAAAATCTTGGTCTTATCATAAATCCAAGCACATTTTAAGATGCTTCCACCTTGTACGAGAAATTATCGAGAAATAAGACATAATTATTGCATGAGTAGATATAAAGAATAATATAGCAAACCCGTTTACTAAAACTTTACCACAACAGTAGTTCGATCGCCACCTTAATTGTATGGGGTTAAAGTATAATAGTGATGGCTTTTGTGTTAGTGGGAGATTGAAAGAATTTTACCCTACAAGCCAATCATAATTTATATTGTGAAAGGATTTCTTTTGACCTTCTTGCTCATATACATGATATTTTATGAATAAATAAAAGATATTTTGATTCATCATATGTTGCAACTTGTATTTATTAAGATTATGATAAATCCAATAGACTAGGACAATAGTTTTAAGGCCATGATGAGATCATGCCGGTGAGACTTAAAATCTTAAAATCCTAATCTAAAATATTTCTAGTCATAGGTATATTGAGTCGAAGATCAATGATTCTAGAAAGATTGACACATTCTATTTATACTCAGTGGATAGGATGATTGATCTCACAATTACTTGCATAGAGACACTAATACAAAGATGTGGATACTCATTAGAGAATGAGTTTACTGAATTGATTTACCAAGAGAATATCTTATGGACTCTTACTTTTATGTCAAAAGATGATTCTCTAAGTGGGAGTAGTGTAACTAATCCTTAGACCTAAGACTATTATAGTATCTTGTGCATATGAATCTATGTTTTGATTCATACTCATTCATGACTAAAGTCATGTACAGGATGTTCTAAATATGGTAGATTATGTACAAATATTATGAATCGATCAACAAAAAATCGATAACTTCTGGTAAGAGAAGATCGCATCCTACATACTTTAATCGTATGATGATTCAAAAAGTCTTTGATCAAAGTAGAATGAAAATTAGAAAGAGTTACTAATATTTTATTGATCAAATCATCATTATAAGATTAAGAAAAATATGATTATGAAATTAGATTGGACATAATTCTATGTCCATAGTCATATTCAGGATACAGTATGATCGAAGGATTGAATTGCACAGCAACTTGATATTGAAGGGTATATTTGGTACTTTTACTAAATTCTATATTTTTTGGATAAACATGATACATTACTAGATATCAATCTAGTTTAGTAAATTCTCATGAATTAAAGAGTTTAATGTATGGATCAATTAGAAATAGTTCTAATTGATCAATTTGGGCTAACATGTATTTAACCTAAATTGATTATAAGGGTTCTAATCAAAGCAGGTTAACTTGTACCCAGATCTATTGCTGGTTAGATGTGGAGCCCAATGGGTTACACATAAAGAAAAATAATCAAGAATCTAATTGGATTAGATCATGTTTGCAAAATGAACATGCTAGCATGTGTTGCAAACCCTAGCTCTTGATTTGAATTGGATTCGATTTTGGTTCTTGGTTTGGGCTAATTTGGTTTAATTAGGCTCATGATTGGATTGGAACTAATTTGGATTAGCCAAGAGTTTGTACCTAATTTGCTTCTTCAAATTTTATTTGAACCCAATTGGATTGGGTTTGATCTTATCTCTTGGCACCATAACCAGATTAGGACTTAAAGTCTAAGTGGTCATGTTATCTTAAACTCCTTCATGCCAATCCCTTTTCTCCCTTGGTTCCACACCCCTAAGGCTGATTGGCACCTTGTTTTGTAGCCATTGGATGGCCCTTAGATGGAAATCTATCCATTGGATAGAGTTGGCGCCCCTTGAGATGATTAGCACCTCTTTGGAGAAACACTAGGAAATGAAGGATACAGATCCAGGATTTCAGGATTATATTTTGAAACATTTTCAAAATAAGCAGTGAAAGAGATGAATTAATCATATTAATTTATGAATAATATAAGAAAAAGCCTTAGATCTAGGATCCTATCACATGATTTAAGCATGCAATTAAATCAAAAATTAAAAGATTAGAAGAATACATGTTGATCTTATCAACATCAAACTACACTAGATCAGATCTAGACATGAATCAAGAAGATCAAATCATCCTTATCTTTATAAGTTAGACTTTCTAGCTCACTGATCTAGGGGTGAGGTTGCCGCTCTGAGCCACACACATGTCTGGCCTCTACAGGATGTCCACACGAGCCCTCGATTGCTGATCAAAAGTTCGATGGCTGAAAATCAACACAGTATGCTGATACTGTACTGATTCTTCTTCGATGGTCGATCTGGATCCTCCTCCAAATCTTGGACTCTCCAATTTTCAAAAGGAAAGAAAAAGACTTGTGAATCTGATGCACCTCTCAAAAACTAACAAAAAGATGGAGAAAAAAATCTAGAGGAAAACCCTTGAAGAAGACCCTTCTTCTTCTTCCATGTTTCTCTCACCAAGACACTTGAGATAGTTTCTTCTCAAAACTCCATGCCCAAGCCTGATTGCACCCAGATTTTCCCATGCCCCAAAGCCTCTCTCTCAGATCTGGAATCTCTAAAAAAATCAGGGCTAAAGACCCTTTAAATAGAGAGATAGGATAAAGTCCTTGTCTAGATCAAATACCTAGCAAAACTTGTCCAAATAAGGCAAGATATGGGGTGCCCAACTCTTAGGCACCCGCTCCTTTTTTCTGTCATGGACCACCAACAATTGGCACACAAAACCATCCCTATTTTCACCAAAAATCCTAGAGAAAAATCATGGATGTGGGTGGCACACATGGGGAGGAATTTTGATAACAACAAACTCTATCATATAGAGTTTGAATACAAAACTTCTAACCAAATTTGACTTGGTCCTCAACAACTTACCATGTAAGAATGAAGGGGAGCAAGGGGGGCATGCATGAGACTCTCTTGGGCATGGAGAGTTCATGCAGAAACAAAAGGAAGAGGGTCTGGGGGGTGTTGGGACTAAGGTGGTGCAAGGATAGGGAGTCCTAGTCATACTAGGACTCCTATTTTGACTTGGTCTAATATGGTCTTTGAACCAAATTAAATCAAAATAAATCTAACCCAATTAGAAGAGATCTTACTCCAACTAAGATCTTAATTAAATTAAATTAAATCAAATTTAATTTTAATTTAATTTTTAATTAAATTAAAAATTGGATTGATACAAGTTCTATTTGAACTAGGACTAGTTCTTTCTTGCAATTAGCTCATCCAATAAACTAATTAAACTTAATCCAATCAAGCCCAAACTAAATATAATTAAATTATATTTAATTAGACTTAATCTTAATTCTCTAACTAAATCAAATTATGTCAATTAGTAAATGACTTGTTAATCGATCCTCCTACAATACTTGCACTAAGTTAAACATCAATCGTATTGACTGTTTGACCTATGAATAATTCTAAATCATCAATCAACCATCCGATCAGATCAAGAACTCTTATGTGTGTGACTCCATAGGTTTGAACCTAAGCTGATAGTATAGAAATAAATTTTTGTGCCAATCAGAGTAACCATCTAGCAATGATATCCGATGGTTGGATAGGTCGAATGTGTGAAGCAACATTGTTTAGAATCCATGTAGATTTAGTTTCCATATAATTCATCCCCTTGACCCAAATGCTCATAAGACACCTCAAAGTTTAATTGTCAACCTTGATTAGGTCATCCATATTATATTTCAAAATATCAAATCCATCTCATGGATTATCTTGGCTAAGGTTTTGCTATATTAAAATTCAGTGATGCATTCTTCTCCAACTCTTGGAATGGTCAATCCAATCTTGATCATTCATTGACTCGCAAGTACTCGACTATGCCTAGAAATCTTTTATTACTAAATTAAAAATTCAGTAAGTCCGATACCAAAGCATGGTGAGTTGCTTGCAAGCCACTGTGGTGATCTCAGGTCTAAGGGATACTTATATTTATATCCCATCAGAGCAATTTTCGATAGCAAAATACTCTAGAGTTGGTCACCTTCAATGATAATGTACCCTTATATCTTATTTGTATGCCATATCAGTGTCTTCACACTCCTTGGTTAAAAGAACAACCGACCTATATGTCATAAAATGACCTACGCTTGATACACGTTGTTGTTCTAATTAATAGCATATCATTTGGTCATGAACAATTTAAGGACTAATTGATAAATCTTCTCTTTATCGAAACTAAATAGTTCTAAGGACTTCATCATAACAATGGTGTTCATTAGAAGATGTAGACTTTATAATAAAAATATCAAAATATTTATTTTAGTCATTAATAAATTAATTATAATTACAAGATAGCTCAATCATCAATAGGCTGATAATTAACTTTGAAACATATTTTTCAATAACACTCACTTATTCTAAAACCGCTTGGTACAGTATCTAATATCCATCTTTGACTTGTGGCTGTCAAACTCCTTTATCACCAAGGTTTTAGTGAAGGGATTGACCAAGTTCTCCTTTTTATCGATCTTCTGAAGGTTGACGTCACCTCGATCCATGATTTTTTGGATCAGGTGGTAGCGGCACAGTATGTACTTTATCTGCTGGTGTGCCTTTGATTCCTTCACCTGAGCAATGGCACTAGTATTGTCATAGTAGAGCATGATCGGACCATCAAGAGAGGGTACTACTCCAAGCTCGGTGATGAATTTTTTTAACCACATAGCTTTTTTTACAGCATTTGATGCTGTGATATACACTGCTTCACAAATAGATTCTACCATAGTATGCTACTTGAAACTCTTCCAGTAGATGACTCCGCCATTTAGGATAAAGATATAATCCGACATGCTTCTACTCTCATCATGGTTAGATTGAAAGCCAGAGTTAGTAAACCTCATAAGTTTCAGATCTAACTCATCATAAACCAACCATTGGTCCTTAATATTTTTTAAATACTTAAGGATGGCTTTCACCACCTTTTAGTAGTTCTGTCCTAGATCAAACTAGTATCTACTCGCTACTCCTAGTGAGTATGCCACATCTGATCTTGTACATATCATGATATATATGATAGATCTCATTGTTAAAGTATATGGGACTCTACTCATATGCTCTCTCTCTTTAGGAGTTGTTGGATAATCCTTCTTAGAGAGTGAAGTTCCATGGCCTATCGAAAGATAGCCCTTTTTAAAATTCTCTATGCTGAATCTCTTTAGTACAATTTTTATACGCATGGACTGGGATAACCCAAGCATCTTCTTAGATCTATCTCTATAGATCTTCATCTCTAAGATTATAGGATGCTTTACACAAGTCCTTCGTGGAGAACTGAGATGATAGCCAAACTTTTATTTCTTGCAGTGCGGGGATGTCATTCTCGATTAAGAGAATGTCATCCACGTACAAGATAAGAAATATCACTACTAGACCATTTATCCATTTGTAAATGTAGGGCTCTTCTCTATTCTTAACGAAGTCATACGTTTTGATTATCTTATCAAAATGCATGTTCCAACTCCGAGATGTTTGCTTCAATCCATAAATGGATCTCTGAAACTTGCATACCTTGGACTCATCTATAGATATGAACCCCTCAGATTGTATCAAATACACTTCTTCGGTCAACTCTCTATTTAGGAAAGCTGTCTTCACATCCATTTGCTAGATCTCATAGTCTAGGTGAGCAGTTATAGTAAGCATTATCTGAATGCATTTGAGCATTACCATAGGATAGAATATCTCATCATAGTTAATACTATAATGTTGATGATACCTCTTGATGATCAGATGAACTTTATAGGTCTCCATCTTCCTATCTGCGCTCTTTTTCCTCTTGAAGACCCACTTACATCCAATGGATTTAATCCCTTCAGGTGGGTCAGCCAATATTCATACATCATTAATCTTCATGGACTCCATTTTAGATTTCATGGCCTCAAACCATTTCTCAAAATTAGGTCTTTGCATTGCATCCATATAGGTGATCAGATCCTCATCGTTTTCATCGAGTTCAATGGGATTACCATCCCGGACCAAGAAATCATAGTATTTGTTTAGCTAACGTGGTACTCTATCAAATTGCCTTAGGTATATTGGGCTTCGAATTTGATCTAATTAAATCTAATTTAGGTTTAGCTATAGGTGTTGGTCTTTCACCTGTTGAATTTCATCAAGTTCAATTTTAGAGGCAACAATTTCTTCACCAAGAAACTTCTTTTCTAAAAAGATTGCCTTAAGACTGTCGAATATCTTTTGTTCATCTGCATGGTAGAAAATATATCCTTTGATTTATTTTGGGTATCCTATGAATGTGCACTTGTCAGACCTAGATCCAAATTTATCTGTGATTAATCATTTCACACAAGCCAGACACTCCTAGACCCTAAAGTGTGAAGGTGCTGACTTACGTCCTGTCCATATCTTATATGAAGTTTTAATTACAGACTTACTTGAAACTCTATTTAAAAGATAGCAAGCCGATTTGAGTGCATATCCCAAAAGAATATCGGCAACCTAGCAAAATCCATCATGGATCGCACCATGTCTAATAGAGTCCGATTCCTTCTTTCAGACATACCATTATGTTGTGGTGTTCTGAAGGAGTCCATTGAAAAGGAATCTAATTCTCTCCTCGATATGTGAGGAACTCACTAGAAAGATATTCCTCTCCTCCATCAAATCGAAGAGTTTTAATGCTCTTTTAGTTTGTTTTTCTATTTTACTTCAAAATTATTTAAATATTTTAATTAAATAAATTTGACTTATATTTTATTAGATATACATATCTATATCTAGACAAATCATCTGTGAAAGTAATGAAGTAGAGATATCCATCTTTGGTACTAGTGCTCATAAGTCCACATACATCAGTATGTACTAAACCTAAGAGCTCAGTGGCTCTCTCACCTTTTCTAGTAAAAGTTGACTTGATCATTTTTCAAGTAAATAAGAATCACAGGTTGCAAGTGATTCACAATCACTGACTTCGAGGATTGCCTCTTGAGTCAACCTATTTATCCTATTCTTGTTGATGTGACCTAGCCTATAGTACTATAAGTAGATATCAGACACATTATCTAATCTATGGTGCTTGCCAGTAGAACAGACTATACTAACAGGTTGTGATAGCATGTATACATCATTGTTCAAATGTTCAAAGAATATAGTAACACCATTCATAATGACATTATAAAATTCTTTTCTTTATTAAAATTTCATAATTATCTTTAGCTAGAAGGCCTATAAAAATGACATTCAAAAAGAAACTAGGATAAAAGTGACAATCACTAAGAACAATTGTATGAGACTCAAATACAAATTTCAAGATTTTTAATGCTAGAATTGGAACTGATCTTCCATCTCCAATGTTCAGAAATCTCTTGCCTTGCTCGAATCTTCTACTGATCTGCAATCCCTACAATAAATTGCAACTATGATAAGGGCTACCACTATCCAATACCCAGTCAGTTATATCATAAATAGAGAAATTGCAAGAAGTTATCATATAAATATCTTTTTCAGCAACAGCTTACCTTTTTCTCAGCTTGTTTGGATCCAAGGAGGTAATGTACTAAGGATAGTTCCTCTTCTAGTGCCTCCGCTTCTTGCAAAAGAAGCATTCAATTTGACTCTTCTCGGGCTTTATCTTCTTGATCTGGCCCTGCATAGATGTCAGAGCTTGAACTTGCACCTTATAAGACTTCTTCTTATTCTTCTTTCCTTTCCTAATGGATTGAGAGCTAGAAGATGAACCTCCCACTAAGTTTACCGACTCCTTGTAGAGCTGGTGATCTTTCTCAAAGTTTTGAAGTAACCCAAGTAACCCATGGTAGTTAACTTCAAGCTTTATCATTCTATAATGAGTGAGAAATGGGAGATAAATCTTGGGCAACGAGTTCAGTACTATATTTTTTCCTAGCTGATCATGCAAGAAAAAGTCGAGCTTGCTCAAACTCTCCATCTGCTTGATCATGTATAGTACATGATCTATAATTGAAGCTTCATCCCTCATCCTAGTATCGAAGATGGCACAACTAATTTTGTGCCTCTCAACATCATCGGGTGTGCCAAAAGTCTCCTTCAACACTTGAAGCATGTCTTTTGGCTGAGCTGTCTCGAACTTATGACTAAACTCGTCACTCATAGCCACTAGCATAATACAATACACCATGGTTCGATCACTAAGCCACTTTTGGTAAGTATTTCTGACTGACCCACATGCATTTACAGTTGGCTCATCAGGTGTCGGATCTATCAAGACGTATAAGATCCATTCATGCTCCAGGACAATCTTCAACTTTTGATACCAGCTATCGAAGTTGGATCCCACCAGCTTATCATGGTCCAACAATGATTAGAGTGAAAGAAAAGTGGTCATATCTATTAAAAATGTATCCAAAAGTCAATCATCGGTCTGTTGATGGTTATATTATTTTATAATTATAATTGATTCATTATTAAATAAAATAAATTTTTGATATTTTCATCATAAAGTCTACATCTTCTAATGAACTCTATTATTGTGATGAAGTCCTTAAGACTATTTAATTTTGATAAAGAGAGGATTTATCGATTAGTTCTTAAACTATTTATGATCAAATGATATGCTGTTAATTAGGACGATAATATTTATCTAGCATAGGTCATTGTATGCCATATAGATTTATTATCCTCTTAACCAAGAAGTGTGGAGATACTGATATGGTATACAAGTGAAATATAAGGGTACATCATCACTGAACGTGATCAACTCCAGAGCATTATGCTATCAAAAACTACTTTGATGGGATAGGTATAAGTGTCACTTATACCTAAGATCACCATAGTGGCTTCCAAGCAACTCACTATGCTTTGATGCTGGACTAACTAAATTTTTAATTCAGTGATGGAAGGTTTTTAGGCATAGTCAAGTACTTGTGAAGTCGGTGAGTGATCAATATAGGATCGACCACTCTAAGAGTTGGAGAAGAATGCATCACTGTATTTCAATATAGCAAAACCTTGGCTAGGATAATCGATAAGATGAATTTGATATTTTGAAATACAATGTGAATGACCTAATCAAGATTGATAGTTAAACTTTGAGATTTTCTACAAGAATTTTGATTAAGGGGATGAATTATATAGAAACTATATCCACATGGATTCTAAGGATGTTGTTCTACACATTCGACCTATCCGATCGTCGGGTATTATTGCTAGATGGTAACTTTGATTAGTATAAAAATTTATTTCTATGCTATCAATTTAAGTTCAAACCTATGGAGTCACACACATAAGAGTTCTTGATCTGATTAGATAGTTGATTGATGATTAAGAATTATTCTAGGGTTAAACATTCAATACGATTGATGTTTAACCTAGTGCAAGTATTGCAGGAGGATCGATTAGCAATTAGATTGCTAATTAACTTAATTTAATTAAACCAGAGGATTAAAATTAAGTATAATTAAATATAATTTAATTAGATTTAGTTTGGACTTGATTGGATCAAGTCTAATTGGTTTATTAGATGAGCCAATTACAAGGAAGAACGAGTTCTAGTTCAATTAGGACTTGTATGAACCCTATTTCTAATTTGATTAAAAAATTTAATTAAAATTTAATTTAATTTAATCTAATTTGATTAGATTCTTAATTAGATTAAGACCTATTCTAATTGGGTTCAACTAATTCTAATTTAATTTAATTTAAATATTTTGTTTGACCAAGTCAAAATAGGAGTTCTAATCCTATCCTTGCATCACCTTAATCCCAATGCCCCCCACCCTATTTTTTAGGAATTTTGGCAACAAAATTCTTCTCTCCCAAGTCTTCATGCATGCCCCATCTCCTCTCTTTCTTTCTTACATGAAAAATTCCATGTGGACCAAGTCAAAGAAGAAGTTTGAGTTAATTTAAATTCTATGAGATAGAATTTTAAGCAACTAAAACTCTTCTTTTTTTGAGCCACCAACTCTCCTATTTTTTTTTCTATTTTTTTTGGTGGAAAAGAGGAGCCTTTTGCATAACATTCCCTAGGGGTCCACGAAAAAAATTGAGGGGCACCTAAGAGTTGGGTGCCCGTGACCTAGTCAAGGATTCCTCCATAACTCTTTATTTAAAGAGTCTTTTGATCTAATTCTTTTAGAATAGAAAGACTTGACAGAGCGCTATTGAGGCATGGAAAAACTTAGGAGAGAAAAGTATTGGGCATGGGATTTTGAGAAGACACAAATCTAGTGTCTTAGTGAAAGAAATAAAGAAGAAGAGGGTCTTCTTCTAGAATTTTTTCTCTACATTTCTTCCTCCATCTTTTTATCATTTTGAGAGGAGTCTCAGGTCCAAAATCTTCTTTCTCATCTTTTAAAAAATTGGAGGATCCAAAAATTAAAGAAGGAAGATCTAGATCGACTATCGAAGAAGGATCAGCACAATACTAGCATACTATGCTGATTTTCGGATATCGAATTTTTAATCTATGATCGAGGGCTCGTGTGAACAACCTATAGAGGCCGGATGTATGTGTGGCTTAGAGCAACAACCTCAGGCCCAGATTAATGAGTTAAGAAACTCAAGTTGCAAAGATAAGGATGATTTGATCTCCCTGTTACATATCTAGTTTAGATCTATGTTGATATGATCAACATATTTTCTTCTCAGTTTTTTAATTTATGATTTAATGACATACTATAATCATATAATAGAATTCTAGATCTAAAACTTTTCATATTTTATTATGAATTAATATGATTAATTTATGTCTTCCGCTATATAGATTTGAAAAATTTCAAAATCTAACCTCGAAACCCTAGATCGGTTTCCATCAATTAGTATCAGAGCCATAAGTTTTTATTACATGATTTTGTGCATGTTTAAATTAATGATTTAGATTAGATCTAAATTTTTAATCTATTATTTAAATCTAAAATTAAAAAATTAGGTCACATGAACTGTTAGGTTGTCCTGCTGTAAGGTTTATCCCTTACGGTATAGAGATTATCCTAGCTCGTGCTGATCTAAAATTTTGATCATAAAATTTTAGATTAGATCTAAAAAATTTTATGATCTAATTAAAAATATTTTAATCTAATTTTTTATTATTATAAATATATTAGATTTGATCTAAGGAAGATTTATGATTGATTATTATTGAAATAGTTTCAATACATGAACATGTTTAGATTAGATGTAAAATAATTTTATAGTTATTTTATTTGCATATTGATTATAAATCAAACATGCAACTTGATTGATAGAAATATATTACAAAAATATTTTATAAATATAAAAATTATTTTCGAAATATCGAACCCCAACCTTAGCCTAAAACTTAATTAAGAATTAAGAAGTTATTTGATTAGGTTCTAGGATTGTAAATTGAAGATCCTATGACACGAATCATAACACATTGGGTTAATGGGTTAGTGAGATTAGGTCCATTAATTGGATTAGACCTAAGATTAGATTAAAGAATGAACTTAATTAAAGAATTGACTAAATCTAATCAATAGTTATCTTAGATTAGGTCAAGGAATTCTCTAGATCAATTACAATAGTTGTAGTTGGTCAAGTCCATATCTTTAACAAGAACCCAAGATGGACTTGATTCTTGGCTATGCAGGTCTAGAATCCAAAACTATTAGGTTGATCTAATTGAAACTTGTGAATCGGATGGTGTCTAAGGTAACTTTGGCACTCTGATTAGTAGTTTTTAATTGGGATCTACTCACACTGATCTGATCTCTGATGAGTTAATGGCATATCCCTTCTACTGATCTTACTTACCTGACCATCCTGATGAATTAGATTTTAATTAGATCACTTAGTGATTTGGGCTTACCCATGTCAATTAGGTAAATCAGTTGTGACTGATTTAGGTACTCCTAATGTCAGCTTTAATTAGGTCCTTTGTAATCTGACTTGGTGAAGTCAGTGGAAGGATCGAAATTGGCTAATTCTCTTCTCTCTTCTTTAAATTAAATTAATTAAATTCTCTAAAATTATTAGAATCTTAAAATAAAATAGTAATTATAATAACTAGATCATAGCCTCTCATTAATTGGGTGATAATGGATCCATTAGCTTGATAATCATTGGAGGCCTAAAGGCCTAGTGCATATCGACTAATGAAATTATCATTCATAATATGATTTTTTTGGCTGCGTCTATCTAAATGGTAGTACGTTGACCAACCAAAGTTGGACTTAATCATTCATTGGTTAGATGAACCAAGTATGATCATATTAATGGTTGGACCTAACCAGACCTTTTCAATGGAGGTCAAAGCCTACTGATTAGGGACTGAAGCAAATTTGAAATACTAAAAATTATTTAAGAGAAATAATTGATTATGAACCTATCATTAGATGTACATTGATTGACTAACCAAAGTTAGGCTTGCATGCAGTCTATGTGGATTCTAGTATCCACTAAGAAATTAGGATAATTTCTCAAATTGGAGGTAGAGGCTACCAATTCAAATAAAATAGTGAAAGAATCTTTTAATTAAAGTTCAAATCTTTAGGTTTAATAAATCAATTACTGATTAGATTTTGATTTTTCTTTGTGCAGACATAGCCATTTTTCTTTCGCTCCGATCATTGTTAGACAATGATAAACTGGTGGGATCCAACTTTAGTAACTAATACCATAAGTTGAAGATTATCCTGGAGCATGAATGGATCTTGTATATGCTAACTGATCCGGTACTTAAGGAGCCAGCACCAAATGCACGTGATATAGTCAGAGACACTAATCAAAAGTGGCTTAATGATCGAATCATAGTGCATTGTATCTTGCTGGCAGTCATGAATAATGAGTTCAGTCGTAGATTCGAGTCTGCTTAGTCAGAAGACATGCTTCAAATGTTAAATAAGTCTTTTACTACATTCGATGACGTTGAGAGGCATAAGATTAGTTGTACCATCTTCAACGCCAGGATGAGGGATGGAGTTTCTATCACTAATCATGTATTGTACATGATCAAGTTGATGGAGCATTTGTGCAAGCTCGACTTTCTCTTGCACGGGCAGTTAGAAAAAGATGCAATTTTAAATTCGTTGCCTAAATCTTATCTCCCATTTCTTACTCATTATAGAATGACGAAGCCTGAAGTTAACTATCATGGGTTACTAGGATTACTTCAGAACTTTGAAAAGGATCACCAGCTCCACAAGGAGTCAGTGAATTTAGTGGAAGGATCTTCTTCTGATTTCTGACCCTTTAAGAAAGAAAAGAAGTATAAGAAGAAAAATTTCTAAAAGATGCAAGTTCAGGCTGGGACATCTATGCAAGACCAAATCAAGAAGATAAAGTCTGATAGAGTCAAGCTGAGTGCTTCTTCTGTAAGAAGCGAGGGTACTAAAAGAAAAACTATCCTCAGTACATAGCCTCACTGGATCCAAACAGGCCGAGAAAGAAGCAAGCTATTACTAGACAAGGTATTTATATGATAACTCCTTGCAATTTTTCTATCTGTGATATTACTGATTGGGTATTGGATATTGATAGTCCTTACCATATTTGTAATTCGTTGTAGGGATTCCAGGTCAGTAGGAGATTTGAAAAAGATGAGAGGTTTCTAAATGTTGGAGATGGAAGACCAGTTCCAGTTCTAGCATTAGAAATCTTAAAATTTATATTTGAATCTCATATCATTATTCTTAGTGATTATCACTTTTGTCCTAATTTCTTTTTGAATGTCATTTCTGTAGGCTTTTTGGCCAAAGATAATTATGAAATTTTAATAAAGAAAGAATTTTATAATATCATTATGAATGATGTTACTATATTCTCTAGATATTTGAACAATGCTATATATATGTTATCATAACTTGTTAATATAGTCTATTCCACTGACAAGCATCCAAGATTAGATAGTGTGTCTAATATGTACTTATCGCACTATAGGCTAAGTCACATCAACAAGAACAGGATAAATAGGTTGACTCAAGAGGGAATCCTCGAAGTCAGAGATTATGAATCACTTCCAATTTGTGAGTCTTATCTACTTAAAAAAATGACCAAGTCACCTTTTACTAAAAATGATGAGAGAGCCACTGAGCTCTTAGGTCTAATACATACTGATGTATGTGAACCAATGAGCACCAGTACCAGAGGTAAATATCTCTACTTCATTATTTTCACAAATGATCTATCCAGGTATGGATATGTCTATCTGATGAAAAATAAGTTTAAGTCATTTGAAATGTTCAAATGATTTCGAAGTGAAGTGAAAAAATAAACTAAAAAAGTATTAAATCTCTTCGGTTTGACTGAGGAGATAAATACCTTTCTAGTGAGTTTTTCACGTATCTAGGAGAGAATGGAATTCTCTCCTAATAGACTCCAGAAATACCACGGCATAATGGTATGTCTGAAAGAAGAAATCGAACTCTGTTAGACATGGTTCGATCCATGATCAATTTTGCTAGCTTATCGATATTCTTCTAGGGATATGCATTCGAATCAGCTTGCTATCTTCTAAATAAAGTTCCAAGTAAGTCTGTAATTAAAACTCCATATGAGATATGGATAGGACGTAAGCTGGCACTTTTACACCTTAGGGTTTGAAAGTGTCCGACTTATGTGAAACGATTAATCACAGATAAACTAGGACCTAGGTCTGACAAGTGTACATTCATAGGATACCCAAAAGAGATAAAAGGATATATTTTCTACCATGCTGATGAACAAAAGGTGTTCGTCAACCTTAGGGCAATCTTTTTAGAAAAGAAGTTTCTTGGTGAAATAATTGTTGTCTCTAAGGTTGAACTTGATGAAGTTCAACAGGTAGAAATATCAACACCTATAGCTGAACCAGAATCAAATTTGATTAGATCAAATCTAGAGCCTAATATACTTGCATCATTAAGGTGATCTAATAAAGTACCACGTCAGTCGAACAAATACTATTATTTTTTGGTCTGGGATGGTGATCCTATCAAACTCAATAAGAATGATGAGGATCCGATTACTTATATGAATGCAATGCAGAGGCCTGATTTTGAGAAATGGCTTGAGGCCATGAAATTTGAAATAAAGTTCATGAAGGTCAATGATGTGTGGACATTGATTGATCAATCTGATAGGAGTTAAATCCATTGGATGTAAGTGGATCTTCAAAAGAAAGAGAGGCACAAACGAGAAGGTGGAGATCTGTAAAGTCGGTCTGGTTGTCAAGGGGTATCATCAACATTATGGTATTGACTATGATGAGATATTCTCTCCTATGACAATGCTCAAATTCATTCAGATAATGCTTGCTATATCTGCTCATCTGAACTATGAGATCTAGCAGATGGATGTGAAGATAGCTTTCCTGAAAGAGAGCTGATCGAAGAAGTATATTTGATACAACCTGAGGTGTTCATATCTATAGATGAGTCCAAGGTGTGCAAGTTTCAGAGATCCATTTATGGATTAAAGTAAGCATCTCGAAGTTGGAATATGCATTTTGATAAGGAGATCAAAATATATGGCTTCATTAAGAATGGAGAAAAGCCCTACATTTATAAGTGGATGAATGGTCCAATAGTGGTATTTCTTATCTTGTACGTAGATGACATTCTCTTAATCGAAAATCACATTCTCACACTGCAAGGAATAAAAGTTTGATTGTCATCTCATTTCTCCATAAAGAACTTGGGTGAAGCATCCTACATCCTAGGGATGAAGATCTATAGGGATAGATTTAAAAAAATGCTTGGATTATCCCAGTCTACATACATAAAGACTGTATTGAAGAGGTTCAGTATGGAGAATTTTAAGAAATGCCATCTTTTGATAGACCATAAAATTTTTCTCTAAGAAGGATTGTCCGATAACTCCTAAAGAGAAAGAGTGTATGAATAGAGTCCCATATGCTTCGGTAGTGGGATCTATCATGTATGCCATGACTTGTACGAGATCAGATGTGGCATACTTTCTAAGAGTAGTGAGTAGATACCAATCTGATCCAGAAAAAAATAACTAAAAAGTGGTTAAAGCCATCCTTAAGTATTTAAGAAATTCTAAAGATCAATGGTTAGTTTATAGCGAGTTAGATCTAAAATTTGAGAGGTTTACAGACTCCAGCTTTCATTCTAATCATGATGACAATAAAAGCATATCGGGTTATGTCTTTACTCTAAATGGTAGAGCCATCTGCTGGAAGAATTCCAAGCTGCATACTATGGAAGACTTTATTTATGAGGCAGAGTCCATCGCCGTCGCAACATTATATGCCGCGAAGAAAACTGTGGCTGAAGGAATTCATCATCGATCTCGAAGTAGCATCCTCTCTTGATGGTCGATCCTACTCTATTGCGACAGCACTGGTATCATTGCTTAGGCGAAGGAACCAAAAGCACAGCAGCATACGAAACACATACTGCACCACTACCACCTGGTCTAGGAGATCATGGATAGAGATGATGTCGACCTGCAGAAGATCGATGAAAAGAAGAACCTGACCGACTCCTTCACTAAAGCCCTGACGATAAAGAAGTTCCATAACTACAAGTCGAAGTTGGGTATTATATACTATGTCGAGTGGCTTTAGGATAAATGAGAGTTATTGAAAAATGTGTACCAAAATCAATCATCTGTCTATTGATGGTTGTGCTATTTTATAATTATAATTAATTTATTATTAAATAAAATATATTTTTGATATTTTTGTCATGAAGTTTACATCTTCTAATGAACTCTATTATTATGATGAAGTCCTCAGGACTATTTAGTTTTGATAAAAAAAAGATTTATCGATTAGTCTTTAAACTATTCACGATCAAATGATACGCTATTAATTAGAATAACAGCTTTTATCGTGCATAGATCGTTGTATGCCACATAGGTTGATTGCCTTCTTAACCAAGGAGTGTGGAGACACTAGTATGGCATACAAGTAAGATGTAAGGATACATCATCACTGAACGTGATCAACTCTAGAGCATTATGCTATCAAGAACTGCTCTAATGGGATATAGGTATAAGTATCCCTTAGACCTAAGATCACCATAGCGGCTTGCAAGTAACTCACTTTACTTTGGTGTCGGACTAATTAAATTACTAATTCAGTGGTGGAAGATTTCTAGGCATAGTCAAAAAAGACCTGAGATTAAGTCTTCTTTATCACCAGAGAGCTGAGATTAAGTCTAATTAAATATAATTTAATTAAATTTGGTTTGGACTTGATTGAATCAAGTCCAATTGATTTATTGGATGAGCTAAATTGCAAAGAAGAATGAGTCCTAGTTTAATTAGAACTTATATCAATCCAATTTCTAATTTGATTAAAAAATTAAATCAAAAATAAATTTAATTTAATCTAATTTAATTAGATTAAGACTATTCTAATTGGATTCAATTAATTTTGATTTAATTTTGTTTAAATATTTTATTTGACCAAGTCAAAATAGGAGTCCTAGTGTGACTAGGACTCCCTATCCTTGCGTCACCTTAATCCCAATGCCCCCATCCTATTTTTTAGGAATTTTGGTGACAAAATTCTTCTCATCTAGGTCTTCATGCATGCCCCATCTCGTCCCTTTCTTTCTTACATGGAAAATTTTATGTGGACCAAGTCAAAGAAAGAGTTTGAGTCGATTTAAATTCTATGAGATAGAATTTTCAGCAACTAAAACTCTTCTTTTTTTGTGCCACCAACTCTCCTATTTTTTCTCTACTTTTTTTGGTGGAAAAGAGGAGCCTTTTCTATGACATTCCCTGGTGGTCACAAAAAAAATTAAGGAGGGGGCGCCCAACTCTTGAC
This sequence comes from Cocos nucifera, assembly GCA_006176705.1. Taxonomy (NCBI): domain Eukaryota; kingdom Viridiplantae; phylum Streptophyta; class Magnoliopsida; order Arecales; family Arecaceae; genus Cocos; species Cocos nucifera. The sequence goes on along the minus strand of QRFJ01001978.1, from coordinate 110,554 downwards.
TAGGTATTTGACCTATTTGGATAATACTTGACTAAGTATTTGACCTAGTCAAGAGTTCCTCCATAACTCTTTATTTAAAGAGTCTTTTGATCTGATTTTTTTAGAAGAGAAAGACCTGAGAGAGGGCTATTGGGGCATGAAAAAACTTAGGAGAGAAAATTATTGCACATAGGGTTTTGAGAAGACACAAATCTGGTGTCTTGGTGAGAGAAACAAAGAAGAAGAAGAGGGTCTTCTTCTAGGATTTTTTCTCTACATTTTTTCCTCCATCTTTTTGTGATTTTGAGAGGAGTCTCAGGTCCAAAATCTTCTTCCTCATCTTTTAAAAAATTGGAGAGTCCAAAATTTAAAGAAGAAAGATCCAGATTGACCATCGAAGAAGGATCAGCATAATACTAGCATACTATACTGATTTTCGGGCATCGAACTTTTGATGTATGATCGAGGGCTTGTGTGAACAATCTGTAGAGGCCAGACATGTGTACGGCTTGGAGCAACAATCTTAGGCCTGGATTAGCGAGTTAAGGAACTCAAGTTGCAAAGGCAAGGATGATTTGATCTTTCTATTACATATCTAGTTTAGATCTAGTATAGATCTATGTTGATATGATCAACTTATTTTCTTCTCATATTTTTAATTTCTAATTCAATGGCATGCTATAATCATATAATAGGATCCTAGATCTAGGGATTTTCATATTTTATTATGAATTAATATAATTAATTCATGTCTTCTGCTTCATAGATCTGAAAAATTTCAAAATCTAATCCCAAAATTCTAGATCGATTTCCATCAATATTTGCACAAAGAAAAACCAAAATCTAATTAATAATAGATTTATTAAACCTAAAGATTTAGACTTTAATCAAAAGGTTCTCTCACTATTTTATTCGAATTGGTAGCCTCTACCTCCAATTCGATGAATTATCCTAATTTTTTAGTGGATACTAGAATCCACATAGACTGCACATAAGCCCAACTTTGGTTGGTCAACCCATGTACATCTAAGGATAGGTTCATATCTAATTATTTCTCTAAATAATTTTTAGCAATTTTAATTTTGTCCTAGTCCCTAATCAGTAGATTTTAGCCTCTACTGAAAAGGTCCGGTTAGGTCCAACCATTAACATGACCATACTTGGTCCATCTAATCAATGAATAATTAAGTCTAACTTTAGTTGGTCAACCTACCTACCATTTAGAAAGATACAGTCAAGAAGTCATATTATGAATGATAATTCTACTAGCCAATAAGCATCAGGCCTTTGGGCCTCCAATGATTATCCAACTATTGGACTCATTATCACCCACTTAATGGAAGGCTATGATCTATTTATCATCATAACTATTTTATTTTTAGGGATCTAATAATTTTAAAGAATTTAATTAATTTGATTTAAGAAGAGAGAAAGATATTTGAACCAGCTAATCATGATCCTTCCACTAATTTCATCAAGTTAAATTAAGGGAGACCATTACTAGGCTGGTTTAGGAGCATTTAAATCAGTCACACTGATTTAGCTAGCTGATATGGGTCAACTTGAATTATCAAGTGATCTAATCAAAATATAATTTCATCAAAAAGGCTAGATAAGTGAGATTGATGGGAGGGTCTGCCAAAGCTTGCCTTAGATACCATCAGAAATGGTCAGGTAAGTGGGCTGCCAATTAAAATCCATCGATCTGGATTGCGAGACTTATCTTAGACATCAACTGATTAATTAGTTTTGATTGGATCAACCTAATAGTTCATGCTAGACTGCATAGCCAAGAATCAAATCTATCTTGGTTCTCGTTAAAGATCTGGACTTAATTAACTACAACTATTGTAATTGATCTAGAGAATCCTTGACCTAAACTATAACAACTATTAATTAGATTTAGTCAATTTTTTAATTAAGTTCATTCTTTAATCTAACCTTAGGTCTAACCTAATTAATGAACCTAATTTCTACTAACCCATTAACTTAAGTGTTATGATTTGTGTCTTAGGATCTTCAATTCATAATCCTAGAATTTAATCAAACAACTCTTAATTCTTCATTAAGTTTTAAGCTGATGATTGAGGTTCGATATTTTAAAAATAATTTTTATATTTATAAAATATTTTTACAATATGGTTCTACCAACTAGTTGCATGTTTGATTCATAATCAATATGCAAATAAAATAAACATTAAACTACTTTAGATCTAATCTAAACATATTCATGTAATTGAAACTATTTCAATTCTAATTAATCATAAATCACTTTAGATCAAATCTAACATATTTATGATTGTAAAAATTAGATTAAAATATTTTTAACTAGATCATAAATTTTTTAGATCTAATCTAAAATTTTATGATCAGAATTTTAGATCAGCACGTACTAGGACAACCTCTCTACTGTAAGGGATAAATCTTACAGTAGGATAACCTTATAATCAGTCCGTGCAATCTAAAATATTTATTTTTATATTTAAATAAATTTAAATTTAATAAATTATAAATTAATCTAGATCATGTCTAATGAATTTATGATTTACATTAGATCTACACAAACTAGGATAATTTCTCCACTGTAAGGGATAAAACTTACAGCAGGACTACCTTATAATTAGTTCATGTGATCTATTTTTAATTTTAGATTTAAATCATAGATTATAATTTAGATTTAATCTAAAAAATAATCTAAATATGCATCATAAATCATGTACTAAATAACCAAAGCTTCGATACCAATTGAAGGATACAGATATGGGGTTTCAGGATTATATTTTGAAACTTTTTCAAAATAAGTAGCGGAAGAGATGAATTAATCATATTAATTTATGAATAATATAAGAAAAAGTCCTAGATCTAGAATCCTTTCACATGATTTAAGCATTCAAATAATTCAAAAATTAAAAGATTAGAAGAATACATGTTGATCATATTAACATTAAACTACACTAGATCAGATCTAGACATGAATTAAGGAGATCAAATCATCCTTACCTTTACAAGTTAGACTTTCTAGCTCATTGATCTGAGGCTAAGGTTGCTGCTCCAAGCCACACATGCATTCGGTCTCTACAAGATATCCACATGAGCCCTCGATCGTTGATCAGAAGTTCGATGGCTGAAAATTAATACAGTATGCTAGTACTGTACTGATCCTTCTTCAATGGTCGATCTAGATCCTTCTTATTCAAATCTTGAACTCTTCAATATTCAAAAGGAAGGAAGAAGACTTGTGAATTTGTGACACCTCTTAAAAACTCATAAAATGATGGAGGAAAAAATCTATAGGAAAATCCTTGAAGAAGACCCTTCTTCTTCCTTGTTTTTCTCACCAAGACAATTGAGATTGTGTCTTCTCAAAACCCCACGCCCAAGCCTGATTGTGCCCAACTTTTTTCATGCCCCAAAGCCTCTTTCTCAGGTCTAGAATCTCTTAAAAATTAGGGCCAAAGATCCTTTAAATAGAGAGATAGCACAAAGTCCTTGTCTAGGTCAAATACCTAGCAAGATTTGTCCAAATAAGGTAAGATATGGGGCGCCCAACTCTTGCATGCCCCCTCCTTTTTTTCTGCCATGGACTACCAGAAATTGGCACGCAAAACCCTCCCTATTTCCAACAAAAATCCTAGAGAAAAATCAGGGATGTGGGTGGCACACATGGGGAGAAATTTTGATAACAACAAACTCTATCAAATAGAGTTTGAATTCAAAACTTCTAACCAAATTTGACTTGGTCCTCAACAACTTACCATGTAAGAAAGAAGGGGAGCAAGGGGGGCACACGTGAGACCCTCTTGGGCATGGAGAGTTCACACAAAAACAAAAGGAAGAGGGCATGAGGGGCGTTGGGACTAAGGTGGCGCAAAGATGGGGAGTCCTAGTCATACAAGAACTCTTATTTTGACTTGGTCTAATATGGACTTTGAGCCAAATTAAATCAAAATAAATCTAACACAATTAGAAGAGATCTTAGTCCAACTAAAATCTTAATTAAATTAGATTAAATTAGATTTAATTTTAATTTAATTTTTAATTAAATTAGAAATTAGATTGATATAAGTCCTAATTAAAGTAGGACTAGTTCTTTCTTGCAATTGGATCATCCAATAAATCAATTGGACTTGATCCAAACATGCCTAAACCAAATCTAATTAAACTATATTTAATTAGACTTAATCTCAGTCCTCTAGCTTAATCAAATTAAGTAATTAGCAATCAAAGTGCTAATTGATCCTCCTACAACACTTGCACTAGGTCAAACATCAATCATACTGACTGTTTGACCTAAGAACGATTCTTAATCATCGATCAACCATCCAATCAGATCAAGACCTCTTATATGTATGACCCCATAGATTTGAATCTAATCTAGTAGCACAAAAATAAATTTTTATACCAATCAGATTGACCATCTAGTAATAATATCCGACGATCGGATAGGTCGAATGTGTGAAGTAATATTCTTTAGAACCCATAGGATATAGTTTCCATATAATTCATCCTCTTGATCTAAATGCTTATGGGATACCTCAGAGTTTAACTATCAACCCCAATTAGGTCATCCACATTGTATTTCAAAATACCAAATCAATCTCATGAATTATTCTGGCTAAGGTTTTGCTATATTGAAATATAGTGATGCATTCTTCTCCAATTCTTGAAGTGGTCAATCTCATCTTGATTATTCATCGACTTTACAAGTACTTGACTATGCCCAAAAATCTTTCGTTACTGAATTAAAAATTCAGTTAGTCCGATACTAAAGCACAGTGAGTTGCTTGCAATCTATTTGGTGATCTCTGATCTAAGGGATACTTATATCTATATCCCATCAGAGCAATTCTTGACAGCAGAATGCTCTGAAGTTGGTCATGTTTAATGATGATGTATCCTTATATCTCACTTGTATGCCATACCAATGTCTCCACACTCCTTGATTAAGAGGATAATCAATCTATATGGTATACAATGACCTATGCTCGATACATGCTGTTGTCCTAATTAATAGTGTATCATTTGGTCATAAATAGTTTAAGGACTAATCGATAAATTCTCTCTTTATCGAAACTAAATAGTTCTAAGGACTTCATCACAACAATGGAGTTCATTAAAAAATATAGACTTTGTGATGAAAATGTTAAAATATTTATTTTATTTATTAATAAATTAATTATAATTATAAGATAGCTCAATCATCAATAGGTTAACGATTGGCTTTGGGATACATTTTTCAATAAAAAATTCAATATGTTAGCGCCCCTGAAGAGACCTTCTGTGAGAAGGCATCTGCTCATTTTGAATCACCAATTTTTATCCAAAAAGGCATGTGATAATATGATTAGGCATGTTGGAGGGGTGTGTTCGGATGGGAATGCATCCCCATGCCAACTATAAATAGGTGGCGTGCCAAGGTTTCAGGCAATTCAATCTCATCTTTTCTTTCTTACACCAAGTCTCCAAAGTTTTCTAGATAGTTCTTTTTCTTCCCTTGTTAAGATAAGAAGTCTTCAAATTAAGGCAAGAGTTTAGGAAGAGAATTAGGTAAGTTAAGAAAAGAGAGAGAGAGAGAGGGAGAAGCCTATGAGGAGAGGAAAAAAAAGTCAAACACTTAGAAGTATTGTGCTGCCAGAAAAGCCAAGAGAATTCTTTGGAGAAGAATTTAGTAAGAAGAATCAAAGTAGGGAGGTAGAATCTTGAACCTAGTTTCCGTATAGATCACCATTGGAGGGTGAACATTTGGATGCCTAGTAAAAATTTTAGATTTAGCATGACAGGTATTTTTTTGTCACTATTTTTATTTTATATATTTGATTAAAAACCATCAAGGTGTTCTTGGATTTAAGGTTTGATGTTATGGTACTTTATAATGAAAATTTAAAAATCCGTGCTTCCACTGTGCCATAAAAAATCCTACATATGCAACCTATGAAAATCCATTTTGGTTGTTAGCAGTTCAATCACCGATTACTATAAGCATAAGACACAAATGCATTTTCTTTTAACAATCATCCAAAAATACAATTTTTGTTGTAATTTTTAAGGAATCATAAAATTCTTGATGCAAATCGTAACAAAGTTCATGGATTTCAGATCTGTGAATCGTGAAGAGGCCGAGCCATTTATTCACTATGACCGCTAAGTTTTCTTGGTTGCTCAAAATGATTCCGCAACAACTCTCAGATTTCCATTAACCAAAAATTCTTACACCATATATTGATAAAGCAATATTTTATTTTCATTTGATGAGCCTTCAAAATATAGTTTGCTGTGGTACTTTCGATTCGAGCTTTTCTTGTTAACCTTAAGGATTCATTTAGAACTTAGAAGTGAGTGAAGGGCAATAAGAAAAATGTCCATTTCATAAAAGAACAGGGAAAATTCTTTATACTCCATGGGCGTTGTAGCTCCACGAACACCGCTTGCGATGATTGGCTCTTGCTTAGAACTGGAGTGCGATGCTCCAATTTTTTTTTTTTGCTCCAGCCCCACATGAGAGCCAATCACTGTTAATGATGTCCATGAAGTTACACCACCCGTGGTGCAGAAAGTATTTCCGAGGGTGGAGTATGAATCTCGTTTGCATTTATGCAATTTGCTTATAGCATCTATAAGCAAATGATCATCATCATCATCATTTGCTCATAGTGTCTAAATGTTATTCATTTGTGAGAAAAAGAATAAAAAGTTAAAAGAGATGTTCTTGCTAGTGATTTTTGTAGGAAATCATAAGCTTAAATAAGAAAAAAATCATACCTCCAGCCATTATTATTCAAGTCTTGAATGAATCCTTGATTCATAGCCTGTACCTACAACAATCAGCAACCTGTGATCATAAAAGAAATACTGGATGGTTCTCTTAAATGACGAGCAGCATCTTGATTTTTCTAACCCTATTCCGAGTATACCCGATGGAAAGGATCTAACAAGCTCTCGAATGAGTAGGAGATCAAGTCCATAGACACCTTTTTATAACGTATCTCATCCATCAGAGGTAGTATCTGAATCAGTCGCAAAGATTGAAGATGGATGGTATCCACGATGGTTGAATAGAGCTCAAATTCATCAAACCATCTAATATATCTCTATTACTTTATTGAAGGTTTATCTTTAGTCAGAGTCTAGATTAAAATATGTAAAACAAATCCCGATGCATGTTAGTATGGACCAGAACTGGATGGATCTAATTAGAGAAATCACAACATTCTCCCACTTGGCCCAACCTAACACAAGCATCTTTGTTTTAATTATTTAAAGCATTTCAAAAATTTTTAATAAAATTTTATCTGAATCTGATAGTTGAAAAACTAATGCAGCCACATTTAAAAATTTAATTCCTCCATAGGATATATATACTATACTTGATCATAAAATAATCATCAGTAAGAATCATGGCAGTAAATATGTTATCAAAAAATACACGACCTTCTATGTATTACAACACTAATGACACCTCATAATCAAGTTTTTTATATGGAACTTTAGCTTTATGAATAGATGAAACTTTATATCTATTCCTTGATCAACTTTATATCACATGATAAATAGCTGATTAGTGTAAAATAAACTGACTTATAAAACCTAATGTGATGACTTAAAACATAGTGTTCAATACACATCAACCACTAAATGAGCTATATCCCTATATATGATCCACCTGACTCTCAAAATTTTGAAAATAAGTCATTTATTTAGTGGATCTATAATTATCAGCTCTATATGATATCCTTTACAGACACTATATCCTTTATTTTCTTATGAAGAGCTAGGAACTTAACACCAATATTCCTGCTAGTACTTGTACTCTTTATACTGTAGGAGAATCTTGTTTGCAAAAATATTATCACCATATATCTTTATCGGTTTGCTAATAGAGTCAAAAACTCTAAGTCCTGTGATAAAATTCTATAACTTTATAGCATATGAGAAAGTCTCATATAGGCTACATACTCTACTTTCATAATGAATATAGTAAACAAGACCTTATTTTACATACATTCGTAACATTAGCACCTTCTGTAGGTAGAAAACTATCTCAATAATAGACTTTTTACTATTAGTACATTCAGCAAAGTCTGAATCTTAATAGCCTATTACTTCATGATGATTAGACCGATTATATATGAGCATGTAAACTTTTATATTCTATAGGTAATGCATGACTATCTTTATAATTTTTTATACTCCAATGCAGAATCATATTGATAATGTACAAACATTGATGCAATAATATCTGCACCTATATAAATATGCACATAGACTTCCAATATCATATACATAGGTTATGAACCTTATTTTCTCTATCTTTATCTTAATTCTTGGAATTTGAGTTTTATTAAATTTATCATCCTTTATGAACACATCTAGAAAAATATTTTGCTATTCTAAATTTATTTTTTTAAATATGTAAGTCATTTAAGATAGTCCAAATTGCCTTAAAAATCTATCTATATGAATCTGAATACCGATAACTAAAATGGCTTTATCTATATCTTATATCTTAAAATTCAAAGATAGAAACTATTAAATTTCTTTAAGTGGATCTAAATTACTATTGGCAAGTAGAATAATATAAGCTTGCTCTCATTGACCTTTGGTTATATAGAATTAAGTCCAAAAATAATGATTATCCAATTAAAATTGAGATACTATAGTATGGAAGTCTATTTAAGTTCATAATTGAATTTCTTTCACTACTATAAAAAGAGGCTATTGCAGCGCATACTATGACAGTAGTTTTCAAAATCACTACAACAAACTCTACGGTAGTAGTTATAAAAAATCGCTGCCATAGATCCGATCAATGGCAGCAGTTTACACTAACCGCTACTATAGATCTGATCTATGGTAGCAGTTTATCTAACTGCTGCTATAGATTAATCTATGATAGCGGTTACATACAATCGCTACTATTGATCAAACCTATAGCAGCAGTTTAATATAACCACTATAATAAATGCAATCTATAGCAACAATTTTATGTAACAGCTACCATAGGCCCAACACATTGCAGCGATTGGGCATAACCACTGCCATATTTTTTTTTTATATTTTTACTCTAAATATTTTATAATTTTAAAATTTAATGCCTATCTTCATCATTCAATATCTAAATAATTATTATTAGAGTATCATCATAAAAGATCGTCTCGATCCAATGGCCCTAGCTTCATCGATCAGAAAAATTTAATTTCGATGACTGCGAATGATGATGCGATGATCTGATAGATTGAGACTATCGATGGATCCAAAAATTTATAACAATAATCTTGATGACATTTATAGTATACTATCAAAATTTTGCATCAATCGGATATCGTTATCATGATCAATTTAGTATGAAATAATTTCAGCCATTAAATGAGAAACAACTGATCAAAGGGCCCAACGGCATTCAATTACGAGATAATTTTTTAGTTAAATAATTTATGCTATAATTTTAATCATTTTATATGGTGATGATGGTAAAATTTAAATAATTTTTTTATGAACTATTCACGTTAAGTAAATCTTGCAAAAGCACGAGCATAATTACCAATGGAGTTTAAGAATGGATATTAAGCGACGTATAGTTTTGGATCATTCTTAAATCCACGAGTTGAATTTTACGATCACCATCATAAAAATGATTAAAGTAGTAGCCTAGATCATTTATGAAAAAAATTATCTCATAATCGAACACTGTCTGGTCCTTTGATCGCTTATTTATCATTTAATGACCAAAATTATCCTATACTAAATCGATCATGATACGATATTGGATTGAAGTAAAACTTTGATAGTATGCTACAAATATTATCGAGATCATCATTGTAGATTTTTATATCCATCAGAGATCTCCATCTTTTAAATCATCGTTCATGATCATCGAAATCGAATTTTTCTGATCGATGAAGCTAGAACCATTGAATCAAGATGGTCTTTTATGATGATACTTTAATGATAATTATTTACATAATGAATGATAAAAATAGATATTTAATTTTAAAAATTATACAATATTTAGAATAAAATTTTAAAAAAAATATTTTCAATCTACGATAGTAGTTACTGGGAACCGCTGCCATAGATCTATTGCAGCGGTTTCATAACCACTATCATAGACCTATGGCAGCGATTCTCAGTAACTGCTGCCATAGATCTATGGAAGCGGATCGAAAATCGCTACCATAAATCTATAGCAGTGGATCAAGAATTATTGCCATAGATTAGGTTATTTTTGCCTAGCCCACACCCAAATTGGTTTTTCCTCCATCGATTGCTCTCTCTCTCTCTCGCTCCCTCCACTCCACCATCGGTGAGGGTCCACCTCCTCTATTTCATTTTTTGACCAACGCCTCCTCCTCCCCTACCTCCTACTAGCTCCCCAGCCGGCTCGGCCATCGGCTCTGCCACCTCTCCCTCCTCCTTCCCTGACCTCTTCATTGCTGGCTCCGCCACCTCCCCCTCCTCTCTTCCCTTGGCCCGACCGCCGGCTCCACCACCTCCCCCTCCCTTCTCTCTGTACTCTCTTTCCCAATAGGCCCGATCGTCAGCCTCGACCCCTCCCTGCTCTCTCTCCTCTCTTCCCCCGATCCGATCCGCCCCCTCCTGCTCTCTCTCCCCTCTGTTCCCTAGCTGACTCGATCATCGACCCCAACCCCTCCCTGCTCTCTCTCTTTTTCTCTTCTCTCTTCCCTCGGCCCAATCCTCCCCCTCATTTTCTCTCTCTCCTCTCTTCCCTGGCCAGCCCGATCGTCGACTCTCTCTCTCTCCTCTCTTCCTTCGACTCGACCTACCCCCTTTCTACTCTCTCCTCCTCTCTTTCCTCGACCTGATCCGTCCCCTCCCTACTCTCTCTCTTCTTTCTTTTTATCTCACTATCTTATGTCTCTCTCATTTTACAGACTATCTCTAGCACCGTCGTCTTTCTGTAGTGTCGTCGCCAGTGACCCTTGGAGCTGTCTCTGCAACCCCCTCTCCATAGACGTAGGTATCATTTTTTAAAGAAGTTTTATAATATTATTTATTAATTATTTATAATATTTATAATAATATTTATAATTTTTATTATAAATATTATAAATATTATAATTATCTGCTAGTCGTGGGTTCGTGCCGGTGGGTAAGAGAACTCCTATCGATTGATTTTGGATCGTGCAGATGGATTCTGGACTGGATCATGCCATGTCAACGATCATGGACGATCCTAGATCGTGCTAGTAGCCTTGGACCATACCATGTCAGCGGCCAAGGACAGCCCTTGGGATGTGCCGATCGATAACAAAATTCCCGTTGGTAGGTTCTAGGCCATGTTGGCGACTGTGAGCTATGCAAACCACTAAGAGAACCCTCATCCTCACCGATCGCTAATAGAAAATAAAATTATTTGTTGCTCATCCTTAATTATTTATGGATGTAATTTATATTATAGAATTTATATCTTGTTGCTTTTGTTTATTGCATTGCATAATGATAGACCCATCAATTGATTAGTGTACATAATCTCCGGCATCCGTACATTTATATATTTTGAATGGATGAAAGAATTATGTACGATAATCAATTGATTGTCCAATTTGGATTGTTTAAAACTTATAAATAATTTTATAGATAATTACAGTAATCAAATGGTATACTAAAAATTTTAAATAAAATTTTGAACAAAATTTTTCTTTTATTCTTCCTACATAAGAGAACTAAGAAAAAATGCTGTCAAAATTTTTTTCAATCCCTATTGCATATCATTTAATTACGGTAATGAACCTATAGAATTAATGTGATTTCTGAAGGGGATAGGATCTATCTTTACATGTTAGTTGGTGATAGGATACATTTATTGCATATCTGAAAATGATATTTAATGTGAGTTTCATACATGATATTTATTTTGATCCCTATTTAAGATGCATTTTTTATTTATAATGCATATTTGTTTATAATGCATTAATATATAATATAAGTTTCACGCATGATTTAATTGCAGTATCACCAATTTTTATTGGATTAGGGATGGATGAAGTTAAATAGGCTCTCATCAGAATATAAGGCTAGACTTCAAAAATTTCTTGATTTTGCTGTAAAAAAATTTGGGGATCACGGACTTATCCAATGTTCTTATAAAAAATATATGGATGGACCATGCCTACCTCATCAAGACGTAAATGATCATCTCACCATTTATGGCCTTAAATTTGATTATGAAATTTATTGAAATCAACATGGTGAGGATAGGTCGCAAGGAGGCAATCAACATGATGGAGGAGTGAAACAAATGGTTTGTGATATTTTTTTATTTGTTGGCCATAATGACGATGCATCTACATCCACGCCTGATCCTTTGGTTGGTGGAATGATAAACAGTGAGGATGAAGAGAAGGTCTGTAAGTTGATGGAGGATGCTAATATTTTGTTGTATCCTAGGTGTAAAAAGATGACGAAGCTTGAGTTGTTAATCCAATTGTACCATGCGAAATACTCCAATAGATTCAGTAATAATGGAGTGAACTACATACTAGAGCTTTTGGAAGATATTCTTTCGGACAATGCATAAATTTCGAAGAATAATTATGAGGCATCGAAGATTATTAAATAGTTGGGCTTTACTTACACCAAGATATATGCATGTCCTAATGATTGCATGCTCTACTGGGAGGGGGATGCCAACCAAAATGAGTACATGGGGTGTGGTGTATCAAGATGAAAATAGAATAAAGATGGCACATCGATCTGTGTATCTTAAAAATTGATATGGCACTTTTCTTTGATTCTGAGACTACAAAAGTGATTATATCAACAAGGACATCGAAGGCATGAGATGGCATAAAGAGGATCGAACAAAAGATGATGCATTAAGACATCCAGCCCATTGAGAGGCATGTCAAAAGTTTAATGAAATACATTCCAACTTCGTAACAAGAGATACGCAATGTGAGGTTGAGCTTGTCATGTGATCATTTCAACCTGTTCAAGCATATGAATACCATTCATAGTGTATGGCTAGTGTTTATTCATGTTTACAACCTCCCATCGTGGATGTGTATAGTGCTCATCCCTGGATCAATGGAGATAGGTAATGACGTTGATGTCTATTTGCAGCCACTTATTATCGAGTTAAAATAGTTATGAAGCATTCAAGGTGTTCCAATTTTTGATGCTTTGCTGAATGAGTCATTCTCCATTCATGGAATGCTTTTATGGACAATAAATGACTTTTTAGCCTAGGCCCTAATGTCGGGTTGGAGCACGAAAGGTGAGCTAACATGCTCGATTTATGAAAAAAACACTCAGTCTAGAAGGTTGACACATCGAAGGAGCTTTAGCTATATGGGGCATCAACATTTTCTCCATCAAAATCATCCATACAGAAGGGATGCATGCTCCTTCGATGGCATTATTGAAGAACGTGAGGCACCTAGCCGAATATCTGAGAGTGAGGTGTTGAGATAGTTGGATGGTCTCATTGTTGGATTTGAAAAGGATGATCTGATTGATAGTAAGAAGAGGAAGCGTCGATCAAAGAAAGATGACACACACTTTAATTGGAGGAAAAAAAGCATCTTCTTTGACTGGAAGATAAATTTATTGCACTACTGCTTAGACGTAATGCATATTGAAAAGAACGTGTGCAAGCTCCTATTGGCAATAATCTTGAATATTAAGGATAAGACCAAATATGACTTAAATTTTTGTTTTAACTTGAAAGAATAGGGTATTAGGAGGTCACTCCATCCAAAGCCGATAGGGAGAGAATAGTAGAGGCTCTCTCATGCATGTTATGTTATGAATACCTCTAAACGGTCCATATTTCTTCATATGTTGGAGATCATAAAGATCCCAGATAGATACTCAAGCAACATATCAAAGCTTATGAATAGTAAGGATGTCAAACTTGGAAGATTGAAGACTCGTGATTATCATGTGCTGATGCAGGAATTGATCCTAATAGCTATTCACCGCATTTTGCCAAAAAATATCAGAATGACCGTTATTCATCTTTGTAATTTTTATAAAGATATTTATGTGAAGAGGCTGCTTAAGAAAGACGTAAAGGAAATGAAAACAAGGGTCATGACTATATTATGTGATCCGGAGAAAATATTTTCACCATTATTTTTCATGGTTATGATGCATCTCACCGTGCACCTTACGAAAAAAGTTGCTCTTGGAGGCCCAGTGTTCTACCGATGAATGTATCCTACTGAGAGAAATATTCAAACTCTAAAATCTTATGTAAGAAATGAATTTCCCAGAGGGATCCATAGTAGAAGGATATTTGGATCAAGAGCGTATGGATTTTTGTATCATGTACTTAAATAAGCTTGAGACACATCGTAACCGACCAATGAGGAGTCAGGATGATCAGTATGAGCCAATTGAACCTATATTTGAGTTCATTCCGTAGCCAGATGGACTTTTTACTTCATACTGTCTCATTGATTTGAGCATTGAGGAAAGAGATAAGGCGCATCACTACGTGCTCTTCAACTATGATGTCATTGAGCTATACATAAGGTGAGTCATTCAGTCTTATTTATTTCATAATAATTAAAAAAATATTTAATTATACTTAAATTTTTTCTTTATGCATGCAACAAATACAAGAAGATCATAAGAGTAAAATACGGTCCTCTAAGTATGCAGGAGAAAGAGAAAATGCACAGCAAAAATTTTTTTGAATGGTTCAAAGATCATGTAAGCGATTATATATTCTTGACTTGTGTAACTTATTTGAACATGTTTACTAATTAGGTATCATCTTCTTAATTACGTATGGAGATTACCGCTTGATGATGTGAGCCTTAAAATATGTGCTCTTTCAATGAGCCCTAATCATATCATGCGTAAGTATAAATAGCTCATCATTAATGGCTACAAGTTTAATATTCACAGCAGGTCCATAAACATGGGAACACAAAATAGTGACATGATGTTAAATGCCATCACTGGGTGTTATGCTAGCTCGAGAGATTCACTGCCTCGTACGGAGGATTTAAACTATTATGGGATGGTAGAGATGATGGTCATCTTAGACTATTATTTTAAAGGAAGGATTGCATTGATGAAATACGATTGGTTTGATACCTTGTTATAATTAAGGATGAAGACTGATGAGTGTGGTCTTACTCAGGTCAACATGCAATGCCATCTCCGTACTGAAGAACCATATATACTTGCCTCCTAAGCTAGTCAAGTTTTCTACGTTAGTGATCCCTTGGAGCCTTAATAGGGTGTTATTGTGAGGATGGTGCTTAACATATCTTTGATGATACCGAGGTTGATGATGATGTTAGACCATGCATGCAAAGTGCTTCTCTAGGATAAAACTTACGTGGTACTATCGGGGTTCCAGATAAATTTGTCAGAAGCGATGGTGATGTCCACATTGTAGATACCACTAGGCGATGACTTCAATATTTTGGTATAAATATTAGAATCTATTTATTGATGCTCTACTAATATTATTGTTCAACATGTTATATTGGTCAATGTTCATTAATATTGCAGGTCATGATGGCACTGAAATGCCATCTAGCTTTTACCCCCACCTCCTGGTAGGTTACGTAGAGCTCCTCAACTGAGTTACAAGCAGAGCATACTCCATCCATATTCGCATCAACTGCGTAAGGACTATTGGTATCTACTCATCCACCGACATCTACTCCACCAGCATCTGAGACTCTACCATCAGCCATATCTCGAACACATGCTCCACCTATCGATGAGTCTCCACTAGCATTCACGTTGCATGATCCCATAGCCAATGAGTATACATTTTTATTATATCATTTACTTATTTAATTATATAATTATTGTCACTCTTTTATATTTAGATAATATATTTTTATTGTAGGTGCATCATCCAATAGGATATTTCATAGTCCCACATGCATGCCGCATATATAGAACCGCTAGCATCAGATGATGATGGACTATGACTCGAAGGAGAGACCAGCAGGGGAGACTACACGAGAGATGCATTACTTTTTTGAAGTGCTTGTGAGGCAGTCTGACATCATTCTGGTACTGTCCATAGACTGACAATTGATGGACGCTGGTGTCAGAGATCAGGTATGGAAGGAGATATGAGTAAGTATATCTTAGTTATATTTATGCATTTGATATTTTTACACTATGTTTTATTCAAATAATTTCATAACTGACTTTTGATAACTTTGTGCGGAGGAGGTATGACTTCTCAAATCATGAGAGGGCTCGAGATGCTTGATTGAAGAAGATTGAAAAGTTGTACCGAAACCACAAGATCAAGCTCCATAGAGGGTGGCTCAAGTACCGATGGGACACTTCAGAGGAGTTATTTCTTGGATTCAGGACTATCCCCAGAGTCAGTGGGAGGAGATGGTTAGACATTGAAGAAGCTAGAGTTCAAGGTTTAATTTCTAACTTCTAAATTTTTAATATACTTAAAATTATATTTAAATATTTTTTAAGCTCTTCTTATTTATTTGAATATTTGTTAGGCTACCTTCCATCAGAACTAGGAGAATTGGGCAGCCTAGGAGTATACGCACACTCTCGAACCTGAGTCTATGGTCAGTCATGTGCGTAAAGAGATAATAAATTTTGAATATTACTAAATAAATTAAATTAATATTTTTTTAATATTTTTAATAAATTGATCTATTATTATAGCTAATAAGAGATGGGATGATGCCTAGCCATAGCGAGATCGTTCGATCCAGCCATACGGATAAGAAGGGCAGACCGATGAATGCTGCAATCGATAGGATTATTGTAAGTAATAAATATATTAGTATGATTAGTATTATAGCATTTCTTATAAAATTTTATTTAAATTTATAATTACAAGAGCAGTTAGATGCGCTCGTGAGCGAGGGCTCGAATACCTCTGGCCCTCATGCACATTTATCTCATGTCTTAGGGCCTGAGCACTCTTGGAGGATCCAATACAGGCCTGGACATAGGTCGATAAGCTACTGGTCTGGATCGAGCATCTCTTCACATGCTTTTAATGTCGTCAGTTGGGAGCAGCTTGAGGAGGCATTAATGCAGGCAACTCAGGCTATGGCATGGGCTGCTCATGCTGAGGAGCACACTTCTCATTTAGAGGGCATCTTGAGCACCATGGTGACAAGACTTAGCGCACGTTTTCACTACTAGAAATTAGATGTCACCAAGGGATCCGTCCCTCAAAAATCAATAAGGGATTAGAAAGGGATTTTCAAGGGATGTTAACTTACATCCAAAGCCCAGTTTCACTAAAGAATCTTTAAGCGATTTGTGAGGAATTTGCTGCCCTCAATAAATCCCTTGAAAATCCCTCGATAATCTGCAAGGGATCAGTGAGTGATTACTTCAATAATTTTCACCAAGAAATTTATAAGGAAAATTATGTCCCTCGGAGATTTACCAAGGGATGGATCCCTTGGTGCTGATAAGATATTTAAAAAATTTATATTAGAGAGAAACTTTTTCTTAGAAATTTCTTAATAATAATAAAATCTAGTATTAAGTGAATGTCACTTATAGGCATTATAAAAAAGTTATGGATGTTTATCAACCTATAGACTAGTTGTTTTAAGAATAATAAAAAAATTGATTATGTTTTTTGAATTTAATTTAGACTTGAGCCCATCCCAATACAAAAATTGATTATGTTTCTTTTGATCCAACTGATTAATGCCATATCATGGTTATCCTCATTCTTAATATAAAAATCATGCATTAAAGAAAATAAAATTATGCCCACCACCCATTTTTAAAAAAAATCATATCTTTTTCAATCTCTCCCAAGTTGAAATCCTAACTAAAGGTCTCTATATTGCATGCACCAAGTGCAATCAGACCATGCCACATAAAATCCTAGTTAACGATCTATAGAGCTGTCAAAATGTAGGCTAGATATAGAGCTATCAAAAAGAGCCAGCTCGATCCTAACCTACTTGGGCTATAATTATGTGGGCCAGGCCGGGCTCGGCCCATTTATTAAAATGGGCTGCAAAAATTCAACCCAGCCCTAGCCCACATGGGCTACGAGTTAGGATCAGGCCAGCCCACTTCTTTTTTTCTTTTCTAGGATAGGTGCAGGTGTGCAGTATGGAGGCATGGTGCTAGACTGCAGGCATGCAAGGTGGCCAAGGGGCAGCACGGGCGACCAAGGTATGGTGCTAGAGGCACGATGGGCCATGAGGGGTGGGGTGCATGGAGTAGTGGGGCCATGCAGAGGATTGGTGGGGTGGGTGAGGGCAGTGGCATTGGTGGGTGAGGGCGGCAAAGCGGATGGGTGGGGAGAGCAACGATGGAGATGATTGGGTGCGGGTTTGTCAGGGGGCCAGAGAGCAGTGCAAGAGGGTGGGAGGACTGCGGAGAAGCGGAGGATGGTTAACTATCAAGTTTCAACTAAAATTAATTTATTTAATGATTATATATATATATATATATCTTTTAAACCTTTAATTATAAACCAAAATAAATTTTAATTAAGAAAAACACAAACTTAAAACACCTGCTTGTCTTCTCCGCCCTCTAAACTCCTCCGGGCTGTGCCTCAACATTCCATGCACCAGGTGCAACTGGACTGCACCAAATCCCACGGTCGATAACATGCCACGTTACCCACTCATTGCACCAAATCTTGATTGCGTGCTATCCACCATGCATTTGCTCCGAGATTTGCCCTGGTTCACATGACCTGCGATAATTTCTCCCCGACCGCATCCCAAAGTAAGCCCTAGCCGCATCCCAATCCCATTCAGCTGCTTCAAGCCTTCCAAAAAAAAAAACTCCAAACTCAAAATACCCAGTCGTCTTCCCTCCCTACCACACCCCAAACCCCTAGCCGTCCCGCTCCCTAGTTGGCCTCTTCAAGACTTCCACCGTCCCTCCGTCATTCGGCCGCCCCAAGCCTCCCCCACGCCATGTTTCCTCAAGCCAACCTCGCCTAAAAGCTCCTCCCACCATCCAAAAAATTACATGGTAAAAATTTTTCCTCTTTGTTTCTTTTTATTCATTCTCTTCAGAGATCTAAGGGGAAGGAGAACAATTGAGAGTGACTAGAGGGGTTTCTTTGGTTCCGGTTGGGGGTTCCTAACCTATGAGCGAGCGGAGGGGTTTCTTTGGTTCTGATTGTGGGGTTGTGCTGATTTTGGTCCCTGAGAGCTTTTGAGAGAGAATAGTAGGGTTTCTTTGGTTTCGGTTGTGCAAGATGGGGCGGTTTCAGTCGGTCCTGGGATGGATGAGAGCAAAGGATGGAAGGGTTTCAGTCGGTCCTGTGATGGATGAGAGTAGAGGATGAAAGCATGTGTTTGATCTCATACCACTTCAATACCACTAATCAATGTCCTGAGAGCAGATTGAAATCCTCTAACAGATCATAATGTTTGGTATTTGGATGCAACTATGACTATCGAGATGGTAGCTTGCATTGTTATGTTTTTATTTAGTTGTGATCATGTTGCATGAGTACTGGCATTAAAGGCATTTGATGACACAGAAGCTTGGAATCATAGAGAAGAGAAAGGGGCTATAGTTAAATCAAGGAAGAAGACATAATAATTTCCAATATCTTATAGTGGTTCGGATTACTAATGTTTCTGTAACTTATCAAAAGAGAATATAGGTTTGGATTCTTTTTCCTTTGAACAATCGATGTATACTAACTTCTCTTTAATGGAAGCATTAATTTTACTGTGTCTATGGAAGAATATATTTATAAATATCACTCAAAATAATAATGCATCCACACATGGAAATATTTATGATGCCAATCTATAAAAATATTTATAAATATCACTCAAAATAATAATATTTATGATGCCAATACATAATGCAGCTCATAGGAATCCCAATGGGTTGTTGTACTTCCGTTATGCATATTATCAATCAAGTAATATATATCAAATGATATATATTACTTCATTTCAATATTTCGTGGATAATTGTTTGGCCCAGTTTCAATATATCAATATTTGTGGCCTAGTTTCAATATATATCAAATGATATAATTTTACTTGATATATATCAAATTTATTCTTTGGCCTAGTTTCAATATTTCATGGATAATTGTAATTCCACTGATCAATACCACTTGATGAATATTATTTAATAAACATACTCTATTTGATCTCATATACTCCTCTGCTTTCTCTTCTATTATCATGTGGTCAAAAAATTAATATATTTATTATTAAATTTTGCACATATTTCAAGTAAAAGCATGTGTTTTTTCCATAAATTTTGGTAGAGAATATTATACTTGGACAAGTCTGCTTGCTTGAGGTGAACATAGGCTGCACTTGTCAGCAAAGCTCGGATCTATTCACTATCATCAACATCAAGAAGGCTAAGCCATCAGAATAAATAGAGCAAAAGTATTACAAAATACAAAAATTATATAATTATATCATTATACATATTAACGGTAATTACTTAATATATTTAATCCTTATTAATACATAATCTGAACTTATTAATTCTTATTCTCTTTTTCAATAATTTTTTAATTACTTAATATATTTAATAAAAGCATGTTCTGATCATTAATAGTTCTTGAATTTCTGTAAATGTGTATTGCATTTGGAGATTTTAATCCAGTTAACCATATTGTCTAATTTGTTGGTTGCAGATTCAAAGAAAATTATTGGAGCACAAGTTACTTCAAATAGGATAGGAAGAGAAGGTCCATCATATTCATTGAGCAATATTTGTATTATTTACTATTTGAATCTTTTTTGTTATATTTGTAATATTTTCCACACTTTGTTTATTATAATATGTTTGGATCCAGTTTGTATTTGGCTTAACCCATTTATAATCTGATCTAACTTGATGTCCGCCCATAGTTATCATTTATATTATTATTGCTAAATAACTATACTTAATAATTATTTGATAATTACTTATAATTTTTATAAAAGTACTGACTTTGTATTAATTTTATATAGGTAAAAAGTATATAATATGTTTGAAGATCGCAGTTGGATGTATAATCACTTGAGAAATGGATATGTCACTGACGAATTTAAGGAAGGGGTTGAAAGATTTCTTCAATTTGTACTTTTACAACCTAAGAATATAGATGGAAATAAAATTAGATGTCCATGTTCAAAGTGTCGCAACTTAAAATTTTATGTTAGAGATGAAGTGGTTTTGCATCTTTATTACAAAGATTTTGATGAGCACTATACTATATGGACTTCACATGGTGAAACTTATAGTCACATTGAGAAATCTTCAGAAGGTGATATTAATCCATACAGAAGATTGATAGTTGAAGGGTTCGGTCCAAAATTTCATGGAAAACAACCGAATATGGAGATCACCAACGAGGAGGGTTATGATATGCATGAACCCCCAAATCCACATGCTGAGAAATTTTATTCTTTGCTGAGAGCAGTGGATGAGCCATTGTGGAAGGGTTGTCGGAAGCACCCCAAACTATCTGCATTGTCGTAACTCTTAAATTATAAGTCTGAATTCAATATGAGTGAAAATTGTTATGATCATCTCTTGTCGATTGTCAAGGTTTTGTTACCAGAAGATAAGAAGCTAGTAGATAATTTCTATGAAACAAAAAAAAATGATAGGGAAGCTTGGCCTTGGCTATCAAAAGATTGATGTGTGTCCTAACATGTGTATGCTGTATTATTTGGAAGATGAGGCAAAGACAAAATGCAGTGTTTGTGGTCATGCTCGGTGGAAACCTAAGAGAAATAATTATGGGGAAAGGGCAAAAAATGTTTCTTTTAAAGTACCATGATATCTTCCACTAACTGATAGGCTTCAAAGATTGTTTATGTCATCAAAAATAGCACAACATATGACTTGGCATGCTTCAAATAGATGTGCAGATGGTTTTATGGCACACCCATGTGATAGTGAGGTGTGGAAGCATTTTGATAGAATTCATCCTAACTTTGCATCCCATTCGAGGAATGTACATTTGGGATTGTGTATTGATGGGTTCAATCCTTTTGGACATTCATCAACATCTTATTCATGTTGGCCTATTCTGATTACGATATACAATTTACCTTCATAGATGTGCCTAAAGTGGCAGTATATTTTTCTAAACATGGTGATACCAGGCTCGAAGAGTCCAAGCAGAAATATTGATGTATTCCTAAGGCCTCTAATTGAGAAATTGAAGCAGTTATAGAGAGTTGGGGTGAATACTTACGATGTGAGTAGAAGACAAAATTTTCAGATGAAAGCAGCACTTCTATGGACAATGAGTGACTTTCCTACGTATGGCATGTTGTCCGAATGGAGCACACATGGGAGACTATCATGTCCTTATTGTATGAGCACACTAAGGCATTTATCCTAAAAAATAAGGGCAAGGCATCATTTTTTGACTGCCATCACCAGTTTTTATCCTTTGATCATCAATGCAGGAGACAGCGAAATACTTTTTCTCATAATCGAGTTGAAAGAGATGTGCTCCCTCCTCGGTTATCTGGTGAAGAAATATTGAATAGAGTGTGCATGCTTCCAGATATCACATTTGGCATGCAGCATGTCAAATAAAAGCTACTTAGATTTGGTGTTGAACATAATTAGGTGAAAAGAAGTATATTTTGGGAGTTACCTTATTGGCACACAAATCTAATTAGGCATAATCTTGATATTATGCATATAGAAAAAAATGTGTTTGAGAATGTCTTTAACATGGTAATGAACATTAAGAGCAAAACTAAAGATAACGTAAAGGCAAGGAAAGATTTGGAAAGATTTTGCAATAGGCCTCATTTGCACTTGACGTCATATAATGACAGGCTTTACAAACCTAAAGCCTCTTATGCATTAACCATTGAATAGAAAAGGAATATTTGTAACTGGTTGAAGGAGTTGAAACTCCCTGATGGCTATGCCTCAAACATATCTCGATGTGTAAATGTTGAGGATTGTAAGTTCTTTGGGTTAAAGAGTCATGACTACCATATACTTATGGAGAGATTAATCCCTATTCCTTTTTGAGGTATGATGCCATCTCCGATGTGGGATGCGATAATCGAGTTATGCCATTTCTTCAGGGATATATGTTCCACTGTTATTCAGGTTAAGCATTTGAAGATCTTAAAGGAAGAATATTGTTGAAATACTGTGTAAGTTGGAGAAAATCTTTCCTCCTTCATTCTTCGATTTCATGGAATACTTATCGATTCACTTAGCTTATGAAGCAAAGGTTGGAGGACCAAATCAATTTAGATGGATGTATTTGTTTGAGAGGTAACATTCTTTATATCTAGTATATAGTTTGTTAAACTCATATCTTATATAAATGAAATTAAAGTTGTTTAGGTATATTTTGTACTTGAAGAATATGGTGCAAAAAAAGTCTTCTGTCGAGGGCTCAATATGTGAGGCTTATATTATCGAGAAAATTAGAACTTTTTGCTCATATTATTTTGAGCTTGAGGTATAAACAAGGTTGACTCGAGTCCCACAAAATGATGATGGGGGAGATGTGATGCCTTCGGGACATCTTTTTATCTTTTCGCATCCCGGACGATCGATGGAAACAACTGCTTCTTATAGGTTAATGATTGATGAGGAGTATGAAGTTGCACATATTTATGTGTTGCTAAACTGCGAAGAGCTTGGACCATTTATAGAGTACGTATTCTATTTTTCTTATTTTTATAATGGATATCGAATATTAAATTATTTGAACTAATTATATTCAACTAATATAAGTACAGTTGATATGAGTTGCATATCAGAGCGTGTTCACCTCATATTACCGATGCAGAAGTTGAGAGACTGCGTGAGCGGGAGTTTGCAAGATGGTTGAAAATTTTGGTTAGTCAACAACGTACTTTATGTAATACATTTTTTTATTGTTGATCATTAAGTTTGATGATTGTGATAATTATTTCTTGAAAATAGATGAAAAATGAGAGGCATGGAATTGATCGGCATATCATAAATATAGCACAAGGCCCAAATCCAGGAGTTACAACTTTCAAAGGATACTTTGTCAATGGTTTCAAATTCCACACACTTGAATATGGCATCCACAAAAAAATAGTGAACAATGGCGTGTGTGTAAAAGGAAGCTGTTACAATGATTTTGAACGTGATTATTATGGCATGTTAACTAAGATTTTGAAGTTAACTTATTATGGTGCTGGAAATAAGGTTGTGTTATTTAGATGCAACTGATATGATACTGAAAGAGGCAAAAAAGTGCACCGTAATCATGATCTCATGGATGTGTGCCATAGATCCCGATTGAATACTAATGAGCCTTTTGTATTGGCACAATAAGCACAACAAGTATATTATACCACTTATCCATACAATAGTAGGGAGACACGTGATTGGTGGGTTGTATGTAAAACTAAAGCTAGGAATTCTTTCAATATCCCTTTAGCAGATATAGGTGATGACAGTGTAACTCCAGATCTTGATGTATATCAAGACAATGATATCACAAATCCATCTGTAGTTCAAGCTAATGAAGAACTTGACACACCCAATTTATTGGTTGATTTCTCCCAATATGAAATGCTTGACGATGATGAGATACGTAAATTGCGACAAACACTAGAAGAAGCGATAGTAGAAGAGGAGGAAGAAGAAGAAGAACAAGAAGAAGAGGATGCTGAGGATGAGGAAGAAGAAGAATTTGAAGACGATGATGAGTCTGATGAGGAAAAAAATGAGTTTGAGTTGTTTGATAGCGATAATGATTGATTTGTACAATGTTGCTATTTACTTTTAAATTTAGTTGGAGTGTAATGTATTATCATATTGGATTGTCTACAATTAAATATATTTTGGATAATTTTGATCATAATTTATCAAATATTTATTTTGTTTATTTGATCTGTGCCTATATTATGGGTTTACATTATATATTGCAAGTAATATATATGATCTTAAGTTAGATTCATGATATGTAATATGTTGACGCAGAATTTGATCATCGTCGGAGTCCGCTGGAGTGGAGGCCGATGAGGTCACCATCGGAGATCTGTAAAATAAAATTTCATTCGGAGCCGGTGGAGGGTGGCTCCGGCAGGATCCTCCGATGATCAAGTCAGCTCTGGCCAACAGGAATGGAGTGCTCGAGAATGAGTTCCGAAGCTTGGAGAAGAAGAGGAGAGCTTAAAGATCAGAGAGATCGGGATTAGCATATCTAGAGGGTCCTTTTTATAGCAGAGCTTGATGGTGATAACTGTAGCCACGTGCTGGCGGGCCGCTCAAGGTCTGGTGGAGTCAGTCTCATGGAGAAGTATCGTCTGCAGGGGATTGATGGTGACAGCCGTCGCTGCCTGATAGCGGGTCACTGTCGCTTACGATGGACTGATGGAGATGGCTGCAGTTGTCTTGATACTGAGCCGCTCAGGGTCAAATGAAGGATTGAGTGCCCATTTTGGAGGAGTTCGGACTTCTGAAGAGGAAGATTGGGAGGAGTTCGGCTCCCGTAGGCATCTGGCTGAAGGTAAGAGGCTAAGACTCGGCCACTGGGGAGTTTGGTAAGAGCTCGATCGACCGAAGGGGGTGTTTGGGAGGAGCCCGGCTCCTGAAGAAGTCCATTCAAAGGATGTCTGGGATGAGTCTAGCTCCCGAAGAAGTCCGATCGATGAGGAAGCTTGGAGGGGAGTTCAACTCTTGTAAGCATCTGGCTGGAGGAGTGCGGCTAAGGCTCGACCGCTGGGAGTTCGGAAGGAGCTCGGCCGCTGAGAAGTTCGATCGAGGGATGATCGCTGAGGAGTTTGACCGCTAAGAAGTTCGATCGAGGGACGACCGCTGAGGAGTTTGGCCGCTGAGAAGTCCAAAAATGCTCGACCGGCTGAGCAGTTCGATCGGCTGTAAGGGTTCGGCTAAGACTCGTCTGCTGAAGCTCTTTCGTGGCTACTGGTTGCATTAGGCTGAGCATCAAACTAGACTTCGATAGGAGCGGGATTTATCCCCAACATAATATATGTATCTAATCTTTGTAAATGAGCAGGGATAATGACACGTGGTGGAGCATCCAGACTTACTCGAAGAGGTAGTAAAGGAAGAGATGCATCACGACAACAACTTCAAGATGAACATGATGGAGATAGTAGAAGAGTACACCCACAATAATCTACTCATAGGCTATTTGACACACCTTCGCCTGCTGAGGGGCATGGCTCATTGCCGATGGAGGAGCCCTCTATTAATCCTTCCCCTCATGTCCCTGATAGTGTGGGTTCAGTTAATTCTATGCGTACAAGAGGTCCGAACTAGCCAACTCCTGAGCCAACCATTAAAGCCAATAAGGTTTCCATCACAATAAAAATGAATAAATTTTATAATTATATTTTTTTTATTTGATATTTATTTTTATTATTATTATATATAATTAATTTGGTGGAAGGCTTATGCATAGATTCGTTGAGCCTAAGGTATCACGTCAGATGAGTATTTGGCTGAAGCAATGCTTTAAAGAAGCTTGGCCTTTGTGGGGAATGGTGGATCAAACAACCAAAGATGAATTGTTGTGTAGATTTAAGGTGATATATCAAATTTTTTCTTAGTTCATACGTGAGTGATTATTATAATAACACAACGTAAGTTTCTGATGTATTTTGCAGGCACGATATAGATGGTCTCCAGTAGAAGGTTATAATGTTAGAAAATGCTAGGTGAGTACCAATAGATGTCTACTTACTGGCATGATGAGTGAGGCACAGAAGAAATATGTTGATGAGTTAAAAGAAATGAATCCACGAGCTACACTTGCAGACACAATCAGCAAAATTCATCCAAGTTAGATGAAGCAAGAGATATGGGATGAGTTGTGTCAGAGGCACTGGCTTAAGGATAAGTGGCAACATAAGTCTAAAGCTGCTAGAGAAAATTGAATGAAGCAAAAGGAGGGATCGATCACCAAGCATTTAGGGGGTTCTGCTCCTTTTGTGACGCACAAGAGGAGAATGATAATT
The DNA here is from genome assembly GCA_006176705.1 of Cocos nucifera. Lineage (NCBI taxonomy): Eukaryota > Viridiplantae > Streptophyta > Magnoliopsida > Arecales > Arecaceae > Cocos > Cocos nucifera. The sequence continues at coordinate 83,687 of QRFJ01001978.1, read as the reverse complement.
TATTAAAGATTTTTTTGTTATTATTGATGTTTATATTCGTCATATATTTATGATGTAATAACTTATTGCAGATGCAAGAGAATGGTACAGAACCTACTATTGTAATGCTTTTTTATCGCACCCACCAGAAGAAAGGGACAAGGAAGTTTGTGGATGCAAAATCTAAGAAAGTTAGCGTAGGTTCTCAATTTTATATCTAAGTATATCTATATGATAATATATATTAACATATGTATATCCATAAATATATATATAAGTATTGAATGGTTGGACATTAAATTGAATGGTTGACTCGCATTATTAATTGGTCGTATGTTTGTTACTTTGAAAAGTCATAGTTTTAAAATAAACTCTATTGAATGTTTGAGAAAGATCTAATAGATTTTAAATATTCAGATTTGTAGAGTGGAGTGTTACATTAATAGACAAATTATTATTTGTCTATCTTATTTTTATGCATATTGTTAGTGAAATAAAGATATTTGCTTATTTATTTTTTTTAAAGGCATGAATCTTTTTAATGTATGGTTGCAGGAGGCATATAAAGCAGGTCTTATAGAAAATTATGGCTCGAAGATTGATTCACAACCTTCAGTTGATGCTACTATGTGGGTGGAAGCCATAGGAGGTGTTTCTAAGAACAAGGTGTATGGATTTGGACCGCATGCACATTCATCAAGCATACTTATGAGGACTCCTATATCATGCTCTACTTCTCAACCAGGTGGTCCTTCAAAAAGTGTATCCACTGCCTACTCTGTTGCTCAAGGATCTATGGAGATGATGCAGGATCATATTGTAGTAGCTTTGATAAACCCTCAACATAGAGAGATGCTGCGATCTCTTATTTCTAGTCTTGGTTTTACATCATCTAAGCAATTATCATCTCCTCCATAAGAAGGAATCGACTCTGATATCCCTCCAACCAATCCTCCTTGTGATTGATACTTGATTATGAACTTATTAGGTGTAGTCTTATGTTTAATCAATGTTGGATACTAATTGGAGTTGAATTGTTTAATATTTTGATGTGTTCCTTTGCTTATGGATTAAAACTTTAATGGATGCTGAACTTATGTTTTGTGGAAACTTTACTGAAATGTGTTTGCTCAAATGTGTTGTTGTGTTGTTTTATGTTACAAAATATTGGATTATGACTGAGAATTAGGATATATATAAGCTTGTTTCTATATTTGCAAAATAGTCTTCCAGGTGAAAGCTTTACTAAGTGATTTGCAAGAAAAATGGAATGCTAGATGAAAACTTTACTAAGGGATTACCAAAAATCTTTTTAACAAATCTGAAACCATCACCAAGGAACTACCAAGGGTTATTATTGAGGGATCTGCGAGGGATAAATTCCTCACAAATCATTCAGCTGGCCAATTTTTAGTGAGGGATGTTCCCTTGATGAATCCCTTAGAAATTACCAAGGAATTTCTGAGTGCATTTTGGTTAGTGAATCCCTTGGAAAATGGTCGATTTTTAGCAAATGATCTTTAGTTTCACCGAGAAAAATTTCCTCATTGAAATTTTTTAATCCCTCGGTAATTACCGAGGGATTTCTAAGGGAGACTTTCACCAACATCATATATTCCAAGGGAACAAATATCCCTTGGAGATCCCTTGGTGAATCTCTTCACCAAGGGATTTTTTACTTTTAACGAGGGATTTTGTCCCTCAATGAAAGGCTGATTTCTAGTAGTGTTTGGAGCTAACTTCATAGGCCTTGAGGACACGTTGGCCGACATTCCAGCTCCAACCCCTCCAACTCTAGCTCCTCTAGCTCCTCTAGCTCCGGCTCTAGCTTTAGCTCCTCCAGCTCGTGCTCCATCTCTCGGTGATAATGATGATGTAGATTTAGAAAAATTTTGATATATATTTTTTAAAAAAATATTATAATAAATTTTATTTAGCAATAAAATTTAAGCATTTCATAAATATTCTTATATTTATAATATTTTCTTATGTTATTGAATTGCATTTAACAGGTAAAAAAAATATAAAAATTAAAAATTTTATATTTTCTTTATTATTCAAAAGCTACGATAGCAATTACAAAATTACTGCTTTAAGCATGCCAATCATTGTCGTAGGCTTTATCCCAATCACTGCATTAGACCTATGGCAATAGTTTCGTAACCGCTGCGATAGTTTAACCTATGGCAGCGATTCCAAAACTGCTATCATATATCTATAGCAATGGTTCTATAACCACTATCATAGAGAACTATGATAGTGGTTAAAAAATCACTGTCATAGGTCAAACTATAGCAGTGGTTACAAAATTGCTGCTATAGATCAATCTATTAAAGCGGTTTAGAAATCATTACTATAAACTATCTATGGTAGTGGTTCGCATAACTTCTACCATAGACCTACGACGATGGCCGCAGTGATAGTGGTTAATTGTTGATCACTGCCATAGCCTATGGTCGTGGTTTTTTAGGCTACGATAATGGTTATCAATTGCTGTCATAGCCATGTTTTATAGTAGTATTTAATCTACGAACCATATGCCTTTGTCCACTGACTATAAAATTTCTCATATGTTGTACTATATAGACCTCTTCCTTTATATCATTATTAAGGAAGATTATTCTTACAACCATCTGATATAGGTTTAGATCAAAAATGAGCTACTAGGACCATGACAAATCTAAAACAATAGTTAATGCTTTTTTTGTATAAACCTTTTTACTATAAGTCTGTCTTTATATCATTTAACCTTATTCTCAGATATGGTTGTTATCCATAGAGTCTAGCTCTTTTTTTATGGCATCTAACCATTATAAGATACTCACACCTTCATGGCTTGTAAGAACGTCTCAAGGTCATCAATCTTTCCACCCATATTAGCTAGATATGCCATATAACCTAGTGGACTAGCATATTTTCTTACTTTAATAGATTTTTAGAGAATTATCCCTTAAACTGTTTATGGCAATGGTTAGATAGTTACTTCTTTGACAATAGAAACCTCATAAAGTGGAACTTGATGAAGTGATGATTTTTCTAAATATTATTTCAAAGAATAATAATAGAAATTATTACTTCAGTCTACTTTATAGGCTTAGTATTTTTTTAAGATAATGTCTTAAGGTTCTCCACTCCTACTAAACATGTCAATCTCTAGAATCTAGCTTTATTAATTTTTTACTATCATGGATAATAAAATCTATACCATTTGATCTCTCCAGATAACCAATAAAAATCACTGGTTGTTTTGAGATCATTCCTTTTCTTGTTGGTTATAAATCTTAGCTTCAACTAACACCTTTTTGACATGTTGTACTAGGTATTATGTACTAGAGTACAGTATCTTGTACCTTTAGAAATTTTACTAATATTCCTAGCTATTATTTTATTTTAGTATATCTATCATAATACTTATCACCTTCATCATATCTGACTATTTTAATTACTCTTTTTTATTATCCTTCTACCTCTATTTTAAATTCTTTAATAGGCCTTAAAGACATCAGCCTTATCAAATAGAAGTTATAGATATGTAAAGTGAATAGTCATCAATGAGTGTGACAAAAAATAAATACCTATTAGATTTAGAGAAAATATTTGCATATAATTATATGAATAAATTTCAAAGTTTCTTCACTCCTTCTGGCATCCTTATATATGTATATCTGCTTTATCTTTATGTGGTTATTATATGTTACAAAATTCATAAACTATGATGATCCTAAGATTATTTTCTTCACTAGTCTTGTGACTCTTTCCAACCTTGATGCCATGGTATGAAAATATTTTTAAAATGAAAACCTACTCCAGGATCTAAGACTATTCTACAACATCTAACTATCTTAATAAGTAAACATTCTTGTTTTCTAATAAGAATAAACCATTCACTTTCAGTCAGAGACCTTCTTAATAGAAAGTCTTGTAACTTGTTGGCAATGTGCATAAGTGCATTAGAGTCAGTCCATTAGGCAAAATAAGAAATTGGATACAAAACATACACAATAGTAAAAGATGTTTTTCTTTTGCAGCCATCTTTTATACTTTATGCAACTTTTCTTTAGGTGTTTCTTTCTTTTTTAGAAGAAGTATTTGATAACTTTATTAATAGATTCACCTAATGCCACAATAAATGATTTTTCTTTTTGCCTTTGGTACCTTAGGTATACCCTTTTTCTTTACTTGCTTTTCCACTAACTTAATGTGAATCAAAGTTCACGCTCTTTATCTTCTCTTGACTCAATCTCTTCTCCACTTGTACACATATTTGGCTAGTAATTTCTTAACTGTTCATTCCTCATTGTGTATACTATAGGAGATCTTAAAGAGATTGATCTGATGAAAAAGTAGTGAGAATAAAATGAACTAAAAGGATATCTGATATAAAAACTTTAATATCAAATTAACTATGCTGCAATGTCTCTTATTTATATAATCTACTCACGAATGTTGATCTTTACCTTAAGAGCTTGCTGATTTCTACTCTACAGCATACATGAAAATATGAGCCTTGTGACATGATCTCATAATATGCCACTTTAAATAAAATTTCTTATAGAGCAAATTAAATTCATTGAATGGCTCATACTTCTTAAAAAGCTTTTCTATTATGATGTACTTTCATCTATAAGTGCTAAAACTTCATTAACTCGATACACCAAATCAAGGTCAGTACATTCTAATGCGAGTATTATTTTTCTCTCTTTATTCCAAGAAACTTAATCCATTAAGAAAAATTTCTTTTCTATGCTATTATCAATAATTATGGGAATTAATATTGCGAATAACACATGCTCACTTTATCATCAAATAATGAGACTAATTAAACTTTATCCAAAGCAAATAATTTTTTTTACATTTAGCTTTGATAGTAGTAAATTTTAACCTTCCTGTAGGTAGAGGCGCATCACGCATAAAATTTACTAATACTTTATTAATAAGATCAGTAATATAGATATCAAAAGACAGTAAATTTCTATACCTATGGATCTACAAAAAATTCTATTTTTAATATCAAAATTACCATCTTATTTCAATTAAATCATAAAAATAATTACTCCCTGTAGGTAAAGTAAATTATTTCTATTACTTAATCATAATTTTGTTTACCCACCATTATACTTTATTTTATAGTCTTTATATGGTATTTACTATATCTAGTATACTATAGCTATTTTTGAATATAATAAATCCACTACCTTCAATATGGCATTGAACATATTGTCAAAAAATATAATAATAGATTTATAATTTTTTATTTACATATAAATAAATCAATAATACAAAAATAAATCATATAATGTACAAACAATGCTTTTATGCAATAGAACTATATAGCAATATCTTATCATAATTAACAAAGAATCCTTATGTAATAAAGTTACTACAAGGACTAAATAATAATCCAAGGATCTTTATGTAATAAACCTTATTATAGGGGCTAAAATATAATTTTACTAAAATTTTTATGCAATTTATTCTTTAGTAGGGACTAAATTATAAAAATTTCTAAAGCTTGTTTAGCCAATTATCGAAAAGGATCTTTCTTGAATTAATTACTATGTTAGGGACCATATTACTAAAATCCCAAAATATGGTCCGACCAATTATAGAAAGGATCTTTATTCACATACATACTTTATCAAGGGCTTAATTGAAAAAATCCTTTGAACCAGATTGAACTGACTCAATGTGGTCTGGTTCAGTCAACTATCGAAAGGGCTAAAGGCTTAGTGCTTGATGGATCCGGGTTTGCAGGTCAAAACCCGAAACCCAAAAACCCGCTACCCAAAAACCCCTTTCTTCTTCCTCCTGATCCTTCCTATTTTCTCAATCGCACCTATGGTGATCGGAAAGCCCATGGCCCACCATCGATTGTTGGCCCGAGTCCACCACAGGTGAAGCACGGGCCATCCTCATCCACCAGCAGTGGGACTGAGACATCCATCCCGACCGTCGCTGACCCAATGATTTATCTTCATGGTCGGGTCGGGTGGAGATGAGGAGCCCACCCTGGTGCTCCTCCCTCCAAAATCGATCGATGGTCGTCGAAAAATTCTAGATTGGCGATCCGCCGCCATCTCCCTAAGGCCCTCGATCGATTTTCACCGAGCGATTAAGAGGAAGGACCTCGATTTACCAAGAACCGGTCGTTCCTTTTTTTTAAAAAAACTTTAAATTTTGGGTGATTGCCGGAGGGGAAGAACGCCAGGCATGGGTGGCTTTTGGACATGGATCGAAGGTCTGGCCATCCTTATTAAATGGAGACTATTGCGTAAGGGTGGAAACCTGGTCTTCGGCCACTATGACGGAAGGAAGAGGTACCAGCCTTCTTCTCTTATTTATTTATTTATTTAAAAATTTATTTAATCTAAAAATAAATTATAGATTTTTTAAAATAAATAAATATAAATTTTTATAGATCAAAAATAAATCTGGATTCAAATGATTTCGATCATAAGATTGATCAGGATGTCGAAATTAAATCTTTGAACATGGGAGAAGAAATGAAGATCTTTTTGTTCTTCATTTTATTCATAAGTAATTTTTAATATGCCAAACATAAATCTAAAATATAGAATATTAAATTTTGTAAATCATGAATTGAATAAAATAGCATGAAAGTGGCTCCGATACCATTTACTGTAGGAAATCATAAGCTTAAATATGAAAAAATCGTACCTTCAGCCATTGTTATTTGAGTCATGAATGAATTCTCGATTCATAGCATGTAATTGCAACAATTAGCAACTTGTGATCACAAAAAAAATACACTGGATGATTCTCTTAAATAACAAAAAAAATATTGATTTTTCTAACCAAACTTCGAGTATACCCGATAGGAAGGATCGGATGAGTAGGAAACCAAGTCCATAGATATCCATTTATAACGTACCTCATCCATTAGAGATAGTATCTGAATCAGTCGCAAAAATTAGAGATGAACCATATCCACGATGGTTGAATAGAGCTCAAATTCATCAAACCATCTAATATATCTCTATTATTTTATTAAAGGTTTATCTTTAGTTAGAGTCTTGATTAAAATATGTAAAATAAATCTCGATGCATATTAGTGTGGGCCAGAATCGGATGGATCTAATTAGACAAATCATAATATTTTTTTCTATTCCAAATCTTCCACTCAGCATCTTATCTAATGTATGTTCACACTATAGCCAGTCAACAATACCAAGAGGATGACAACTAAGGATAGGTCCGATGGCTTGGTTTAAACTAGTATGTATCCCACGTGGCGGAGGCATTGCACTGAAATAAAAAAAATAAAATATTTGATTAATATAAAGATTTTTTATATAATATAATATATATTATTTTTATTAAATAATGAACATGCAAACATACCAATCTTCATCTTTCATGACCTCTTCATTTAAATTAGAAATATGAATATCAAAAAAAATTATTAAATTATTATTGAATTGAGAAAGTTCCATAATAACATACTAACAAAAATGATTGAAGAAATAAGTTATAATGTTTGGAATTAAATTATGTATGATAGAATAAAAAAGAAATAAGGAAAAAACTAATAGTTAAGGTATGTTATCGGGTTATGCTTGGTGATTTCTTGGAAGGCATTTCCTGAAAAAGTTTTATATGAGTATGTTTTTTAGAAGTTAAAATAATAAATTTTTATTGAACCTGATATGAAGAAGGTTTGGAGTCGCAAATTATCAAGCTGAGATTTACCTTCTCAAAATATGTTGGTGATTTTGAAATTATTTATGTTATCATTGAAACTTTGTGAATCAGACATAATCTAAAATACATAAGCGCCATTGAGGATGTTTCTAATAATAACTGATAGACTAAATTGATTACATTTCTTATCCATTGCAAGATTAAGTACTGGGCTAATTTTTCAAAAATTATAAAGATCACTGTAGCTGTTTTCTTTTCAAGAATGTTGTTTAATTTATACCTTGGTACATTAAAATTATTTTTAATAAAAATAATATATCTTTTAGTAAATAAAATATGGTGTTAAAAAATATATAGTAACTCTATTATGGTACAAGGGGTTGATTATTTTTACCGCGTTGATTACATCAAAAAGTATCACTATAAATCTTTATTGTAGCATTGCACTTGTAACATACTTTGTACCATCAATCATGGAAGGTGTGAATTAATTTTAAACCTACCTTGCATATGAATTTCACCCCGTGAAAAGTAATTAAATAATTTTGATTTTTTGTATATACAAGTTATTTGACTTAATGAAATATTATCCCGCACCTCAAATATTATTAATGCAATTCTAGACCAACTGTTAGTTGAACCAATAATATACCCAAATCCAATTCACAAAAATAAATGAACTTCATATTTTAATCTAATTTTAGCCACTAATTTTTCAAGTCTAATTTGTAGGATAACACTAGATCGATCTAGTCCAACATGTCTCAAGTAGACCCAAGGTAATGAACAGATAAGTTATTATCACAACTTAAATCTTCAAATAAATATACAAATATAATCCATAATCTTAAATTATTTTTTAATTATCAATTTTCTAAAACATATACATATTTATCTAATGTAATTTCATATAATCAAAACTATCAATTTTATTTATGTTGATCTTTGGATATTTTTTGGACGACATATATTAAATTTAAATATGTCTACATGTTTCAATATAGGATCCTGAAAGTAATCTTAAAAATCCCAAGAAAATATCTCTCTTTTTTTTTATGAATTAGTGTGATCCAATTAATATAATCAATTTTAATTTTTTAATTTTCTATTTTTTATCCATATATAATAAATCCAAATATTTTACACATTTAGATATAAATTCTTAAAATCCATCTAAAAAATTTAAAATACAAAAGATTGGTTCAAAAATATAATGGGCCAATCCTACATCTAATGCTACAATATGCTTGAGATGGCAATTGGGTAGATTTATTTTGCGATGGATTTGAAATTTACCTCCTGAACACTATTAGTTTTAGAATTGATTTTGATGATGTCAAAAGTGTTTGAGTAAAAATCATGTTGACTAATAATATTTATAAGAGTGATTATAGGATTTCTCAATATGCCCAGATGGCTTATTAAAAAAAAAAAATCCTCTTAAGAAAGTTCTTGTTCCCAAGTGAAAAAATAATGGTTAGAAGCAAAGAAACTAAATTTATAATGAAAAATCTAGTCTACAAGTACCTTTCAACATGCTAACGTATGCATAAATTAAGTTTGAGATGGCAAGTCTAGTCAGAACAAGTTTGATTAAGAGAAGCTATCTAAAATACTTCTTGGCATGCTCTTGAGTTGATCCAGTATAAAGCTTAGCCGATCCAGTCTTAGTCTGAGGGAAAGACAGAAACTAAGAAAGATCAGAGAAACTCTTCTTTAACCGAGTATGTTTCCAACTTAGTCAACCAAGATAGGATCTTAGCCGACTTAATATTTTGAATAGCTGACCAAGTCTCAAACTCGTGCTAAAAATAAAAAGATGAAGATTCAAAATATTTTTTCTAAGCCGACCTAGTGATCAACTTAGCTGACACAGATTGGAGCATAGCCGACTCATAAAAAAAGATAGCCAACTCAGTTTTAGAGAAAAATAAATATAGAAAGTAGCAAAAATGAGCAAGTTCTTTGAGCTGATCCAAAAAATTAGTTAACTGATCAAGTTTTAAAGTTAGCCAACTAAGAGAAGATTTGAGCCGACTCAGTCTCAAATAAACAGAACAGATAAAAAAAATAAAATTTTGGCATATTCTATTGAGCCATCTCACAGATTTTTTTAGCCAACTCAAAGTTGAAGGTTAGCTGACTAAAAGCCTAAATGAGCCGACTCATAGAATTTTGATAGAATAATGGCTAGTTTTTTAGAATTTTTAAAATATATCAAATTTATTTCTAACAGTCATTTTTAAGTTTCTAATGGCTAGAGTATTAAATGAAGATGTTTTTGATGCCATAAATAAAAAAAATTCTGAAAGAAACAAAAGAGACTTGAAGAGAAAATGTTTTAAGAGTTTTATTGAGTTATCCTTCTTCAAACTAGTGAGTAAAATCCAAAAGAGAAAGTGAAAGGAATTCAAGAGAGAATTAATTTTAGCCCTTTTGACATTTATTCTAATTAGAAAGAGAGAAAGAGAGCATTAATACAAGCAAACTACTCTTATAAAAAAACATTGAAGGGTTTCTCAATCCTCTCAAGTATTCAAGGAAGAAGTCTAAGCATCAACAACTCATCTACCTCAACTTCTTCAATGCTTAAAAGAGTTTTATTATTTTTAAACTCATTCTTTTGTGTATCTTAATTTGTTTATAGTGTAACAAGTTTATTGGCTATAAAAACTTAGGATTGGTTCAAGCCTAAAGTTGGATAGTATAAGATTTTGATTGATATCTCTAGAAAAATCAATCGAGATTGATTGTGAGTCTAAGACAAAATAATCAATTATAAGATTTTAGTTGGTGAGCTAGAACAATCAATTAAATTGGATTGTGAACCTGAGAAAATAATCGAACTATAATCTTAAAAGATTATAGTCGAAATTTTTAAGTGGGTTAACTTAGAGAGTGGACGTAGGTACTATGTTTATCACCGAATTGCTATAAAACTTTGTATATTTATAATTGTGTGATTTTACTTATTCTATTATTCCTATTGCCTTTCAATTACTTGCTAATCACTCTATAAATACTTTTAAATTTATTTTTGGGTGCAAGTTTGTAATTAATTTTTTTTTTAAAGAAACCTAATTCACTCATTCTCTTAGGTTGCCTCTTCTATAAAATAAGTGGTATCAAAGTAGATACTTAGTCCAATTGATCTAACCATCAAGAGCTAAAGATCAACAACCCCAATTGGTAAATCTTTGGTTGAGGGCCAATCAATCAATAGACCTCCTCCAGTTAATGGCACAACCTACACTTACTAGAAAGCATGAATAAAAATTTTCATTCAAGCATAAGACTATGATATATAGAATGTTATAGTAAATGGTCCTCACACAATCCTTATTTTAATTAATGGCATGACTTCTCCCAAATATGAAAAGGATTGGTATGATGTAGATAAAAGATTAGCTTAACTTAATACTTAAGCAATAAATATCTTATATTATGCTTTAGATGCAAATGAATTTAATAGAATATCTATTTATTTGTCTACTAAAAAATATGAGAATAATTTAAAATTACCCATGAGGGTATTAATCATTAGAAAAAATTTAAAATAAATATGCTAGTACATACATATGATCTTTTCAAAATATAACCTAATGAAAGTATCACTGATATGTTCACTAGATTCACTGATATAATTAATGATTTGAAAAGTCTAGGCAAAGACTATACTAACACTGCAAAATCTTAGGTCATTACCAAAGAACTATAAGGCTAGAGTGATTACAATTGAAGAAGCCAAAAATCCCAACAAGTAAGCATTGGAAGAACTCATTGGCTCACTCATGACTCATGAGCTAATGAACCAAAATGCTGAGGAAGAAGTGAAGAAAAATAAGACTATTGCTTTGAAATCATTAGCCTTAGAAGACTTTGGAAAGTGATACATCAAAGGAATCTAAAAATGATAACGAGATGGCCATGATCACTAGGAGATTTAAAAGGTTCATGAGAAAAAAGAGATTTGGGACCAAGAAGAAAAGATTCATTAAAAGGGAAGGAAGCAAAGAAAAAGAAAAGAAAAAGGAGAAGGAGCAAGCGACTATTTGTTATGAAAGTAAAAGATCCTGTCACTTTAGAGCTAACTGCCTCCTACTCAAGAAAAATTAAAAAAAAGTTTAGGAACAAGGCCATGATGATGACTTGGAATAATGATAAGAATTCAAGCTTTGAGAAAGAGGAGGAAATAAAAGAAGTAAAGGCTAATTTCTTCCTCGTGGCACATAAGGATGACGTAAAAGAAAATACTTCTAGTGATTTTATTTTTGAAGAATTGCATGATACTTTTTATAAATTACTTGATGACTTCAAAAGGTTTTCTTATAAAAATAAAGAACATAAAAAGTTAAATCAGTTTCTAATTGAAGATAAAGAAAATTTTCAAAAATAAAGTGAAAATCTTTTGAAAGAACTTAATATTTTGAGTGAAAAGAATAAAAATTTATAAAATAAAGTTAATAAATTAAAGCCTATAGTTAGTCCCAATGCCCCAGGAGGAGATACAATTCTGAGGTATTCTCAATGCCCAGGGAGATCTTGACATAAAGATGACCTTGAACAGAAGGTCTAGGAGATTGAGCGAAGGCTTGAATCATATTGAGAAGGGGATCGAAAGTTTGATGACCCTTTCAATTCAGGGTGCGCCTACCTTTCTCCCAAAGAATATTGGAGGAACCTATTCCACCTCGATTCAAGATGTGACTAGTGGAACCTTTTGATGGATCCTCCAATCTATTAGACCATATTGAGGGCTACCAAGTCCTCATGATACTTCAGGGAGCCTCAAATGCCCTTCTCTATCTTGCTTTTCCAAGCTATGCTTAGGAAGTCAGTGCAAGTGTTGTACTCTAGTCTCCAACCAACGACCATCAACACTTTTGAGCAACTCAGTGGACCTTTCGTTGTGTAGTTTGGCAGCAACCAATCCCAATCAATGAACTTAAACAACCTCTTTTCCATCCAATAAAAAGAGGGGGAGTCACTGCACGACTACATAGCCTGCTTCAATGCGGCCACATTGAAAGTTCGCAAACTTAGAGAGAAAGTTGTGATGTCGGCTCTAAAGAGGATACTTTGGAGCAATCACCTACTCTTCTCCCTCGACAAGAGCTTCCCAAGGGACTACATCGACCTTCTCACTCATTTTTGAAAGTATACACAAGCTGAGGAAGCAGTAGCCATCCATTGATAGGACAAGAAAAATAAGAAAGAAGGAAATAAGAAGCGCTCCCGAGAGGACCCTTAGGGACCTCGAAGTGAGGCCAAATCCTCTTACCAACCAAAGAACTTAAGGTAGAGGAGCCTGCCTCATCAGTTTGACACCTATACCCTCTTGTCTGTATATCAGTCCCAAATTCCCATGAAGATTGAGGAAGAGAAATAGCTTCATCGGCTAGAGCCGATGAAGGCACTGCCAACAAGGTGGAATCGAAATAAGTACTATGATTGCACTATGATATTGGCCACGACACTAAGGAGTGCTACCCATTGAAGGATGAGATTGAAGCCTTGATTTGAAGAGAGGGTATATCAGAAAATATGTTCAAGAATGAAAAGATGGGATGATTGAACAGCTATGAAGGCACGAACCCTAAGAGGAGACGACACCAATTACTCAATAGCTGATATCATCAACATGATCTCGCAGTTTGCTAGGGATAGGGGGCAGAGGGTCGAGCTAAGAACCCATCACTGAAAAGGCAACAAGAAGGTGTATAATTTTTTTTTGATGAGGACATCCAAGCTCCTCATGATGATGATGTCACCATTTTGATAATGATAGCTAACTATGATATAGGGAGAATATTGATAATGGAAGTTCAATTGATGTCTTATTTTATGATGTTTTCCAAAAGATGAAACTACCAGCCGATCAGCTAAGAAGAATAAATACTCTCCTTGTTGGGTTCTCAAGAGACTGCATTTTAGTCGAGGGAGAGGTGACCTAACTTGTCGCAGTGGGACAAGAGCCTCGGCAAGCTACCGTGCAACTAATTTTCCTAGTGGTTTAGATTCTATCCGTCTACAATGCCATAATCGGCCAGCCTAGGCTCAACGCACTCTAGGCAATAGTGTCAATGTACCATCTTTTAGTAAGGTTCCCAACAAAGAATGGGGTTGTTAAGATTTGAGGAGATTAGATGCTCGCCCGCTAATGCTTCATGGCTTCTGTAAAAGGAAAGAAGCTCATGAAATCTCTACCAATCCAGAACCTTGACCATCGAGAAGAACTTAAAGAATCCTGAGGTGAGCTTGCTAAGTAGATGGAGTCTGTGCCGCTCCAAGCGGAGGACCCAACCAAGATGATTCAAATTGAGACCATGCTACCAGCCAACTTGTGAGCCTGCTTGCATGGTTCTTGTGGGGAAATGCCGATATCTTTGCCTGGTCGATGTCTAACATGCCAAATATTCCTCCCCAAATTATTGTTCATAGGTTAAATACTAACTCTAGACATCACCCAGTCCATCTAAAGAAGAGAAGCTTTGCACTAGATCGATCGCATGTGGTAGATGAGGAGGTGGACAAACTCTTGGCAGAGGGCTTCATTTAGGAGGTCCATTACCCTATTTGGCTAGTGAATGTGGTGATGATGAAGAAGGCTAATAGCAAATGGAGAATATGCATCGACTACACCAACCTCAACAAAGCTTATCCAAAAGATAATTTTTCACTACCATGGATTGACCAGCTCATGGACGCCACCTCAGGACACAAGCTCATAAGCTTTATGGATGCCTTCTTTGGGTATCACTAGATTTGAATGGCATCCAAGGAGGAGAAAAAGATGGCATTCATCATCGATAAAGATTTGTGTTGTTATAAAATAATGCTATCTGGATTAAAAAAATTATAGGTGCAACATATCAATGCCTCATCAACAAGATATTCAAAAATCAAATTGGCTATAATATGGAGGTGTACATAGATGATATGCTGGTAAAGATCACCAAAGCAGATAAGCATATAGCTGATCTAGAAGAAGCTTTTGAGGAATTAAGGCGACACCAGATGAAGCTCAATCCTATAAAATGCACATTTAGAGTCACCTTGAAAATTTTCTTGAGGTTCATGGTGATGCAACGAGAAATTGAGGTGAACCTAGAAAAACTCCAAGCAGTCCTTAAAATGAAGCATCTAACCTTAAAAAAGGATGTGCAGCACATTGCAAGCAGAATAATCGCCCTCAGCCTAATTCATCTCAAAGTCAGCTGAAAGATGCCTTCCCTTCTTCAAATCCCTATGCCAAGTTAAGAACTTTAAGTGGTTGGAGGTGTGCCAAGATGCATTCAAGGACCTCAAAGGATACCTTGGGTCACCACATTTCTATCCAAACCAGACACAAATGAAATCCTATACCTATATTTAGCTATTTCACCTTTTGCAGTGAGTTCGGTGCTGATTTAAGAAGGGAAGGTCTAAAGAACAATCTACTATGTAAGTAAGATGCTGAGACTAGGTACTCTAGATTGAAAAAAATCGTCCTTGCCCTTGTCACCTAGGCTCAATGACTCTAGCCTTACTTCCAAACCCATTCGATGGTGGTCTTGACCATCAACCATTAAGAGCCATCCTGCAGAGGCCTAACACATTGAGATGAATGGAAAAATAGGCAATCACGCTCAACATGTTCGACATGGAGTATCGACCTTGGCCAACCATGAAGGCTCAAGTCATGGCAGACTTCATTGCTAATGTTGCCCAGCTATGCAACCCAAGAGGAGGGGTGAATTGAATTTTTAAAATTTTAATGTTAATTTAAAGTTGTCAAGATTGAATGATGATATGAAAGTAGTATGTATGAAGCAATTTAGGTTAGATAAATATATAAAAGATTAAAAAGTAAGAATTTAATAAACTAAGAAAAGAAAAATAGCAAGCACACCATAAATAATAAAGATTTATAGTGGTTCAGTGCTTTTCTTGCACCTACATCCACTCTCCAAGCTCCTACTTGAAAATTCAAAATCATTAAACCTATTCAATCAGAATACAACGTCGGTACCTCCGACCCTAGCTATCCTAAGCTAGCACACTTATTTTTCGGATACAAGCCAATCCTACACACTCTGATTTAAGATTTGGATCAACCCTTCCAAGTTTTGAAATCCTTCCAAAACTTGAATCAAAATAATAAAGCAAAGTATAAGAGTTAATGACAATCAAATACAAATTTAACTCCCTTAATAAGCAAATAAAATCTTAAGAATGCTTTTCGTAATAATGGAGGAAGCTTTTCTAATTTTCCTCAAGATTGTTGGAGACTTAACTGAGCTCTTGAGAGGTTGGTGAACTTGAAAATAAAAGCTTCTTTTTTTAAAGAGGACTTTTTGCTTAGGGCTGAATTGAATGTGATAATATCTCTTATATTTTTTTCTTTTTATAGTCTTTTAAATCTTCAATGGATGGAGGAGAGAATACTAGACAAGATTTATAGCCATTAGAGATTTTAAAGAAAATATTAAAAGCTATCAAAATGGGATAAAACTAGTCATTGCAGAAGATTTTCATCATAAGGGTCGACTCATGGATCGACTTTTGGCACAGGGATCGATCTCGAGGTCGACCTCTGAGACAGAATTTAGAAAATCAACTATTCTATATTTTTGGCCTTTGAAACAGTAGAGGTCGACCCTTGGCACAAAGACAGCATGCCAAACAAACCGTTTCAGCTGGGATAGACCCAGGGGTCGATCCATTTGCTTCAAACTTGATTTTTTCTCAAAAAATACATCCAAAAATCATGGGACTATCTCCAAAGGATCAAAAATCTTCTATACTTGCTCTTAAGACTCTCATATCAAAACTTAATAAAATTATAATTTTACTTCTGAAATATAAAAAAAAAATTTCTAAGCCAAATTCATTAGTTATCTTCTCAAATGCTTTATAATCATCATAATTAATTCTTGGAGCAACAATCTCTTCCTTTTTGATGATATAAAAATATTTGAGCATAAGCAAAAATAAAACATGTAGAAGCCTACATCACTTACTAGAATATCATATTCAGTTGTTTGATAAATATTGCATAAAGAGCAGTTTGAAGATTACTTATGGTTAGACATTCAAATTATTTGCAAAAGAGATTGACTTACGTATTCCTTTTGTCAATTTTACTTTAATTTTGCTTAGACCCCAATTTTATTTACTCTACTCTTTCTTTTTGACATCATCAAGTAAGATCTTAAGAGATTTTAAAATTCAAAAAGAAAAAGCTTCTTTCTTAATTTATTCCATATGTTTTTCTATTAGAATAAGAGTTTATAACAAAACTTTTAATTTGCTTATATACAACACAGTGTTTTCAGCATATCATAATAGAATTTTAGCTAATTCATAGAGCTTATATTTCACATCATTCAAATGACATCATCATATTTATATATACATATTTATATCCAAATGATATCATTCCACATACAATAAAACATAACATCAAATCATCAAAATATATAAGTACTAAAGGTATTAAAAGTATTCATGAGAGTTAGGCCATACAAAATTCATGAATATAACTATCCATGATCAAAGCAGCTAATAGTATCAATGCCATAAGTTAGATCCAAAAAAAAAAAGTATAACCAATCATGACTTGATCAACAACTCATACAAACAACTAAGAGATACTAGATCATAACCTAATACAAAGACGACTAAACTAAATCTAGTAAAGATCACAGCTGGAAGCATCTGAATCAAATGAAAAATTAGAGATGTGATGAAGTATGTCAAATGATAGATATATCAAATTTAGAAAATTGAATCAAAAATTCAAAAAATTAAATCAAATCAAATGAATTATCTCCTCTTTAAAAGATTATCATTTAAAATTTTTTTCTTTACAAAAAAAAATAGCTTAAACTCAAATATCAAAGGCTCTCCTCCTTTTTAAATGAATATGATTCTTTGAATAATTTTTCAAGTATGTACTTTTAAGCTTTAAGAGGATTAGAGCTTTTCAAATATTTAAATAGTAAAATCAAGCACAACATTTAATTCATTATTCATTCTTTCCTTTTCTTAAATAAATTTTAGTTAATTAAGCTTGAAAAAGACATATATCAGAAATGTATTAAGCAAAACAAAAATAGTATTAAAGCAAAAATGATTTTACAAAGATTTCTAAAGGTACATTAAAAATTTTATATTATATTCATATTTAAATGAGTTTCAAAATTAGAAGTATGTATCAAAATTAATTTGTTTAGAGTGAGAATATATTTCAAATTAGTTTTAACTCCAATTAGTTATCAAAAATGATTTGGCAATCAAATCAATTGAATTTAAACTAAATAATCACATGAAGGCTTAAGTTAAATGGATCATAAAACAATCAAAGTTCATTGTCCTTAACTCAAATTAATTAGAATGTTCAATCAAGGCTAACTAGATAATATTTAACAAACAAATATCTTTTCTCTTATTTTTAAGAGTAAATAATAGAAAATTCATCACATAATATTTTCTTCCTCCCTTTTTCATAATTATTATTGGATAAATTTATCATTTAGCTTTTCTTCCCCATTTTGAAAGAACACAATAAATTTAGAATGGATATCTTTTTTCTTTTTAAAAAAAATTTATTTATGAACAATATGGATTAAAAATACATCTCCTCCTTTTGGAATAAAATAAATATATTAAATAAAATTATTTTAAACTTCAAAGATTCAAGAGAGATGGAATATTTCAATGATTAAAGATTTTAAATAGATCACTCAAAATAAATTATAAGATATATTCAATTTTTTAGGAATCATCTCTTCTTTACTTTTATTATATATATATATATTATTATATATATATATATATATATATATATATATATATATTAAGATCAATAAAATATAAGATAAATATTAAGCTATCTGATATCAATTGATTAAAAACTAAAGTTCTCTTTGAATATTTGATTTTAATAGCTTCTTTAAAATATTTTGCTTGTCATCAATATCAAAAAACTTAAAAAGAGTATTTTTTTTAAATTTATTTTTTAAAATTAATCAATCTGAATAAGGCATGAATATTCATCAATAATCTTTTTTTAAGATCAAAAATAATTTCTTGATACTAATTAATTTTTAAAAAGAATAATAATATGATCAAAATGTATAAAATATAAATAGTTGCTTAAAATAAATTAAATGATCAAAATCATTAGAATGCTTAAATAAATCCATGAAACAAGTAAAGTATAATTATTTATCCATGATTTTTTTTATTAAGTTTAAAAATATATTTTCTTCTTATAGTCAAAAAAAGACAAGAACGATGGATAATTTTTAACTTAAAGCAATGAAATTAAGTCTCAAGGATTGATCCAAAAATATTAGTAAAGGATAAGTTGGAATCAAAAGAAGGATATTTAAACAAAAGAATCTAGAATTTTCAATTCTCTCTTAATTTCATAAAATTTATCTTCACTCAAGGTCTTAGTAAAAATATCAGATAATTATATTTTAGTACAAATATAACCAAAAATTATGTTATTATTTTGAACATGCTCTCTTATGAAATGATGTATTATTTCAATGTATTTTGATCTAAAGTGTTGGATTGAATTCTTACTTAGATTTATGGTACTAATATTATCACATCTTATGGGAGTTTTATTTAGTTTGATGCCAAAATCCTTAAATTGTTGCTTAATCCACAAGATTTATGAACAACAACTTTCGGCTGCAATGTATTCGACCTCGACCGTAGATAATGCTACCGAATTTTACTTCTTGCTAAACTAAAAAATTAAGTTAACTCCTAAAAATTGACAACTTCCACTAGTATTTTTTCTGTCTAATCTACATCTAGTAAAGTCTGCATCTGAATATCAAATTAAATCGATTGATGAATTCTTAGAGTACCATAAACCTATGGATTGAATTTCTTTTAGATATTTAAATATTTATTTTATAGCATTTAAATTTGATTCTTTTAGATTAGATTAAAATCATGCACATAAATAAACACTAAATATGATATTTAGTCTACTAGTAGTTAAATACAATAAAGAATCTATCATGCCTCTATAGACTTTTGTATCAATACTTTTACCTCCTTCATCCTTGTCAAGCTTACATGATGGACTCATTGGTGTACCAATGACTTTGGAGCTCTCCATCCTAAATCTTTTAAGTAGCTTTCTTATGTACTTGCTTTAGGTGATGGAGATCTCTTTCTTTGTTTATTTGATTTGAAGTCCGAGAAAGAACATTATTTCACCCATTATGCTCATCTCGAGCTATCCCTGCATGAGCTTAGCAAAATCTTGATATAAAGTTTCATTAGTAGATCCAAATATAATGTCATCAGCATATATTTGTATTACTAAGATGTCATCATGATCTCTTTTAATAAAAAAGGTTGTATCTACATTTTCTCTTGAAAATCCATTATTAAATAAGAATTTACTTAATCTTTCATACCAAGCCCTAGGTGTTTGTTTTAAACCATATAATGCTTTGTTTAATTTGAAAATAAGATTTTGAAAGGCATGATTTTCAAAATCAAAAGGTTGTTCTATATAAACTTCTTCAGCAATATATTCATTTAGAAAAATACTTTTAACATTCATTTAAAATAACTTAAAATTAATAAAGCATGCATAAGTGAGTAAAAGTCTAATTGCTTCTAGTCTAGCAATAGGTGCAAAGATCTCATCAAAATCAATTTTCTCTTCTTGATTATAATCATTTGCAACTAATCTTGCTTTATTTTAATTATATTTTTATTTTTATCTAATTTATTTCTATATACCCATTTTGTGCCAATTATTGGATGATTTTTAGGTCTTGATACTAAGGTCCAAACATTATTTTTTTTGAATTGATTAAGTTCCTCTTGCATTGTATTTATCCAATTATAATCTTTTTTGACTTCATCTATAATTTTTAGATTCAAAATGAGAAACAAAAGCAAAATGATTGTATGCATCTCTAGGTGAAAAGCGAGTTCTTATCCCATATATAGGATCATAAATAATTAGTTCTTTGGGATGATTGTGGACATATCTCTATTCTTTTAAAAGATCATTTGTTCCTTAAGATTGTTCTTCTTGTTCTTCACCCTCATTTTCTTTCTTGTCTTCATGATCCTTTTCATTTTGAATTGTTGAATCCTTTAGGATGATCTCCTTCATCCCTTCTATAAGAGGATCTGCATCAACAATTTCCTCACTCTTTCTTGTTGAAAGATCATTAGTCTCATCAAAAACAACATGTATTAACTCTTCTACTACTAAGATTCTTTTGTTAAATACTCTAAAAGCTTTACTAGAAGAGGAGTAACCAAGAAAAATAGCTTCATCAAATTTTGTATCATTTTTTTCTAATTTTTTTTTACCATTGTTCAAAATGAAACATCAGCAACCAAAAATATGAAAATATGTAATGTTAGATTTTCTTCCTTTCCAAAGCTCATAAGATGTTTGTTTTAAAATTGGTCTGATTAGGGCATGATTTAAGATGTAATATGCCGTGTTAATTACTTCTACCCAAAAGTATCTTAGGAGGTTGCTTTCACAAAGCATGGTATGGGCCATTTCTTCTAGAGTTATATTTTTTCTTTCTACCATCCCATTTTGTTGGGGTGTCCTAGGTGCTAAAAAATTATGACTTTTTTTTTCATCATAAAAATTTTTAAAGTCTTGATTTTTAAATTCAGTTCCATAATCACTTCGAATGCTTTGAATTAGAATTTTTTTTCATTTGTAACTTTTCGATAAAACTTTGAGAAAACATGAAAAGTTTCATCTTTATGTGCCAAAAAAAATTCATGTAAAATATGAGTAGTCATTTATAATTATAAAACTATAATATTTTCTACCTAAACTTATTGTTCTTATAGGACCAAACAAATCCATGTACAATAGTTCCAATGGCCTAGAAGTTGAAATAATATTCTTAGATTTGAATGAAACTCTAGTTTGTGTACCTAGTTGGCATGCATCATAAATTTTAGCTTTTTCAAAGTTTAATTTTGATAAATCGATAACTATTTTTTTTTTTATAAGCTTTGAAAATGAATGCATACTAATATGTGCAAGCCTACGGTGCCAAAGTCAACTAGTCTCATTAATTTTGATATTCATAGCTACTAGACATTGCATGTTTATCATAGAAAGATCATTCAAATCTATCATATAAATATTACCATGTCTATGTCCAACAAACTTAATGCCATCATTATTGGGACTAGTTACAATGCATAATGAAGATTCAAAAATAACTTTATAACCCTTGTCACAAAGTTGACTAATGCTTAAGAGATTATATTTCAAACCATCTACTAATAAAATATTTTCAATATACTTGGAGGGAGTGATACCAATGTTACCTATACCGATAATCTTTTCTTTGCCATTATCTCCAAAGGTGACCATTCCTCCACTTTCAGCATTAAGCATGATGAATTGGGACTCGCTATCAAGATACCATCTTCGATTCTTTTCTTTGGATGCAAGACACACCTACATGCAAAATCAAGTCCTTACTTTAGGTATCCAAGTTTTCTTGGATCCTTTAAGATTAGTCACAATGATTTCTTTTGAAACTCATATTTTTTTTATATTTAAATTATTAGAGAAATATATATATAAGATTTGTGTTCTAGTTTATTATTTTTAAAGCAAGTAACATTTGAAAATTTATTACTTTATTAATCTACAAAAATATTTTTCAAAAATTTTTATTTTCTTAGGAGGTTATAGCCTAGACCAGTCTTATCATAAATGACCTTTTGATTTTCAAGAATCATATGAAGTTTATTTAAACTTAAAGTAAATTTTTCTACTATCGATTTTAGCTTGCCGATTTTATTTTTCAAATTTAGGTTCTCTTAAGTTAAAACTAGTTTTTCATTTAGAATAATTTTATTTTCTTTTAACAAGACTTGATTCTTAAATTTTAGATCTTTATTTTTAGTTTCTAATTTTTTAAAATCATCTACTAAATCATAGAAGGCTTCTTAAAGTTCTTCGAATGTAAATTCATTTGAGATTTTAGCATTTACCTTATTTTCATATGCCATAAGACGCAGATTAGCTTGTGCATGAGCTTCTTTCTCTTCGGAGCTTGAGTCATCACTATCACTCCATATTGCCATCATAACCTTTTTCTTGTATTTCTTGAAAACTTCTTTTAAGTTGAGGTTATTCAGACCTAAAGTGCCCCAATTTTTTACATTCATAGCAAATAAGGGGCTGCTCCCTATCCTTTTCCTTGCTATGCTCTCCTTTGGTAGGTAGCCTCTTTCTCATCTCTTATTTTCTCTTCAAAAATCTCTTAAACTTTCTTATGATGAAGACTATTTTTTTATCTTGTTCTTCATCTTCCATTTCATCAGATTTCTCATCTTGTTGAGCGGTGAATTTGAGGGCTATTATCTTTTTCTTTTTGACATCTTCTTCTTGATATTGTTTCATGCTTAGCTCATGCGTCATTAGTGATCCTAAAAGCTCCTCCAAGGATAAAATATTCAGATCTTTTATTTTTTGGATTACGATCACTTTGGCCTCCTATGTTCTTGGCAAAGATATAAGAATCTTTCTCACAAGATCACTGTGAGGATAAGACTTGCCTAGACTTTTAGGACCATTTATATTGTTTGTAAATCTAGTAAACATTTTAGTTATTGACTCATCATGTTCCATTTTGAAAAGTTCATATTTATGCACAAGCATGTTAATTTTTGACTTCTTAACTTGATTAGTGCCTTCATGAGTTACTTCTAATCTATCCCATATTTTCTTAGCTGACATGTATGTTAAAATGCAATTAAATTCATTAGCATCTAAAGCACAATATAAAATATTCATGGCTCTTGCATTGAGTTGAGCCATTTTCTTATTAACCTCATCCTATTTCTTTTTGGATTTGGTTGATTCCACACCATCAATTAACTTAGTGGGTGTGTGTGGTCCATTAACTATGATACTCCATATATCATAGTCAAGTACTTATATGAATATTCTTATCCGAGCTTTCCAATAGATATAGTTTGACCTATTGAAAAGTGAAGGTCGGTTTGTGGACTGCCCCTCGGTTAGAGAAATACTAATTTGAGTTGTCATAAATCTTTGGCTCTTTGATGGTTAAATCAAAGTAGGACTAGAGCATCGGACTCTAATACTACTTATTGCCCAGCTATGCAACCCAAGAGAAAGGGATGAATTGAGTTTTTAAAATTTTAATGCTAATTTAAAATTGTCAAGATTGAATGATGATATGTAAGTAGTGTGTGTGAAGTAATTTAGATTAGATAAATATATAAAAGATTAAAAAGTAAGAATTTAATAAACTAAGAAAAGAAAGACAACAAGCACACCATAAATAATAAAGATTTATAGTGGTTTGGTGCTTTTCTTGCACCTACATCCATTCCACAAGCTTCTACTTGAAAATTCAAAACCACTAAACGTATTCAACCAGAATACAACATTGGTACCTTCGAACCTAGCTATCCCAAGCTAGCACACTTATTTCTCGGGTACAAACCAATCCTACACACTCCGATTTAAGGTTCGGATCAATCCTCTCAAGTTTTGGAACCTTTCCAAAACTTGAATCAAAATAATAAAGCAGAGTATAAGAGTTAATGATAATCAAATATAAATTTAGCTCTCTTAATGAGCAAATAAAATCTTAAGAATACTTTACATAATAATGGATGAAGCTTTTCTGATTTCTTGAATAGAACTTTTTGCTTATGACTGAATTGAATGTAATAAAATCTTTTATATATTTTTTCTTTCTATAGCCTTTTAAATCTTCAATAGGTGGAGAAGAGAATCCTGGGCAAGATTTGTAGCCATTGAAAACTTTAAAGAAAGCATTAAAAGCTACCAAAATGGGATAAAACTAGTCATTGTAGAATATTTTCATCACAGGGGTTGACTCATGGGTTGACCTCTGAGACAGAATTCAGAAAATCAATTGTTCTGTAATTTTGGCCTTTGGAGCAGTAGAGGTCGACCCTAGGGTCGACCTTTAGCACAAAGACAATGTGCCAAATAGCTCGTTTCAGTAGGGGTAGACCTAAGAGTCGACCCATTTGCTTCAAATTTGATTTTCTTCCAAAAAATGTGTCCAAAAATCATGGGACTGCCTCCAAAGGATCAAAAATCTTCTATACTTGCTCTTGAGGCTTTCATATCAAAACTTGATAAAATTATGATTTTGTTCCTGAAATCCAAAAAGTCTTTTTTCAAGCCAAATTTATTAGTAATCTCCTCAAATACTTTGTAATCGTCAAAATTAATTTTTGGAGTAATAGCTAAGAACACCATTCCCAAGAAGGAAATAACTTTGAAGGCATCTGAAGGAAAGATCGACTAGCCCTAATAGATCTTACATGTTGATGAAGCCTCCAATTCTAAAGACAGTAGGGCCGGGCTCATATTCACCAACCCGAATGGGGTTGTGATCGAATACACATTACGGTTCAATTTCAATGTCTCGAATAATGCAGCCAAGCATGGGACACTAATCGCTGGCCTCAACATTACTAGAAAGCTTGGGGTGGAATGACTTAGAGCCTTCACTGACTTCTAATTGTTTTGGCCATGTTCAGGGAGAGTACAAGGCTCAAGAGCAAATAATGGCTAAGTATCCACAAAGAATTAGTAAGCTGACCTTGGCTTTTAAGAAGTTCAAAGTTCAGCAGATACTAAGGACTAAAAATGCCTAGGCATATATGCTATCCCAACTAGTGACTTCGAGGGGCACCAAATGCAACAAGAAGGTTCTCATTGAGCACCTAAAAAGACCTAGCATCGAAGATACGCCAGTGGTCATGTAGGTTGACCACGAATCAAGCTGGGTGGACCTACTCGTGAGTTATCTCACTAGTGGTGTCTTCCCTCCAAATCTTGCAGAATCTTAAAAGATCAAGTGGCTAGCCTCCTGGTACATCCTCCTCGAAGAGAAGCTATGCAAAAGGTTATACTCCCTCCCTCTTCTCATATACCTTCGGTCCTCCAAAGCCGACTATGCTCTTCTAAAAGTACATGAAGGGATTTATAGAAATCATCTAGGGAGTAGATCATTGGCCTGCAAAGTACTCTTCTAGGGATACTACTAGTCAACCTTACAACAAGATGCTGTCAAGCTTGTCAGGAAGTGTGACCAATGCTAAAGATATGCCAATATTCAACATCAACCTATAGCCGAGCTCACACCAATCTCTATGCCCTGGCCATTTATTCAACGAGGAATTGACATCCTCAGTCCCTTGCCATTGACGAATAGACAAAAGAAATTTTCCATTGTCGTCATCGATAACTTTATGAAGGGGGTTGAAGTCAAGCTCTTAGTACGAATCACTGAGAAGAAAGTCCAAGACTTCATCTAAAAGTCAATTATTTGCCAATTCAAACTTTTCTGTGCCATCATCACTAATAACGAATGGCAATTTGATAACCCAAAATTCAAGAAGTTCTATTCGAAGCTCTACATCAATATTAGGCTTATCTCGATCGGACACCCACAATCTAATGAAAAAGTCGAGGTAACTAACTAAATTATTTTATAGGATCTAAAAATGAAGCCAAGTCAAAGGATTATGGGTGGAGGAGCTTTACAGCATCCTTTGGGCCTACTAAACCATACCCTGAGTTCTGATTGGAGAAACATCCTTCAACCTTGCCTTCGGCATTGAGGTGGTCATTTTGGTTGAGATCGACCTTCCATCAACCTAGCTGAAGAACTACAACGAGCAAGCCAATTTCGATCAAATATGAGAGAACCTTGATCTACTAAAGGAGATAAGGGTATGAGCTCAAATTAGAATGGCTTCATATCAACAACAAATAGCTCATTACCACAACATTAAAGTCAAGTTGAATATCTTTCAGCCTAATGCTTCGACAAGCTAAGGTGTTTAAGCCCACCGAGCAAGGCAAGTTATTCCCTAATTGGGAAGGTCTATATCTAATCTTGGAGGTCGTCCAATCAGGATCCTACAAGCTAGAAGAGCCCGATGGCAAGACCATTTCTTGAAATTGGAATGCTGAAAACCTAAGGATATATCACCAATAAGCATCCAAGCCTATACTATTAAAAAATTAATAAAATATACATTGCTCTTCTCAATTCTCTTTTAGGAAAATCTTCAAAAGTATAAGAAATCCGATCGACCCGATCTAAAGATACCTCAAGCCTATCAGGAACTTTAGGGAGAAAGGCTAGAGATGCATCTATCAATGGGAAACACCAGGCTCCAGTCATGACCTTCACCAAGTTAGCATACCAGTACATCGGACATATCCCAACTTTGGCTAGCATCGACAAAAATGTACTTGGCTAATAACCGACATGGGAGAAACCTAGCTCTGGCGTAGACCTCTACTAAGTCTGCATACCAGTACCTTGGAGATATACTGACTTTAGCTAGGACCTCCAAAAATGTGCTTGGCTGATAACCAGCACGGAAGACACTTGGGCTCCGATCTGGACCTCCACCAAGTTGGCATACTAGCACCTCAGAGACATCTTGGTTTTGGTTAGGACCTTCAATCTCAAGAGTCGACGACCATCTCAAATCTGATCTCAAGTCCAAATAATGCTCAAAGGCAACATATGATCGGCTTCAGCTAGGAGACCAACCTCAGGAAAATTGGATGAAGACCACATTAGTGACAAGTTCTAAAGAAGTCAAGCCTATCATGTCCGCATCAACGACTAACCCTCGAGGGCTAATTTGAAATCTTTGAATAATAGAAAAGGGATATAGCAATGGTTCAGAATCACTACCATAGCCCAAAAAATGCTACCATAGCCCACGACAGTAGTTAATTAACCGCTACCACTATCACCGTTGCTTAAATAACCGCTGCAACTATCGTCATCACCATAGGTCTATGATAGTGATTTTTGATAACCGCTACTATATGCTAGGTATATCAGTGGTTATTCAACCGCTATAACCTACTTTATAGCAGCGGTTCTTCAACCACTGCTATAGATCTAATATAGCAATGATTGAAAAACTGCCACTATAGATGTCAAAATACTGGTTAGCGAACTGCTGCTACAGTCCATCTATAGCAGTGGTTACTTAACTATTGCTATAATTAAAACTATAGTAATGATTTTAAAACCATTGCTATAGATCTACGGTAATGATTTTAATAACCACTGTCATAGATTATGACAGCGATTGGCACATATCTATGGCAGCAATTGGTACAACTACGATAGTGATTTTCAACTATTATCATAAACTTTAGAATAGCAAAAAATATCATATATTTATCTTTTTTATCTTTTTTTACCTAATAGATTTAGTTTAATATATAATTAGTCAAATTAAAACTTAAAAGAAACAAAAATTTCACATAAAACTCAATAATAATGTAGGAATGTATCTCAAATATTCAAATCCTATTATTGATCAAATTATATTATAATATTTTTTAAATAAAAATAAAATATATCAAAAATCTACTAAATCAAAATTATCCTTTTCAAGCATCTCGTTATCACTAGAAGGAGTCGAAGCAGGACTGGGAGAGGCTGTAGTAGGAGCTGGAGGGGTTGGAGCTGAAATGGTAGCCAACATATTTTGAATGCTCGAAAAATTAGCTCTAAGATGAGCGGAGAGCTGTGCCATCATCGCAGACATGATGTTCTATAGCTGAGATCCGTACTCCTCAATCCGAGATGCATGCTCCTGAGCCTGAGCTGCCTGCACCAAAGCCTAGTCAAGCTACTACTAGTTGATGACCTCGAAAGCACATGAGAAGATGCTCACCTCAGACCACTAGCTCATTGATATATGTCCAAGCTTGAAATGAATCCTCCTAGAGTGCTTAGGTCGTAGGACCTGAGACAGATAGTCATTGGAGCCAAAGGTGTCTGTGCTCTTGCTTGCAAGCGCATCTAACTACTCCTATAATTATAAATTTAAATAAAATCTCATAAGAAATGCTATAATACTAATCATACCTAGTTATTACTTACAAAAATTCTCTTGATCATGATGTTTATTGGGCTGCCCTTCTTATCTATATGACTTAATCGAAAGATGGCACTATTGATGGGCATCACCCCCTCTCTCATCAGCTATAACAATCAATCAGTTTGTTAGAAATATGCAAAAAATAATAATTAAATAACCTATAAATTAAAGGGTTAGAATTCATTATTAACTCTCTATGCATACGGCTGACCATAGACTCTTGGTCAAAAGTATACGTGTACTCTTGAGCAGCCTAGTTCTTTTAGTTCTGACAAGATGCATCCTAAAAAGTATGTAAATCACATAAGTTAAAATCAAATACAATTGTCAATGTAATGAAAAATTCATAAGTTACAAATTAAATCTAAAAATTCGAACCCCTTCAATGCCTGACCATTTCCTCCCATTAACTCAGAGGACAGTCTTGGATCCAAAGAATAAGCTCCTCCTTAGTATCCCTACAGTGCTCTAGCCATCCTTTGTTGAACTTGACTTTATAGTTTTAGTACAACTCCTCAATCTTCTTTAGTTGGGCATCTTGAGCCCTCTCATGATCTAGAAAATCATACCTTCTCTGCACAAAATTATTAGAAGTCAATTACAAAATTATTCTAATCGAACATAGAGTAAACATATCACATATATATAATTAAGATACACTTATCCAAATCTCCTTCCATACCCGATCCTTGACACCAGCATCTATCAATTTTCAATCCATGGGCACTATGGGAATGATGTCGGACCACCTCATAAATACTTCAAAAAAAAGAATGCATCTCCCATGCGGTCTCCCTTACTGCCCTCCTCCTGATAGTATTCCACCATGATCTGATGCTGGTGGTTCCACACATGCGGCATGCATATGGAACCATGAAATATCCTACTAGATGATGCACCTACAATAAAAATATATTATGAATATATAAGAATATTTAATAACTATATAAAAAATAAATAAATAAATAACTGACATAATGAAAATCTACTCCACTGAGATCATGCGACGTGGATGTCGGTGGAGCTAGATCGATGAGTGGAGTATATGCTGGAGATGCATAGGCTAGCAACATGACTACCGATGAAGGCTCGAATGTGTCGGTGGAAGGAGTGTGTGCCTGCGAAGCTGAAGTCGATGCAAAGATGGATAGAGTATACATTGACAGCAGTTCAGATGTGGAGCTCCGCATAGCCTACCGAGAGGTGAGGATAAAAGCTAGATAACATTTCGGTTCCATCATGACTTACAACGTTAATGAATATTAATAAATATAACATATTGAGTAATAATATTAGTAGTGTTGCCCAGCTATGTAACCCAAGAGGGGGTGAATCAGGTTTTTGAAATTTTAAAGCTAACTTAGAACTATAAGGATTGTGTAATGATTAACAAGATATATGTAGTGAGTGAATAAAGTAAAGTACATAAATGAGATGCAAGTATGTAAGAAAATAAAGAAATAAAGATTGAGAATAAGTAAGCACACCATAAACAATCAAGATTTATAGTGGTTCGGTGCCAATCTTGCACCTACATTCACTTTTCAAGCTCCTACTTGAAAATTCAAATTCACTAAATGTATTCAACAAGAATACAATATCGATACCTTCGACCCTAGCTATTCTAAGCTAGAAAACTTATTTTTTGTATCCAAGCCAATCCAATACAATTTGATTTAAGGTTCGGATCAATCTTTCCAAATTTTGGAACCCTTCCAAAACTTAAAATCAAGATAAAAATAGAGTATAAGAGTTAATGACTAAGAAATACAAGTTTAGCTCCCTTAATGATCAAATAATACTTTACACAACTAAGGAGGAAGCTTTTTGATTTCTCTTAGGGTTGTTGAAGACTTGAATAAGCTTTTGAGAGGTAGTTGAACTTGAAATAAAAGCTTCTTTTGCTTGAAGAAGACTTTTTGCTAGGACTGAAATGAATGCTTGATTATCCTTATATTTTTTTTTTTTAGAGCCTTTTATATCTTCAATGGTGCTTGAGAGAATTCTGGACAGATTTATAGCCATTGGAGAGCTTTAAATGTATATTAAATATGGCCAAAATGGACTAAAAACTAGCCATTGTGGAGATTTTCCATCATAGGGGTCGATTCTAGATCTCTATGGCAGAAGTCAGAAAATGGCTAGTTTTTATTTTTTAGCCTGCAGAAATAACGGAGATCGACCCTTGGCATAGGGGTCGACCCTGCCAGAGGTCGACCTCAGGGTCGTCCCCTTTGGTGTGCCAGTCAAAGAACAGCATGCCAATCAGTCTCTTTTGATAGGGGTCGATCTTTTTCTTCAAAATTAATTTTCTTCCAAAATATGCATCCACTACCTCCAAAAGATCAGAACTCTTCTATACCTACTCTTAAGGCTTTCGAATCAAAACTTGATGAAATTATGATTTTGCCTTTGAAATATAATATATATTTTTTCAAACCAAAATCATTAGTAATTTTCTTAAATATTTTGTAATCATCAAAATTAATTTTTGGAACAACAATCTTTTTCTTTTTGATCATAACAAAACACTTGAGCAAAAGCAAAATATAGCATATATAAAGCATTGATTAAGAATTTTAAATTTATGAAGATGCGTTACTTAAATATTAGAGCCAATCATTTGAATAAAATGCATCATGAGTAGTTTGATGATTACATATAATCAAGCATTTGAGTAATTTGCAAAAAAAATAGTCTAAAAAATTATTTATAGAAATTCTAAATTACTTATTTGAATTACTTATTTCTTTTGTTAATTTTGCTTACAGCCCAATTTTATTTCTCTATTCTCTCTTTTTGACATCATCAATTACGATCTTAAGGGGATTTTAGAGAAAATGAAAAAAGACTCCCCCTTACTATATTTCTCTTGTTTTGCTACTGAAATAAGAGTTTAGGACATTTCAATTTGCTCACATACAAGACACTGCCATTCATAATGTTTTATAGCACATATATAAGACATTTCTCATGGCACATTATTATAACATTTCAATTGATGCCATTCATAAAAAATCAATCCAAACGACATTCATAGAAGTTAAAAGTATATATATATATATATATATATATATATATATATATATATATATATATATATATATATATATATTCCAAACATAATAGAAGTCATAATAAATGATAGTATATAAGAGTTAGAAGATAATGCCAAAATGCTAGAAAGTCATAAGTCATCAATACATATAAAAGTCATGGATACCCAAAAAATACAATCATCCATGAGTCAATCAACCAAAAAGTATAAAGGCCAAAAGTTAGATCCTAAATACATAAGTCTGACTATACTAGATCTAATAGATATCATGGTTGGATGCGTCAGAATCAAAAAAGTTAGAGATATGATAAGGAGTATCAGGATCAAAGCCATGGGCACGTCCTCGACCACGTTTGTCTTGGCCATGAGTAGAAGTATGGGCATGAGTAGCTGGATAAGAGGGCCCAGTAAGAAATGAAAATGAAATAAGAGAATGAGTATGATGGAGTCAAGCTGTCCTACTGCTCTCAATAACGTCTGTATGAGAGTGCCAATAGTAGTAGAGACATCCTCACTAGATCTTCTTATCTCATCCCTCAAAGACTGAATTTTGGCCTTCAATGCATGACAAAGACTGTCACCCTCCACCAACAAAGCAAAAATTGAGGAAACAAACTCGCTCGACTGAGGAATCCCCAACCACATCACCTACTTCTAAAGATCTAACACCCTCCCAATCAACCTCAGTACTGAACCCTCTAGCTCCTCAAAATGAGCAGACATAGCAGTAAGCATCTGAAATACTATAGGGATATGTGAAGCCATCGATTGATCTGATAGGGGGTCAGCCTGAGATGTTGCCCTCTGAGCAAATCCTGAGAAGGTAAACTGCTGGGATAGGATAGTGGCAACCTACTGAAAAATCAACTAGATCTGATCGTCTGCAAGTCTGACCATTAAGGGATCTACTTTGCTCCCTGATTGCGGTATAGTAGAATCTCTCCTTACGGACTCAAAAGGACTTGCCTCATGATCTGATACAGACTGAATATCCAGTGAAGCTCTCCGCTCATGAGGTGGTGAAAAAGATCCTTTCTCCTCTGGTCTATCCTCCTCCTCCTCGTCTCCCTTCAACCAACCACCATCACTTTTTGGAAAACCCATATGGTGCAGAGTGTGATGATTGATGGTGTCAATGTGTGACAATCTAGCAACAGCCTCCCCCTCTAAACAAACTCTAAACCTCCTAAAAACCAAGGTGAGAGCCATACCATAAGGCAAGTGTGCCTTAGATCTATTCAGGATCTCTCTCGTGGCCTCAATCATAAGTACAGGAAGGTTCATGAGGGTCTCAATATTCATATGGTACATAATGCAAATGTCCCTACCAGATAAGAGATCGTGTCTACCACTCCTAGGGACAAATAACTTGATGACCATGTGGTGTAATAGTCTCATTTCCATAGAAAGAATTTTAGCTTCTAATTTGTTTAAACTTTCTCCTATTCTCTTTCCAAAATAACTCTCAGTCCCTCTTCCTTATTAGTAAGCTCCATACCAGTATATCCCTCACAAGATAAGTGCAAAATCTCTCCTAAGTGGATAGGATCAAGTACAATATCAACACCTTTCATAAGTGATCTTACTATTTTATTGGAATAACTTAAATTCAGATAAAATTTTCTGACTAGATCAGTAGAAATACTCTCTTTCAACTAACAGTAACACTTCCATCCTTGATTTTTAATTTTTGACCCAACAGAAAACTCCTCTTTCTTAAAAAATCTAAAATCTATGTTCTTCCCTAGTTCAACTCTACGGTCAGATAGGGATACCTTGCTTGGAGTGAGAGGGGACGGTGAGGAAACTAGAACAGGATCGGGAGTAGGGCTTGGAGTTGGAGAGGGCTCGATTGCCAACCTTTTTTGGCATTCTTCTCCCTCCAAGCCGCGAACCGGCTTCCTTCTCTATGGGATCTTCATCTTGAGCGCCATTTCAAACAAGAGAGGCTTACAATTGGCTCAAGAGTCCCAAAGAGAAGTAGAGACGAAGAGATTTTGAGAGGGAGAGGAAAGATTTGAGAGAGATAGGCCGATGGTTTGGAGAAAAGGGTTTTGAAACTAGGGTTCACTTGGAACCTTGAATCCGCCCAAATGAAGAGAAAATGGGGAGAGATTTGGCTCCTTAGGAGGCAATTTGGAGGGAAGAATCCGGTGGGAAGATTGATTTTGAGTGAGGTTTGACGTTGAGAGAGTGGAGAGGGAGAGGGTTTGGTTCCGTTGAATGGAAGAATAAGGAAAGGCGAGGGCTCGGCCTGTTTGGCCAAAATATTTCCAAATAAAAGGAAGACGCCCGAAGGATTTTGGGCAAATTATGAAAATGCCCTAGGATCATCCCTTAGGTCGACCCATGGCACAAAAAAAAATTTATAAAATAATAAAAAAAATTTAAAAAAATCTAAAACTTTAAGGGTAGAATTCTATTCATGAGATTGACCATTGGAAGGATAAATTTGAGCTTCTTAAAGATTGAAAGGTGATAATTGAGCTTAATATTTGGTTCAAGAAAATTTTGGCAAAAATTGAACTAGAAATCAAACAGATGCTTAAGTTGATGGATCAAGGATTCCTACTAATCTCATAAAATCTATCCTCACTTAAGGCCTTAATAAAAATATCAGCCAATTATTTTCAGTGCAAACATACTTAAGAATTATATCATTGTTTTGAACATGCTCTCTTATGAAATGATGCATTATTTTAATACATTTTGACCTAGAGTGTTGAATTAGATTTTTAGTTAAATTAATGGTACTAGTATTATTACATCTTATGAGAGTTTTGTTGAGTTTGATGCTAAAATTCTCAAGTTATTGCTAAATCCATAAAATTTATGCATAGCAACTTTCGGCTACAATGTATTCGACCTCGACCATAGACAGTGCCACTAAATTTTGCTTCTTACTAAATCAGGAGATTAAGTTAACTTCTAAAAATTGGCAAGTTTTACTAGTACTTTTTCTGTCTAATCTACATCCCACAAAGTCGGCATCTGAATATCCTATTAGGTCAATTGATGAATTTTTAAAAAATCATAATCCTAAGATTTGAGTTTCTTTTAAATATTTAAGTATTATTTTAACTGCATTTAAGTATGATTCTTTTGAATTAGATTGAAAATGAGCACATAAGCAAATACTAAACATGATATCTAGTCTACTAGCAGTAAGATATAATAAAAAATCAATTATACCTCTATAAAGTTTTGAATCAATACTTTTACCTTCTTCATCCTTATCAAGCTTACATGATGGGCTCATGGGGGTACCAATAGCTTTTGAACCCTCCATCCCAAATCTCTTCAGTAGCTCTCTTGTGTACTTGCTTTGGTTGATGGAGATTTCTTTCTTTGTTTATTTGATTTGAAGTTTGAAAAAAAATGTAAGTTCGCCCATCATGCTCATCTCGAACTCTCCTTATTTAGCTTAGCAAAATCTTGATATAAAATTTCATTAATAGACCCAAATATAATATCATTAATATATATTTGAATTACTAAAATATCATCATGATTCTTTTTAATGAAAAGAGTAGTGTCAATATTCTCTCTTGAAAAATCATTATTAAGCAAAAACTAAGTCTTTCATACCAAGCTCTAGGTGCTTGTTTCAAACCATATAGTGCTTTGTTTAATTTGAAAACATGGTTAGGAAAGGCATGATTTTCAAAATTAGAAGGTTGTTCTGCATATACTTCTTCAGCAATATATCTATTTAGAAAAATACTTTTAATATCCATTTGAAATAACTTGAAGTTCATAAAATAAACATAAGCAAGTAAAAGTCTAATTACTTCTAATCTAGCAATAGGTGCAAAGGTTTCATCAAAATCAATTTTCTCTTCTTGATCATATTCCTTTGCAATCAATCTTGCTTTATTCCTAACTACATTTCCATTTTCATCTAATTTATTTCTATATACCCATTTTGTACCAATTATAGGATGATTTTTAGGTCTTGATACTAAAGTCCATACATTGTTTCTTTCAAATTGATTAAGTTCTTCTTGCATTGCATTAATTCAATTATAGTCTTTTTCAGCTTCATCTATAATTTTAGGTTCAAAATATAATACAAATACAAAGTGATTACAAATATCTCTAAGTGAGGAACGAGTTCTTATCCCATGTGTAGGATCATAATTATGAGTTCTTTAGGATGATTGTGAATATACCTCCATTCTTTTAGAAGATCATTTATACCTTGAGATTGTTCTTATTGTTCTTTGCCTTCATTTTCTTGTTTATCCTCGTGTTCTTCTTCATTTTGAATTATTGAGTCTTTTAGGATGGGATCATTCATCCCTTCAATAAGAAAATTTGTATCATCAATACCTTCACTCTTTCTTGATGGAAGATTATTAGTCTCATCAAATACAACATGTATTGACTCCTCTATCATTAAAGTTCTTTTATTGAAAACTCTAAAGGCTATACTAGAAGATGAATATCCAAAAAAAAATGGCTTCGTCGGATTTAGCATCAAATTTTTTCAATCTTTCTTTACCATTATTCAAAACAAAACATCGGCAACCAAAAACATGAAAGTATGCAATGTTTGGTTTTCTTTCTTTCCAAAGATCATAAGGTGTTTTCTTTAAAATTGGTCAAATTAGTGCATGATTTAAAATATAACATACCGTGTTAATTGCTTTCGCCCAAAAGTATCTTGGAATGTTGCATTCATATAGCATGGTACGGGCCATTTCTTTAAAGATTCTATTTTTTTTTTCTACTATCCAATTTTGTTGGGATGTCCTAAGTACTGAAAAATTATGATTGATGCCTTTTCATCACAAAATTTTTCAAAATCTTAGTTTTCAAATTTGATTCCATGATCACTTCGAATATTTTGAATTAAAAATTATTTTTTATTTATAACTTTTCGATAAAACTTTGAGAAAATATAAAAAATTTCATCCTTATGTACCAAAAAAAATTCATGTAAAACATAAAAGATCATCGATAATTAAAAAATCATATCATTTTTCACCTAAGCTTGTAGTTCTTGTAGGACCAAACAAATCCATGTATAATAGTTCCACTGGCCAAAAAGTTGAAACTATACTTTTAGATTTGAATAAAACTCTATTTTACTTATCTAATTAGCATGCATCACAAATTTTATCTTTTTCAAATTTAATTTAGGTAAACCGGTCACTAATTTCTTTTTAATAAGTTTTGAAAGAGAATGCATGCTTATATGTGCAAGCCTACGGTGCCAAAGCCAACTAATCTCATTAATTTTGACATTCATAGCTACTAGGCATTGCATGTTTATCATGAAAAGATCATTCAAGTCTACCATATAAACATTACCATGCCTATGCCCAACAAATTTAATACCATCATCACTAGTCACAATACATGATGATTCAAAAATGACTTTATATCCTTTATCACAAAATTGACTAATGCTTAAGAGATTATGCTTTAGACCATCTACTAATAAAATATT
This sequence comes from Cocos nucifera, assembly GCA_006176705.1. Taxonomy (NCBI): domain Eukaryota; kingdom Viridiplantae; phylum Streptophyta; class Magnoliopsida; order Arecales; family Arecaceae; genus Cocos; species Cocos nucifera. The sequence goes on along the minus strand of QRFJ01001978.1, from coordinate 46,572 downwards.
TTTAATATATTTGAAGAAAGTGATATCAATGTTACCTATACCAATGATCTTTCCTTTGCCATTATCTCCAAAGATGACCATCACTCCATCCTTTGCATCGAATGTGATGAATTGGGACTCATCACCAACCATATGTCTTGAGCATCCACTATCAAAATACCATTTTCGATTTGTTCCTTGGGATGCAAGACACATCTACATACAAAAATCAAGTTTTGACTTTAGGTATCCAAGTTTTCTTGGATCTTTTCTGGTTAGTCACAATGGTTCCTTTTGGAATCCATATTTTCTTTACATTTAAATTTTTATATTTGCTAGAAAAATATGTATAAAATTTATTTCCTGCTTTACCACATTTAAAGCAAGTAATATTTGAAAAGTTATTATTTGATGAGTTCATAAAGATGTTTTTTAGAAATTTTTATTTCTTAAGAGGATTATAGCCTAGGCTGGCTTTATCATAAATGATCTTTTAATTTTCAAGTATCATTTGAAGTTTATTTAAGCTAAGAGTAAACTTTTCTACCATAGATTTTAACTTAGTAATTTCATTTTTCAAGTTCAAATTTTTTTGAGTTAAAACTAATTTTTTATTTAAAATTATCTCATTTTCTTTCAGTAAAAATTAATTCTTTGATTTTAATTCTTTGTTCTTTACTCCTAACTTCTTTAAATCATCAACTAAATCATAAAATATTTCTTGGAGTTCTTTAAAAGTAAAATCATTAGAAGTTTCAGTATTTACCTCATTTTCATATGCCATAAGGTATAAGTTGGCTTGTTCATGTGACTCTTCTTCTTCGAAACTCGAATCATCACTATCACTCCATGTAACCACCATAGCCTTTTTCTTATACTTCTTGGGCCCTTCTTGAGTTGTGGGCATTCGAACCTAAAGTGCTCCGGCTTCTTACATTCATCATAAATAAGGGGCTACTCCTTATCCTTCTTCTTACCATGTTTCTCTTTTGTAGGTGGCCTTATCTTCATCCCTTGTTTTCTTTTCTTCAAAAATCTATTGAACTTTTTAGTGATGAGGGCTAATTCTTCATCTTGTTCTTCATTTTTTGTTTCATCGATTTCTTCATCTAGTTAAGAGGTGGATTTGAGGATGATAGTTTTCTTCTTCTTGACATATTCCTCTTGATGTTGCTTCATACTTAACTCTCGTGTGATAAGAGATCCTAGAAGCTCTTCCAAAGATAATACGTTCAGATCTTTGGCTTCTTGAATCGCGGTCACTTTGTTCTTCCATCTCCTTGGCAAAGATCTAAGAATCTTTCTTACAAGATCATTGTTAGAATAAGACTTGCTAAGACTTTTAAGATCATTTATAATATCCATAAATCTAGTAAATATTTAAGTTATTGACTCATCATATTCCATTTTGAAGAGTTCATATTTGTACATAAGCATATTGATTTTTGACTCTTTGACTTGATTAGTGCCTTCATGTGTTACTTCTAACCTATCCCATATTTTCTTAGCTGACATGCATATTGAAATACGATTAAATTCATTAGCATCTAAAATATAATATAAAATATTCATGGCTTTAGCATTGAGCTGAGCCATTTTTTTATTAACATCGTCCCCTTCTCTTTCAGATTTGGTTGATTCCACACCATTAATTATTTTAGTGAGTGTGTATGGTCTATTACCTATGATACTCCACATATCATAGTCAAGTACTTGTATGAAAATTCTCTTCTGAGATTTTTAATAGATATAGTTTGACTAATTGAAAAGTGGAGGTCGGTTTGTGGACTGCCCCTTGGCTAGAGAGATATCAACTTAGGTTGCAATAGATCTTCAGCTCTTTGATGGTTAAATCAAAATAGGGCTAGAGCACGTAGCTCTGATACCACTTGTTCTCTAACTATGCAACCCAAGAGAGGGGGTGAATTGAATTTTTAAACTTTTAAAGCTAACTTAGAACTATAAGGGATATGTAATGATTAGTAAGATATATGTAGTGAGTGAATAAAGCAAAGTGCAAAAATGAGATGCAAGTATGCAAGAAAATAAAGAAATGAAGATAGAGAATAAGTAAGCACACCATAAATAATCAAGGTTTAAGTGGTTTGGTGCCAACCTTGCACCTACATCCACTCCCCAAGCTTCTACTTGAAAATTCAAATCCACTAAACGTATTCAACAAGAATACAATGTCAGTACCTTCAATCCTAACTATCCCAAGCTAGAAAACTTATTTTTCAGATACAAGCTAATTCAATATAATCTGATTTAAGGTCTAGATCAATCTTTCTAAGTTTTAGAATCCTTCCAAAACTTAAAATCAAAACAAAAATAGAGTATGAAAGTTAATGACTATGAAATACAAGTTTAGCTTTCTTAATGAGCAAATAACATTTTACACAACTAAGGAGGAAGCATTTTTTATTTCTCTCAAGATTGTTGAAGACTTGAATGAGCTCTTGAGAGGTAGGTGAACTTGAAATGAAAGCTTTTTTTACTTGAAAAGAACTTTTTGCTAAGGCTGAAATGAATGCTTGATTATCCTTATATTTTCCCTCCTTTTAGAGCCTTTTATATCTTCAATGGTTCTTGAGAGAATTCTGAGTAGATTTGTACCCATTGGAGAGTTTTAAATATGCATTAAATGCAGCTAAAATAGGCCAAAAACTAGCCATTATGGAGATTTTCCATCACAGAGGTCGATCCTGGAGTCGTCCCCTATAGCAAAAGTCAAGAAAAGGTTAGTTTCTATTTTCTGGCCTGCAGAAACAACAGAGGTCAACCCTGAGGTCGACCCCTAGCATAGGGGTTGACCTCAGGATTGTCTCCTTTGGTGTGCCAGCCAAAGAACAGTATGTCAATCAATCCTTTTTGATAGGAGTCAATTTTCTTCCCAAATATGCATCCAAAAATTATGGAACTACCTCAAAAAGATTATAAATCTTCTATACTTGCTCTTGAGGCTTTTGAATCAGAACTTAATAAAATTATGATTTTGCTTCTGAAATATAATAAATCTTTTTTTAAGCCAAAATTATTAGTAATTTCCTCAAATATTTTATAATCATCAAAATTAATTCTTGGAGCAATAAGTAGAGCATCAATAAATAAATACTAACATTTATGTCAAGTGATCAATTAAACTCATTGCCTACTGACATATACAATATGGACATCACCATCACTTCTGACAAATGTATCTGAGATCTCGACAATATCAGATAAGTTCTATCCTAGAGAAATACTTTATATGTATGGTCCAACATCATCATCAACCTTGGTATCATCAAAGATATGCTTGGCACCATCCTCACAACAACACCTCGTTGAGGCTCCAAGGGATCACTAACATAAAAAACTTGACTAGCTTAGGAGGCAAGTATATATGGTTCTTTAGTGTGAAGATAGCGTTGCATGTTGATAAGAGTAAAACCATACTCATTAGTCTTCATCTCTTATTGAGATAAGATGTCAAATCAATCGGATTTCATCAACATAATCCTTCTTTTAGAATAGTAGTAGAAGATGGTTATCTTCTCTACAATCCCATAATAGTTTAGATCCTCCATACAAGGTTATAAATCCCTCAAGCTAGCATAACACCCAGTTATGGTGCTTAACATCATGCCATTAATTTTTATTGCCATGATTTGGGCTCGACTATAAATTTTGAACCTATAGTCGTTAATGATGAGCTGTTTATACTCACGCATAGTATGATTAGGTCTCATTAAAAAGCATGTATTTCATGACTTAAATCATCGAGCAGTAATCTCCAAACCTAAGAAAATGATACATAATTAGTAAACATATTCAAATAGGATATATAAGATAGAAATATGTACTCGCTTACATGATCTTTGAACCACTCAAAAAACTCTTTACTATACATTTTCTCTCTTTTTCACATATTTAGAGTACCATATTTTATGCAATAAATTCCATAATAGGAATTACATTAATTCTATAGCCTAGAGCCTGATGGTTCAAAACCCAATGGCATAGTCCAGAACTTATGGGCATGGCCCAGAATCCATAGGGATGATCCAAAACTCATGGGCATGATTCAGAACCCACTAATATGGCCTAGAATTCAACGACACGATCGACAACCGCTAGCACGGCCCAAAATTCATCGATATAACCCAAAACTCACCAACACGATCTAGAACTCATCGGCACCGCCCATAGCCACCAGCATGGCCTAGAACCCACTAGTAGTTCTTATTAAATATTATTATAAAATTATTATAAATATTGTTATAAGTATTATAATAAATATTATTATAAATATTATAAATAATTATAAAAGATTATAAATATTTTTATGAAATTAAATAAAAAAATTTATTCCTATAGCTATGGATAGTGAGGGTCACTCAGATTGCGAGGGTCGTCGACAGCGCCACTAGAGGAAGGGGGGGTGATGCTAAAGGGAGGGCCGATGGCGATGGGATGGGCTGGCGGCAGCACAAGAGGGAAAGGGGCGACCAAAGGAGGTCAGGGCTAAGGGAGGTGGGGCCGAGGGGGCCTAAGCCTATAGCTAGGCGGGCCGACAGTAGTACTAGAAGGAAAGGGGCAGCCAAAGGAGGCTAGGGCTGAGGAAGGTAGGGCCAACAAGGCTGAGGGAGGTGGGGTCAAGTGGCTAGGGTTGAGGGGGTTGAAGCCGACATCGATGCTAGCGGGAGGGGGCAGCGATGAGTGGGCTGGCAGTGTTGGAAATTATGTTCCAAAGTCAATCATCAGTCTGTTGATGGTTGAGATATTATAATTGATTTATTAATTAATAAAAAAATTTTGGCATCTTTTTTATCATAAGTTTACATTTTTTAATGAACTCTACTATTGTGATAGAGTCATTAGGACTATTTAATTTTGATAAAAAAAGATTTATCAATTAATTCTTAAATTATTCATGATTAAATGATAGGCTGTTAATTAGGACGACAGCGTCTATCGAGCATAGATCGCTATATACCATATAGGTTGGTTGTTCTCTTAATCAAGAAGTATGGAGACACTGGTATAGCATACAGGTGAGATGTATGGGTACATCATTATTGAACGTGACCAACTCCAGAGCATTCTACTATCGAGAATGTCTCTGATGGGATATAGGTATAAGTATCCCTTAGACCTGAGATCACCTCAGTGACTTGCAAGCAACTCACTGTATTTTGGTACCAGACTAACTAAATTTCTAATTCAGCAATGGAAGGCTTCTGGGTACAGTCAAGTACTTGCAAAGTTGGAGTATGATCAAGATGGAATTGACCACTCCAAGAGTTGGAGAAGAATGTATCATTGTATTTCAATATAACAAAATCTTGGTCAAGATAATCCATCAGATGGATTTGATATTTTAAAATACAATGTGGACAACCTGATCAGAGTTAATAGTTGAACTCTGAGGTATCCTATACATTATGGTCAAGGGGATGAATTATATGAAAACTATATCCGCATGGATTCTAAGGATGGTGTTCTACACCTTCGACCTATCCGACCATCGGATATCATTGCTTGATGGTCACTTCAATTGGTACAAAAATTCATTCCTATGCTATCAGCTTAGGTTTGAACCTATGAGGTCACACACATTAGAGTTCATATTTCGATTGGATGATTGATCAGTGAATTAGAATCATTTTAGGATTAAACGATCAATATGGTTGATGTTTGACCTAGTGCAAGTGTTATAGGAGGATCGATTAGCAATTCGATTGCTAATTGACTTAATTTGATTAAACTAGTAAACTGAGATTAAGTTTAATTAAATATAGTTTAATTAGATTTGGTTTGAGCTTGATTGGATTAAGTCCAATTGATTTATTTGATAAGCTAAGTACAGGGAAGAACTAGTTCTAGTCTAACTAAGACTCGGATCAATCTAATTTTTTAATTTGATTAAAAATTAAATCAAAATTAAATTTAATTTAATCTAATTTAATTAAATTTTTAAATATATTAGAATCTTATTTAATTAGGTTGGTTTAGTCTTATTTTTATTTGGTTAAAAGATCTTGTTTGATCAGGTCAAAATAGAAATCCTAGTGTGACTTGGACTCCCTACTCTTGCACCACCTAATTCCTCATGCCCCACTCCTTCTTTCTTCTCTTTTACATGAAATATCTTCATGCCCCAAGCAATCTCATGCCTCCCTTCTCTCTTTCTTTTTCTCATATGGAAATTTGTTTGATGACCAAGTCAAAAGGGGAGATTGGTTTTGCTTTAGGATTCTTTGAGATAGAATCCTAGTCAACCAAAAGACTTCCTTCCTTTCATATTGCCACCTCCCTATTTTCTCTCTCTCTCTCACGACATTCTTTGGCATTTGTTGTGCCCTCCCTTGCTGGTCCACGGTAGAAAAGTAAGGTGGGGGCATCCAAAAGTTGGGCACCCTAACAACCTGCCATTTGGTGACTTTCCTGTCTAAGTTTTAAATCAATCTTGGACTCTACATATCTCATTATTTTAAAAAAAAATTAACTAAAATTTTCATGGATTGTAGATATTTGAGAGATCTTTTTAGAGTCAAAAAATCAAAAAAAAAATCATCTAGATCGTGGAGATATTAAAAACATAAATTAGGATATCTAGAAAAAGAACAAAGAAGAAGAAGAGGGTCTTCTTCTAGGGTTTTTGTTCTAGATCTCTTCCTCCCTTTTGTGAGCTTTTGAGAGGTATCTTAGCATCACAAATCTTCTTCTTTTTCTTCTGCTATTTTGGAGTATCCAAGTTTCAAAAAAAAAAACATCAGATCGACCATCGAAGAGAGATGGTTACTTTTCAAATATAATTTTTTTCATATTTTTTTTTGAATATGATATAATTTTAAAATTTAAAATTCATCTTCAGCATTCATTATCTAAATAGTTATTGTAGAATATCATGACAAAAGAACACCTCGATCCGATAACCCTAGCTATGTTGATAAAAAAAATTTGATATTGACGGTCACGAGCAAACACATGATCATCTTATAGATAGAGACCACCTATTGGTCCGAAAACTTGCAGCAATGATTTTACTTCAATCAGACATCATTATCATAATCAATTTAGTATGGAATAATTTTGATCATTAAATAAAAAATGAGTGATCAAAAGGCCAAATGACGTCCAATTATAAGATGATTTTTTAGATAAATAATCTTTGTTACTACGTTAATTGTTTACACGATGGTGATCATAAAATTCAAATCACGCATATATGAACAATCCAAAACTATGTCTCTTAATACTCATTCCTAAAATCCTTAAGTAATTATGCTCGTGATTTTGTAAGATCTATTTAACATGGATGGTTCATATAGGCATGGTTTGGATTTTATGATTATTACCAAATAAATAATTGAAATAGTGGTAAAGATCAATTATCTAAAAAATTATCTTATAATTGAATGATGCTTGCCTTTTGATCACTCATTTTTTATTTAATGGCTGAAATTATTTTATATAAAATTGACAATGATAATGATGATCGATTGAAATGAAATTTTGATAGTGTGCTACAAACATCACCGAGATCATCGTTGTAAGTTTTTAGATCCATTGATGGTCTCTATCTATCAGATCATCATGCGGTCATTTGTAGGTTGTCGAAATCAAATTTTATTGATCGACATAGCTAGTGCTATCAGATCGAGATGATTTTTTATAACGACACTCTAATAATAATTATTTAGATAATGAATGATAAACATAAACTTTAAATTTTAAAATTATATCATATTTAGAGAAAAATATAAAAAAAATATATATTCTATCTATATAGCAGTGGTTGTACAAAATAGTTGCTATATATTGAGATATGATAGTGGTTATAAATAACTGCTGCCATAGATTTGAGCTATGGATAACCGTTGCTATAGATCAAATATCTGTCAGTGGTTATTAAGAACCACTGCCTTGGTCAAAACTATGGCAACGATTACACATAACCACTCCATAGATCAAACCAATGGCTGCGGTTACACACAACCACTGCTATATGTAACTTGTGACAGTAATTATCTATAACTACTGCTATAGCTCAAATCTATAACGGTGGTCATAAATAACTGCTGCCATAGAAGCTATGACAGCAATTTTCGAACCGTTGTAGTAGTAAACGCTGTCCTAGGCTCTTATTGTAGTAGTACACTACTAGAAAATGAGGTATTAGCGATGGTTAAATAGCCATCACTAATACTAGTTTTTTTTTTATGATTACTATGATGAATGTATTTTTTGGTCATTAAAAATCGAAAGACTCTTAACGATGGCACTTCCATCACCAAAAGTATTAACAACAGCTTTAGCGATGGATTTATCGTTAGTAATACTTATTTTACCCCCAAATCCCCCCCTCCAAGATTGTGATCGATCATTTTTTTTTCTTCTGATTTTTCCCGCCTCCATTCTTCCCCCAACTTCGGTCACCATTTTCTATCACCGTGCCACTGAATCCACCATCTCGGTGCTCCGATCTCAGCATCCTAGCTTTTCGATCCCAGCACCACCACTCCCCTCCATCGGTTCTGCTATCTTGGCATCCCAATCCTGCATCCCCACTTTCCGCTATGCTCACCCCCACTCCCTCCACTGGTTTTGCCACCCCAATGCTCTGATCTCGGTGTTCTGACTTTTCGGTCCCTATGTTGCTGGCTCCCCCCATCGAATCCATGGTCTTAGCATCCTGATCCTGCATCTCCACTTTTTGGTCTGCTCGTTGCTGCTCCCCAGCCAGTTTTGCCATCCCGATGGACCAATCTCTACGTTTCCTCTTATCGATCCCCACATTGCTGCTCCCTCCGCTGGTTCTGCCATCCCGACATCCTGATCCCATGTCCCTACTTTCTGGTCTGCTCATCGTATGCCACTCCTCTATCGGTTCCGCCATCTGGATGCTCCAATCTTGGCCTTTTGATCCCCACACCAACACTCCCCCCACAGGATCCGCGATCCCAGCATCTCGATACTGCATCCCCGCTTTCCAGTTTGCTCATCGTCGCTCTTCCAACCAGATTTGCCATCCCGATGGCCCAATCTTGACATCTACTCTTCCTGATCCCCACACCGTCGCTCCCAGTCCCCGTTGGTTCTACCATCTCGACATCCTGATCCTGCATTCCCACTTTCCAATCCACTCACTATCGCATCCCTTGTCGGTTCCACCATTCCGATGCTTCGCTCTTAGCATCCCAACTTTTTGGTCCCCGTGCCATCACCCCCCCCCACCAGATTTGTGATCTTGACATCCCAATCTCGCATCCCCGCTTCCTGGTTTGTTGGTTGGTGCTCCCCCTATTGGTTTTGCCCTCTCGATGGCTCGATCTTGATGTCCCTACTTGTTCCAACATCCCGCATCCCAAACCCACTGCTATATTTTAAAAAAATTTAAAGAATATTATTAGCAATGGACTTTCCATCTCTAATGTCGTTGCTAATGAGAGCATTAGTGACGATAATTTTACCATCGCTAATGATGGTCTCTAGCGTTGAAATTTTTTGCAACCACTTTTTGGTAATGCCAAACCATCACTAATAGCATTAGTGATGGCATTTCGATTATTAGCGATGATGTTTAGCCATCGTTAATAATCAAATTTCTTGTAGTGACATGTATTTGGCAGATACTGACTCCAGCTCAGCAGAAGCCAATCCAGATAACACCATCTTGAGGATTATAACTTTTTATTCATTCAACTAATCTCAGATCCAAACTAAGGATGTATCCCAATTTCATGTCGACCTCAATCCACCCACCATCTCAATGGCTAAGTTAGTCATCAAAGTCTCCCAATGATTTTTAGAATATCAGCAACTGGTGCCCATAACTAAATCATGATTTGTAGCTTAGTAGGCAAGTTTCCTATCCTAACGGCCTATCCTAAGGCCTAACAACCAATAATATTAGAGCCTAACGACCTATTTGATTTAGGCATAATAGTCTACAGCTCCATCTCTATATAAAGAGGTAATCAAGAAACTCTAAGGTAAGCAAATAAACATATTCATAGAGAACAATATCCATACTTTCTTCCTATTTTCTTTCTTTTTTCGTTTCTATTGTCAAGCTCTAACAAACTTAAGCATTGGAGGATCCCCATCGGAGCACCTCTTCTCATGAAAGGGGCATTCCTTTCACAATAAGTTTCCTTTCTTTAAATACTTAATAAACAGATACATAATTCATATAGAAAATATTTATAAAAAATTATAGTAAAATGAATTTTTGAATCATAGCAATGTTAAAAATTAAAAATAATTGTAAAATTCTAACAAGTATAAATGGAAGTCTATTGACTGATTATACTATCTTCTTCCTGTCCAGAACAGAATATTAGTGGAAGGGATTAGAAAGTCTGGGCCGGCTTTTTGCGATTGGACCGGCAAATGGCTGCACTCCCTTTTTTTTATTTTTTATGTTTTAGGGATGGGGATGGTGCAGATTTGTCATGTCCTAAAGATTTATTGCTTTGGGTGTCAAGGTTGCAGAGGTTTGAAAATGGGATGGAGGGGTTTTTTTAAAAAAAATAATTAATTTTTTAATATTTATTTCCAAATATATTCAACTGTTCAATCTATTTTCTAAAATATGGTAGTTTGGACTGATTGGAATGCTCCTGGATCTTCAGGCTTGAAGTCGGCCGATGAGGATGGAGGAGCTCGGCCACTAAGAAATATGAGGCCGAGGATAAACTATCATTGGAGCTTCGCCTGTTCACCTACAATAAAGTCTCCACCGGAGTGTTCTCCGGTAAAGATCCTCCGATACTCAAGTTAGAAGATTGGAGAACAATGAGGAGAGAAAGTATCGAATTAAGTGGCCTACTTGGAGGATCCCGGAGCTCCTTTATTTATAGGAGAGGAGTTGGAGCCATATCCATTTTGGACTCTAACGGCTTTTCGAGTTTGTCACCTTGGATTGATTCGGAAGATTTTTTTTCTTCTTGAAAAATGGGATTGCGAAAGATTCTTCCTTTATCCAAGTTTTTTGATTCAAAGAGGATGCAGTTTCAGCAAGAGACGGTTGTAGATCGGTCATTGATGAGCTATGAGTCCATTCATGTAGCTTGGCGGCCGACCTGAATCCGACGAGGATGAGGTATGAAGGCCTACCTTATTTTTTCAGGAGGCAACCTTCAGTAGGTCGCCAGAATTGTAGGTCGGCTTAAGCCAACCTACAGCTAACCATGAGCGAAGTGTCGCATCGTTTCGCTTAGACGATCCATTGGGATAGATCGACGACCGATCCTAAACAGGCCGAGGCCACACCAACCTCATTCCATAACAGTTTGCCCTCCATTTACGAGGTCGATCTACCTCTGAGCGATCGATGTAAGTACCCTATCGAAGTCGAGGCCGATCTTCAAATTATGTTCACATTGCAGCGTTGGAGATCAGTAGCATAATAAGATTGGGAGAAGTCTATCAGCCATGAAATCTAACCATCCATTGCTTTAATCTGGGTCTGCTCGTCCCGGCCAATGGGTATCTGACACCTAGCAAAGATCTAGAAGGGTGATGAAATGGGAGTAGATCGGAGCTGTCCATGCCCCTTATAAATAGGGTCAGTATTACTCTTTTTGACTACTACTGTTGTTAAAGGATGAACTTCGGTACTTTGCATGAGGAATAGCTCAGACTCAGTCGAGCCACCATCGATCCCATCCTAACTCTCCTCATTGCTCGGCCTCCTCGCCCTTTAGGTCAGTCTCCTCCGCACTCATAAGTCAATCTAGTTTGTCCCGATCTTCTTGGGGCTCGAATAACCCTTCTGGTAAGAATCACGATTTCGAGATAATAGGTTCTCCGGGCTAATCCAAAGAACGTGAAGTTTTGGATTATGATCTTTTCAGAATAGATTCTATCCTCTCATCGAAGGATCTGAAAGTCATTAGGATGAAATACCATGTCTTCGATAATTTTAAGTTAGAGGTCACCAATCTCCGAGAGCGTATAGCTCTTCCTCAGCCTAGATGGGTCGGTGTTTATGAGGAATCGTTGAAGGCTGACCTCAGATTGCCTTTTCATTTTTTAATCGTTAAGCTTTTGAACCTGTATAGAATTAGCTTTTATCGTTTGGTGCCGAACTCCTGACGATCGATTTTAGGCTTCTTCACCCACTGCCTCCTCCTCGGGATCGAGCCTACCTCCCATCTTTCTCGAGCTTGCTTCACTTTAAAGGAGCATCCGATAGACGTAGGGTGGTGATACGCTCCTCCTCAGAGAGGATGCCACCTTTTCTGAGGTGCTCCTTCCTCGGTGCATAACTGGAAGGAGCGCTTCTTTTTTATTTTAGTCGAGCAACCATGAGGTTTTAGCACATCATGGGAGCGACCTCATAGATCGGCCGTCAGACCTCCAACACTGTCCGACGTCGAGGAGGAGGCCTTGAGTCAAATCTTTAGTCTCGCTCCTCTTCCACTGTCCAGGTTCCTTAATGAGGAGAACTTATTTAAGGTCGGACTGATTCCAACTGATCCGAGGAGTAAGTGTTCTTGTGCAATTTTGTTCGGATCATCTTTTCATTCTTCATCATTATCATTGATCGAGTCTTGTGCTTTCTATCCAACGATGAATCTGTCTGACCTTGAAACTCTTCAATGAATGGTGAAGAAGAGAAAAACAAGCATGGCCATGGTCCCCAAATGCGCATGGACCGAGGCTGTCCGGGCGCAGCCCGCGGTGGGAGGTTCCTCGAGAGCGGCCAATGCCCTAAGGAAGGAATAGTCAGCCCCGATGAAGGCTATGATTCCAATTCGATCTGCTGCTCCAACGGAGTCCATCCCTCAACCCTCTACATCCTCCTCTAAAAGAAGCTTGAGTGGGCCGAAGATCTCCATCCGAATGTCCGACCGTGAATCCAATGCTCCAGGGAGTGTTTCTTCGATGGAAGTTTCCTCGGATACTGAGGATAAAAAGAAGAGCATCGGTGACTACCGTGTCATCCGTTTCTTGCTGAAGTCGATCATTTTACCGACCGACATCTAGACCTTCGAGGAGGTCGGGGGTGCCTTCTGCATCCAGGACTCCTACGATTCTCTCCTTCGGGTACATATCAACTTTTTATCGACTTTCATTTTAGCTCTTCCATTCATTCCTCGGCTCAGCTTCTTTTTCTTTTTTCTTCTTCTCCTTTATTTTTTAGCTCATCCATCATATGGACCATTTTGCCGAACTAATTAGAGAGGTTCGGTGCCTCTCTAAGGAAGCTGAGGAGAAAGCCGCCCAAGCCAACCGAAGGATGGATGATGCTCGGTTATCTTGGCTGAAGGTCGAGGATGAGACCAAGTCCCTCAAGGAGAGGGTGAAGCAGCTGGAATCCAAGCTAACTAAGGCTGAAGCTCGGGTGATGGGAGAGAGGGAGGCCCAAAAGGCATGGGCGGAGGCCACCAGGGTAGAGGCAGTCAAGGCCTTCCATGCCTCGAAAGAATTTCGCAACATCAAGGTAGATTTTGCATCGCTCTCCTACCTTCAAGGAGGTAGACCTAAAAGAGAAGGTCCAGAGGATCTTCCCTGATCTGAACTTGGACCACTTGGAGTCGGACGATAAGAAGGCTGAGGAAGTTGAGGGTCGAAAAATTCAAATGAAAGATGTTTTTAGCCCCGCGCGTGACGACCTGACCGTCGAGGATGCAGCATCGGTACCACCCCCAACCGTCATCATCTTGCCAGATCAAGCAAACGTTGGTGAATCTAGAGCTCTAAACGGAGCTTAATGTACCACTTTGATTGGGCATGTCTGATCTTTTTTAGGTCGGCCTTTTTTGTTTGCCCCCAATTTTTGCCAAGGTATCTTTGTCTGGGCCGACCATCACTTGTAAATACTTAACTTTAATATAAAGCCTTCTTTTGCCAAGTTGTTGAGTCCGTATGTCCTTCATCAGATTTTTCTTTTTGAGATGTAGATTAGCATAGATCTTAGGCGGTGTGACTGAGAAGTGATGAATGATTCATGCCAACGCGTTACGATCCTCGGCCATAGTCGAGAAGCGTGTTTCCAAGAATTTCATGGGACACGTCCCGATCCCCGACCGTGGTCGAGGACCGTGCATTAGCGATTTGTATTGGAGACGCATACCGCTCCTCGATCGTGGTCGAGGAGTGCGTGTTGGCAAAATCCGATGGAGATGCATTCCGCTCCTCGATCGTGGTCGAGGTGCGTGCATTGGTAAAATTCGATGGAGACGCATTTCATTCCTCGATCATGGTCGAGGAGCATGCGTTGGTAAAATTCGATAGCGATGCATTCCATTCCTTGACTATGGCCGAGGAGCGTGCATTGACAAAATCTAATGGATATGCATTTCGCTCCTCGATCGTGGTCGAGGAGCGCGCATTGGCAAAATCTGATGGACGGGCATTCCGCTCTTCGATCGTGGTCGAGTAGCGCATATTGGCAAAATTTGATGGAGACGCATTCCACTCCTCGGCCATGGTCGAGGTGCGTGCATTGGCAAAATTCGATGGAGACGCATTTCGCTCCTCGATCATAGCCGAGGAGCATGCGTTGGTAAAAATTCGATGGAGATGCATTCCGTTCCTTGACCATGGTCGAGGAGCAAGCATTAACGAAATTCGATGGAGATGCATTCCGCTCCTCGATCGTGGCCGAGGTGCACGCATTGATGAAATACAATGGAGATGCATTCCACTCTTCGACCATGGTCGAGGAGTGCACGTTGGTGAAATTCGATGGAGACGCATTTTGCTCCTCAACCATGGTCGAGGTGCGCGCGTTGGTAAAATTCGATGGAGACGCGTTCCATTTCTTGACTATGGCCGAGGAGCGTGCGTTGGCAAAATTCGATGGAGACGCATTCCATTCCTCAATTATGGTCGAGGAGCGTACGTTGGCAAAATCTGATGGAGACGCATTTCGCTCCTCGATCGTGGCCGAGGTACGTGCGTTGGCAAAATTTGATGGAGACGCATTTCGTTCCTCGATCGTGTTTGAGGAGCATGCATTGACAAAATTCGATGGAGACACGTTCTGCTTCTCGATCGTGGTCGAGGAGCGCACGTTGGCGAGATTTAATGGAGATGCATTCCGCTCCTCGACCATGACCAAGAAGCACGCGTTGGCGAAAGTAAAATCTGCGAGAAGTTATTATTCATTATTGAATAAAAATTTAAGATGAAAATTACATTCTAAGGATTATATCTCCAAAGATTATTGACGTTCCAGGTTCTTAGGATCAAAGTTCCATCCAATTGATAGAGATGATAAGTTTCAGACCGAACTACTTCAACCACACGATAAGGACCTTTCCAGTTCGATGATAATTTTAACCATTCGGATGGACGAGAAATCTCAGCTTGATGAAGAACTAATTATCCTGCCAGAAAATATTTGCTCTTTACTCGAGAATTGTAGTATCGAACAACTTTCTATTGATAGTTGGCCATTCGAACTTGAGCTCGTTCTTGGATTTCTTTCAGCAGATCTAGATTCGCTCTCATCCCAAAGGAATTGCTATCTTCATTGAACTCTTCTACTCGGAGCGTGGGTAACCCCATCTCTACATATATCACAGCTTCCATACCGAAGGCCAACATGAAAGGTGTCTCTCCAATTGGGACACGTTGCATCGTGCAATATGCCCAAAGGATGTTGTACAACTCTTCGACCCATGATCCTTTTTTTTGGCTTATGCGAGCTTTCAACCCCTACAATAATATCTTGTTTGTCATCTCGACCTCTCCATTAGTCTGTGGATGACCTACTAACGTTAATCTATGAGAAATCCCATAGTCATTACAGAACCCTGTAAACCTCAGGTTATTGAGTTGTCGTCCATTATCGATTATGATGATGTGGGATAAACCATATCGACATATGATAGACTTTCAGATAAAATTTCAAACTTTGGCTTCGATAATCATAACTACTACCTCTGCTTCCATCCATTTAGTAAAATAGTCAATCGCGATAATCAAAAACTTTTTCTGTGCCATGGCGATGGAAAATGGTCCGAGGATATCTATTCCCCATTGAGCAAAGGGCCAAGAGGTCGTGATCGGGGCCAATGGGGTCGATGGTCAGCACTGAATGTTTGAGGTCCTTTGGCATTGGTCATACTTGCTCACCAAATCGGCCGCATCTCTTTGCATGGTTGGCCAAAAATATCCCAGCCATAATATTTTGTGGGATAGAACCTTACCCCACAGGTGATTACCATAGATTCCTTCGTAAACTTTCTGCAGGGCATAGTTGGCTTCCAAAGGATGGAGGCATCTAAGCAGAGGTAGGATGAAAGACCTCTTATACAACTTTTCTTCATAGATGATGTATTATGGAGCGAGGCATCTCAACCTTTTTGCCTCATCTTGACCCATATGCAAAATTCCATCTTGCAAGTAATGGAGGATTGGATCTATCCAACTCGATTTTGGATCAGCTTGCATTACTGGGGCCTTCTCAATACTCGACTTCTCCAGGACTTCCATATATGAGCTTCTTTTTAGGTCAGCCGCCCCATGGGTTGCTAGCTTAGAAAGAAGATTAGCTCATACGTTTTCTGCCCTAGCTATCTGCTGAATATCTATTGCTAAAAAGCTAGAAGCCAAGTCCCTTACCTTCTGTAGGTACTTAACCATATTTGGCTCCCGAGCTTCATATTCTTCCTAAACCTGACCAATCACTAACTGTGAATCACTATGGACTTTGAGATGCCGAACTCTTATTTCTTTTGCTATTCTAAGTCCCACTACCAATGCCTCATACTCGACTTTATTATTGAAAAATGGGAAGTCGAAGCATAGGGCATATTCCGCTATTACTCCTTCTGGACTGGTTAAGATCAACCCGGCTTCGGAGCCCATGGCATTTGAAGATCCATCAATATGTAATGTCCAACATTCATCGATTGAAAGGGCCTTAGTGTGACTGGGTTCCTCATCCAGAATTGTACATCCAAGATAAAGTCCGTCAATGCCTGAGCTTTAATGGACGGTCTCGATAAATATTTGATATCAAATTCATCTAGCTTGATAGTCCATTTAGCCAGTCGCCTCGAGGTATCTGGTTGGTACAATACCAATCTGATGGATTGGTCTGTAAGGACTATGATGGTGTGTGCTTGAAAATATGGGCGTAACTTTTTCACAGATATTAAGAGAGCATAGATGATTTTCTAGACTCGTATATCTAGTCTCAGTATTGTGAAGTACCTGGCTCATGTAATAGATCAGCTTCTGCACCTTGGCTTTCTATCAGACTAGAATAGAGCTAATTGCCAAAGAAGAAACAGGTAGATATAAGTACAATACCTCCTCGGGCTCTGGCTTGCTTAACAAAGGGAGGAGCCGAGGTATTTTTTTAACTCATCGAAGGCTGTCTGGCATTCATCTGTCCATTGAAAGTCCTTCGATTGCTTAAGAGCTTTAAAAAATAGAAGACTCTTTTTCGTCGATCTTGATAGGAACCTATTTAAGGCTGCGATCCTTTCTGTGAGTTGCTGCACTTCTTTGATCATCTTCAGGGGCTTCATTTCTTGAAGAGCTTGAAGCTTCTTCGGATTGGCCTCAATCCCACATTGTGACATCATGAACACAAAAAATTTTTCAGACGTGACATCGAAGGTGCATTTATCCGGATTGAGCTTCATCCAGAAATGTCGTAGTATAGAGAAGGCTTCTTCTAGGTCGGTAATATGATATTCGATAACCCTATTTTTGATGAGCATGTCATCCACATACACTTTCATATTTCTCCCAATTTACTCCTTGAAAAGTTTGATCATAAGTCTTTGATAGATCGCTCAGCATTCTTCAAGCCAAACGGTATGACCCTGCAGCAAAAAAAGCCTTGGTTAGTTATGAAAGAAGTTTTTTCTTCATCCTCGGGTGCCATTCAGATCTAGTTGTATCCCGAGAAAGCATCCATGAATGATAAGAGCTGATGTCCCGAGGTCGCGTCCACCAGTTGATTTATGCATGGCAGAGGATAGCTATCCTTTAGGCATGCTCCATTCAGATCCACATAATCAATACACGTGCGCCATTTTTCAATGGCCTTTTTGACGAGGACGACATTAGCCAACCACTATGAATAATAAATTTTTCAGACAAAATCGGCCTTCAAGAGCTTATCAACTTGTTCTCATATCGTCCTCTGGCGTTCAGAGGCAAAGCTCTATTTTTTTTGCCTGATCGAACGATGATTCAAATCCACATTGAGTTGGTGTACCATGACCTACGGATCGATGTTGGGCATATCCGAAGCTGACCAAGCAAACATGTTGGCATTATCTCATAGAAATGTGATGAGGTGATGTTGATCCTCTTCACATAAGCTTGAGCTAACCTTCACAACCTTGTTCGGATCATCCTTGATCAGTGCAGAGATCAGTTCTTCTGTCGGAGAGCCTCTTTGTTCAGTTTGTTCATCCTGAATGTCTAACTCATTCATGGGTTGCTCTTCAGCCACTACTCCATGCAAAGTAGCCATGTAACATTCCCTTGCAATGGACTGATTTCCTCTGAGCTCATCGATTTCATGTGGAGTCATGAATTTAACCTTCAGATGATAGGTCGACATTATGACCTAGAGGGTATTTAGGCCTGGCCGACCTAAGATGATATTATAGGCGGAGGGACTATTCATAATGAAATAAGTTATGTCGACAACCGCCTGCCTCGGAGCTCGTCCAACTTTTGTCGTTAGTGAGATAGTCCCTTCCACTGAAACCACAGCGCCAGAAAATCTAACTAGAGGTATATTTCTCTTCATCAGTAGTTCAGGATTTAAGTTCATCCGAATAAAGGCATCATAAAATAGAACATCTACCGAGCTTTCATTATCAACAAGAATCTGATGTACATCATAATTAGCAATATTCAAAGAAATAACTACAGGATCGTCATGGGGCTGACTTATTTCTTCCATATCTTCATCGGTGAAAGTATTTTCATCATCTACTTTCCTCTTCCTCGGTCCTTCTCTTGATTGATCCCGATCCG
Organism: Cocos nucifera; assembly: GCA_006176705.1. NCBI lineage: Eukaryota > Viridiplantae > Streptophyta > Magnoliopsida > Arecales > Arecaceae > Cocos > Cocos nucifera. The sequence goes on along the minus strand of QRFJ01001978.1, from coordinate 27,639 downwards.
AAGTGTTTCCACCGATGTTTTCTCCAGCAATTACTTTGATCTCTCCTGCTATCGACTGTTCTTCGTGCGGTTCATCCTGCCGAGATTGGTTATGATCCGGATTCGCCGTTCATCCACATAATGTCGAAGTCATCCCTGCCTGATTAGTGCCTCTATTTTCTCTTTGAGTTGCCAGCACTCCTCGGTATCATGCCCATGGTCATGATGATATCGGCAATACTTCCTTGAGTTTCTTACTCGAGCAGGAGTTGTCATTTTTCTGGGTCGAGGTATATCTTCTCGTCGCTCGATCTCCATCAGAATCTAAGCCCGGGGTGTGTTGAGAGGGGTGTGGTAATTGAACCTCTAAGATGGAGTTCTAGATTGGCCTCGTGGCTTTAAATATGTTAGTCGGCTACTCCAAGGTGGGGTGCGTGATTGATGAAATCGTGGATCCTCCCGATGGTGCTGCACCCATTTATAGTCTTTTTTCTTCTCCTGCTTTTGGGATGGATCCAATCTACCATCTCAGCTATTTTCCTACTAGTCCCAAGCCTCTTCAGCCTGGGCGTACTCCGCTCGTTCTAGCATCTCAGCGAAATTCTTCGAATAGTCCAAGTTGAGGGAGAATAAAAGATCATTTTGGAGGAGGCCGGCCTTGAACGCCATCATGGCCACCGATGGATCTAAATTTCGAACCTCTAAGGTGGCTGCATTGAAGTGATTGATATACTCTCGAAGGGACTCATTCTCCCATTGCTTGATACTCATGAGGAAGTTAGAGTTACGGCATTGCCGATGACTGCTTACGAAGTGGGCAATGAACAGATGGCTCAACTGATAGAAGAAATCTACGGAGCCAAATTTTAGGTTCGAATACCAATGTCGAGCCATCTTTCTTAAAATCAAAGAAAAAGCTCTACATAATATCGCATCGGTAGCCCCTTGCAGATGCATAAGAGTTCGAAAACTGTCCAAATGGTCTACGAGATCGATCATTCCATCATAAAGCTCCGTCTGAGGGATCTTAAATCGACGTGGCAAGGATTCGTCCATAATCTTTTGAGTGAATGGGGGATCGACATTGAACCCCAAATCCTCCCCTTGTTGCCTCAGCTCCCGCAATGCATCCAGCTACTGTTGCATCTCTTTGAGCTTTTTCTCCATGTCATCCTCACAAGTGGCTCAGTGCTGAGGAGTCTCATGGCCCGGGGTAGAGCATCTTCTAAAAATTGGTGTAGACGAGCGTTCAGATCTTTGACAGAAAGGACTAGTAGGTCGACTATGACGACTGGCCTCCGCCCTTGGGCTTCGGGGGCATCGTTCCTCTGACCTTATCCAAACCAGACCTAAATTTTTTTCGACTGGACGGTGCTCGTCAGCCTGTTATATTCCTCTTACGATGGCTGATAGTGCTTGCACCTGATGAAGCAGCATGTCATACTATTCCTATGAGACCGCCGATGCCGTTGGTGGGTTTTCCTGGATTGGTGGTGGAGATGTGTTAACTTATTCAACATTATAGATCCTCTGACCACTAGAATGCTAGAACGCATTTGATGTTCCCCTTTAGATTCTCATGATATCTGGTGACGTACTTTCTTCCCTCAAAATTAAATCTCAAAATCAACCGAGGCCCTTCCTCTAGTGCCAACTGTTGCTCCTGGATCTCCCAGTTTGAGATCGACCGATGAGAATGGAGGAGCTCGGCCATCGAAAAATATGAGGCCAAGGATGAACTATCGTTGGAGCTTCGCCTGTTCACCTGCAATAAAGTTCCCACCATAATGTTCTTCGGTAAAGACCCTCCAACGCTCAAGTTAGAAGATTGGAGAACAATGAGGAAAGAAAGCGTCGAATTAAGTAACCTACCTAGAGGATCCCAGAGCCCCTTTATTTATAGGGGAGGAGTTGGAGCCATATCCATTTTGGACTCTAACAGCTTTCTGAGTTTGTCGCCCTAGATTAATTCGAAAGATTTCTTTCCTTCTTGGAAGACGAGATTGCGAAAGATTCTTTCTTTATCCAAGTTTTTTGATTCGGAGAGGATGCAGTTTTAGCAAAAGATGATTATAAGTCGGTCATTGACGAGCTATGAGCCCATTCATGTAGTTCGGCGGCCGACCTGATTTCGACGAGGATGAGGTATGAAGGTCTACCTTATTTTGCCAAGAGGCGACCTTCAGTAGATCGGTCGGAATTGTAGGTCGGCTTAAGCTGACCTACGGCTAACCGCGAGCGAAGTATCGCATCATTCCGCTTAGACGATCTATTGAGGTAGGTCGGCGGCCAACCCTAAATAGGCCGAGGCCACACCAGCCCCATTCCATAATAGAATGTGAGGTGGACATCACAACATACAATTTTAGATGACAAGGCATCCTCTAACAAAAAATAAATTAAAAAATTAATTTTTTTAGAAATCGCATCTTCAACATGCGATTTCTCTTCTTAATTCTTTTTCCTCCTCCCGCACATCGTGCGGCCGTCTTTTTCTTTTTTTTTAATCTTTTCGCTCTCCTCTATTGGGGGGCGCGAACGGAGGGGTGTGCACGATCGTCGGTGGTCGCGCACTGCCACGAGAGCTCGGGTTCTCTAGGGTCAAGGGAGGGGACAACGGCAGGATGTGGCGAGGCCATGGAGGGTGAAGGGGTGGCGCAGATGGCGGATGGCAGTGGAGCGGGGCTGTGCGGATGGCAGTGGGGTGGGGCAGGGTCAAAGAAGGGGAGGGGAAGGGTGTGGGTTCGCCAGGGCCAAGGGGGAGGATGGGGCCATCCGGATGGCGGTGGGGCAAGGCCAAGGCCGTGAAGAGGGTGATGTTCACATAGAGCCGCCGAGGGGGAGGGATTCGTCGGGGCCCGAATGGGTGGGGGAGAGGGGTAGGTGGTAGTGGTGGTCGCATGAAGTTGTAGGGAGGGCAGAGTGCGGGTTCGCCGAGGTCGGGGAGGGATGGTGGCACTGGGGAGTAGGGGGTCAGGGGTGGGCGCGAAGAAGCCACTGAGAAAAGACCGTCGGAGGGAGGTGCAGCGGAGCGGCAACCCGGTGGAGGAGCCATGGGTGGCACCACGAGTGGAGGTGTTAGGTGACGTCCACCCTCGGCTCCGCGCCACCACTGCCCCCCTTCCCCTCCCCTCCCCCTTTCGCAAGGCTCAGGCCGCACGTCACAGCCCCGCCCCACTATCGCACGCGCCACACCCGCCTTCCACCACCGGCTCCATCTTGGAAAGAAAAAAAAAGAAAAAGACGACTGTCGATGCATGGGAGAAGAAAAAAAATTTAAGAAGAGAAATCACAGGTTAAAAATGAATCCGCATGTTGAACATGCATGTTCAAATCAAGCATGATGAACCCACGGGTTCAACATGCATGTTCAAATCGAACTTAATAAATCCACATGTTCAACATGCATATTCAAGATCAAACTTAATAAACCTGCATGTTCAACATGCATGCTCAAATTGGATATAAAAATTAAAATTTTGAATTAGACAATCACGGCAACGACCAAATCACCCGAACCCGCATGTTGGACATGCGAGTTTAAGTCTGAAATCGCATCTCCAACATCCGATTTCAACACATGATGGTGGGTGGGTGCCGCGGGAGAAGGAAGGAAAAGGAGAAAAATGAAAAAAAATTTAAAGAAAAAGAAAAAATTTAGGGAGGGAGAGGAAAAAAGAAATAAAAATTTATATTTTTTATTATTAATTTAAAAAAATCATTTATATAATAGTATGATATTTTTAAATATTTATTTTTTAATAAAATAATAATATTATTATTTTTTAAAAATATTATTTTCAAAAATATGTTATTATTAAAAAAATAAAATATTATTTTAAAAAATATGTTATTATTAAAAATTAATATTTTATTATTTTAGTAAGCATTATTAAAAATATATTATTATTTTAATAAAAATGATAAAATATTATTTTAGTGAAATAATAAAATGTTATTAATTTATTAATAATAAAAATTATTATTATTTTAATTCTATATCATTATTTTAGTAACTTCACATATTGAATCAATCTATAAATTTTTTTAATATTTTTTTAAAATAATAATATTATTAATTTTTAAATGATATTAATAATATTTTTATTAAAAATTTTATTTTTCAAAAACATAATAATAAGATATATTTTTATAAATTTTATAATTTTATTTTTATAATAAATAATATATTTTTATTATTAATATGTTATTATTAAGAAAAAATATTTTTTATAAATAAAAATAAATAACATATTTATTGATAAAAATAAATAACATATCTTTATTGAGATTTTTTGAAATAAATTTTATTGTTAAAATAATATTTCATTAAAAATGTATATAAATAATATTTTAAAATTAATAATAAAAATACTTAAAAAAATTTAGATTGATTCGATAAGTAAAATTACTAAAATAATAATATAGATTAAAATAATAGTAATTTTTATTATTAATAAAATAATAATATTTTATTATCATTACTAAAATAATATTTTGTTATTTTTATTAAAATGATAACATATTTTTAATAATGTTTACTAAAATAATATTTTATTATTTTTTAATAATAACATATTTTCTAAAATAATATTTTATTTTTTAATAGTAACATATTTTTAAAAATAATATTTTATTATTATTTTTAAAAAATAAATATTTTAAAAAATAATTATTAGATAAATGATATTTTTAAATTAATAATAAATAATAATAATTTTTTTCTTTTTTTTTCATTTTTTCCTCTCTCCCTAAATTTTTTTCCTTTTTTGTTTTCTTTCGTTTTTCCTGTTTTTCTTCTTTTTCTCTTGCAACACCACCCATCCCTCGTCCCACGACGCACCCACCACCGCCCCTCCCCCACCCCCACACCCCCCATAGCGGCGGCAAAACCCACACCCTCCGGCTCCAAGAAACTCGGGAAGCCCACATCACCATCACCATCCTTCCCTCTCCCCTCTCCTCCAGTGCCCAAAAACCCGCACCCCATGTTCCGTATGGCTCCACCCGACCACCACCACCCTACCTTCATCCTTTATGGTCTGATAGTCTCTCCATCCGCGCCCTCCACCTCCATGGCTCGGTGCCACCACCATCCTCCTTCCCCTCTCTGGCCCTAGGCGCCTCCCACACCCCACGCTACCACCATCCCCTCCCTTTTCCTCTCTCGGCCCTAGGCGCCTCCACACACCACGCCTCCATGGTTCGTGGAACGAGGAGAAATATGATCAATAAAAAAAATATATACTTCATACTTGATTAGAGATTTTAAAATAAAGAAATACAAAATATCTTTTTTCATAATTTATAGGAAAGAAAAATTCATATGAGAAATAAAAAAAAAGACACTTTTCCTATTTCCCATTAGCTTCTTTTACGAAAAATATTCTTAAGGCATCATATTTTTTAGGCTAAACTTCATAAAAAAAATCTTGAAGTCTACCCCTCAATTTAACTAAGATCTTGAATTTCAATTTCTCTGTTCATTTATAATGCGGCCCTATAAATGATACGTGCATCTATTAGTTTTTCCATATGGTACTTCTGGAATAGATCCTAGGTTTTTTTGAATGATATGTCACCCTAATTTGGTGTCAGAAATCATTTGCTTCCCACCAAATTGGTCTCTTGGCCCTATGAAAAGCTTTGTTTCACAAGGCCGAAAGAAGAAAAAGATCAGAGCGTTTAGACAGAATTTTTAGTGACGAGCGAGAGCACGTTCTCTTCGCACAACCAACGATCTCTCAGTGTCAAGGGATGCCACCATGGGCTGCTGATAATTGAGCACACCTCGTAGAACCACCCCCACCCCCCACAAAACCCTGGGAGGAGATTTTATGAGTGTTGTTTGTATGATCTGACTGAACCTCTAACTGGATGCAATGCATTTAGGTGGAAGGATTCTAAAATATGTACCAGATCGAAATACCTTGGTTTGCCTTGAGCAAAAGATTCACCGGAGGGGAAGAATGGAATATGAGCAGAAAAGTCAAGCGGCTAATGCTGAGAGGATGGGTAAAGAGGTGCAAAGGTTAACTATGTTGTCGGCCAAGAAAAAAGAGGCTATCAAAGGCACCATAATGAGTTATAAGACAAAAGAAAGTCGTCTACATTTGATTTTGACAATAAAGATTAGATTGCTTTTGATATCAATGACGTCGTGTAAGCGACCTGCCAGATATATTTAGCAGCAATCCTATCTTCCTTAAATTATTGTGAGGATACCAAAGTTTTCTAATATATTAGCAATTGTGTAGTTTTACTACCGAATTGTGGATTCAGATAATGCTTGTAAGGGTGGATGCAGCCTTATGTATCTAAGTTGTAGAATCCAAAAAGTTTATTGCATTTCTTAGTCGTCTCCTTTGCTAAACATTTTAATTCAAAGCTATATACCATCAAATGTTCAAACAATGAGCGTATTTCACTTGCCAAGCATCTGAATACAAGTACTTCAATCTATGCTTTTGAATCGAAGAATTTTTTACAAATTATAAATATCAAATTGATTCTATCACTATCTGATAGAGTGCAGGATTTGGAGAGAGTGTAATAGGTGCTCCTCTCGAAATATGAGATGCAACAGCATTGCAATTTGACATTAAGATGCATTTCAATTCTTTCACCATTCATGACAGAAAAACCATAAAAAAAATTGATGCTCTGAATGTCAACATAATTGACTGGGTGCTGATCAATTAATAACTGATAAAACATTCTCCAAACTGAAAGAATCTGACATATTGGCAAAGCATCTAGCACATTGCACTATTTCCCTAGCAGATTATGATAAAATCTAGCAGATTTGCCAAAACATCTGGCATAGTGAATTGAAACATTGCTTAACAGTTCATGGAACATCGCCATTTGTCATAACAAATAGTTAAGCGAAAGTAGGATAACAAATTCAGTAGAATTTGTCGTTAAGTTGACAAAATTAACATTGATCAAAGTACATATCATTTGTAGGTTCCAGTTACCAAAAAAATTAGAAACATACTAAATGACGAGAAAAGATCTTAGCTACCAGATCAAATATTGTCTTACAAAAATACCCACTCACAAAAACACAAAACATGTCGTCACAAAAACACCAAACCCATAACAAATAACATGCTACTATTACTGATTGTTTTTCTTTCCAATTGGTCTAAATTTTTGTCATCTAGCAACCTCCAATCCTCCCATTGTTGCTTAGTTCCTTCCTCTCCTTTGAAAGTCTACAGGTGTCACCCCTCACACTGGTGCCCGAGCACTTGTAATGCCATGAACTGATGCTGAGGTGTCACTTGCCTTGAACTGATGCTCAATTGATTGCCCTTGTTGGGTACATGTGTGGCTAGATTGGGTTAATGGTTGGCTGTCCTATGGCTATAATATAATGAAATACGAATTAGTGTTTCATATTGATAGCAATTTGGGCAAGAGGATGGGGAGGTTACAACTTATATTATCATACCATATAACGATCCTAGGCTGGCTATAAGCTTGAGTATCTGGACCATAAGCACTTGATGCTGTTGCACATGATGCTGTTGCACTTATTGCTCTGGTGCTTCTTCTCAATTGAGCACTTGAATCTGTCTGCACACTATGCTGAGTTATTAATGGTTTTTGTGCATATGTACTTGAGCTCATTAGTACCTGACCATTTAGAACTCTGATGTTTAGTCTTACCAGAATACAGTTATGTAACCTCATGCTAAAATAAGAAAGTAGTTTATTTTTAGAGAGTCTTACTAGTAATTTTGAAGGTCTAGGGGTATTTGGTACCTTAGCACTTTCCACTTTTGCTTTTCCTTGACTATTTTCATTCTTGCCCATGAAAGATAAGTATTGCCACCAACAGCACCCCTACATGCCGTTTTGTT